>CM038681.1:522422244-522768929 GCA_021605205.1 Aegilops longissima
CGAGGCCATAAAATCCGAGAAAGGATCCATGACTTTGGTGGACTTGCCGATGATCGGCAAGCCATTGAGATAAATGGATCTTTAAGAAGAAGACGGACGTGGACGGTAATATCACCGTCTATGAAGCTCGACTTGTGGCAAAGAGTTTTCACAAGTTCAAGGAGTTGACTACGATGAGATTTTCTCATCCGTAGCGATGCTTAAGTCCGTCGGAATCATGTTAGCATAAGCTGCATTTATGAAATCTGGCAGATGGATGTCAAAATGAGTTTCCTTACCAAGTTTTCGTAAGGAAAGGTTGTATGTGATACAATCAGAAAGTTTTGTCGATCCTAAGGATGCTAAAAGGTATGCTGGCTCCAGCGATCCCTTCTAAGGACTGGAGTAAGCATCTCGGAGTTGGAATGTGCGCTTTGATGAGATGATAAAAGATTTTGGGTTTATACAAAGTTTATGAGAAACTTGTATTTCCAAAGAAGTGAGTGGGAGCACTATAGAATTTCTGATGAGTATGTGTCGTTGACATATAGATGATCAGAAATGATGTAGAATTTTCTGTAAAGCATATAGGGTTATTTGAAAAGTGTTTTCAAGTGAAAACCTGGATTAAGCTACTTGAACATTGAGCATCAAGATCTATAGGGATAGATCAAACCGCTTAATGGTACTTTCAAATGAGCATATACCTTGACATGATCTTGAAGGTGTTCAAGATGGATCAGTCAAAGAAGAAGTTCTTGCCTGAGATGTAAGGTATGAAGTTGAGACTTAAAGCTCGACCACGGCAGAACAGAGAGAAAGGACGAAGGTCGTCCCCTATGCCTTAGACGTAGGCTCTATAGTATGCTATGCTGTGTACCGCACTGAAGTGTGCCTTGCCATGAGTCACTAAGGGGTACAAGAATGATCCAGAATGGATCATTGGATAGCGGTCAAAATTGTCCTTGGAGTAAATAAGGACATGTTTCTCGATTATGGAGGTGATAAAGAGTTCGCATAAAGGGTTACGCCGATGCAAGCTTTAACACCTATCCGAGTGACTCGAGTAGCAAACCGGATACGTATAGTGGAGCAACCATTTGGAATAGCTTCAAGTGGAGCGTGAAGCAGCATTTATAATATGACCTAGAAATTTGTAAAGCACACACGGATCTGAAAGGTTCAGACCGTTGACTAAAACCCGTTGACTAAAACCTCTCTCACAAGCAAAACATGATCAAACCTCGAACTCATTGAGTCTAAATCACATGATGATGTGAACTAGTTTACAGACACTAGTAAACTCTTTGGGTGTTGGTCACATGGCGATGTGACCTATCAGTGTTAATCACATGATGATGTGAACTAGATTATTGACTCTAGTGCAAGTGGGAGACTGTTGGAAATATGCCCTAGAGGCAATAATAAATTAGTTATTATTATTATATTTCCTTGTTCATGATAATCGTTTATTATCCATGCTATAATTGTATTGATAGGAAACTCAAATACATGTGTGGATGCATAGACAACACCATGTCCCTAGTAAGCCTCTATTGGCTAGCTCGTTGATCAATAGATGGTTACGGTTTCCTAACCATGGACATTGGATGTCATTGATAACGGGATCACATCATTAGTAGAATGATGTGATGGACAAGACCCAATCCTAAGCCTAGCACAAAGATCGTAGTTCGTATGCTAAAGCTTTTCTAATGTCAAGTATCATTTCCTTAGACCATGAGATTGTGCAACTCCCGGATACCGTAGGAATGCTTTGGGTGTACCAAACGTCACAACGTAACTGGGTGGCTATAAAGGTGCATTACAGGTATCTCCGAAAGTGTCTGCGGGTTGGCACGAATCGAGATGGATTTGTCACTCCGTGTAAACGGAGAGGTATCTCTGGGCCCACTCGGTAGGACATCATCATAATGTGCACAATGTGACCAAGGGGTTGATCACGGGATGATGTGTTACGGAACGAGTAAAGAGACTTGCCGGTAACGAGATTGAACAAGGTATAGGATACCGACGATCGAATCTCGGGCAAGTACAATACCGCTAGACAAAGGGAATTGTATACGGGATCGATTGAGTCCTTGACATCGTGGTTCATCCGATGAGATCATCGTGGAACATGTGGGAGCCAACATGGGTATCCAGATCCCGCTGTTGGTTATTGACCGGAGAACGTCTCGGTCATGTCTGCATGGTTCCCGAACCCGTAGGGTCTACACACTTAAGGTTCGATGACGCTAGGGTTATAAAGGAAGTTTGTATGTGGTTACCGAATGTTGTTCGGAGTCTCGGATGAGATCCAGGACGTCACGAGGAGTTCCGGAATGGTCCGGAGGTAAAGATTTATATATGGGAAGTCCTGTTTTGGTCACCGGAAAAGTTTCGGGCGATATCGGTAATGTACCGGGACCACCGGGAGGGTCCCGGGGGTCCACCAAGTGGGGCCACCTGCCCTAGAAGGTTGCGTGGGCCAAGTGTGGGAGGGGACCAGCCCCTAGGAGGGCTGGTGCGCCCCCCACAAGGGGCCCAAGGCGCATGGGAGAGTGGGAGGGGGCAAACCCTAGTTCAGATGGGCCTTAAGGCCCACCTAGTGGGCGCCTCCCTCCCCCTCTTGGCCGCCCCCCCAAAACCCATCTAGGGCTGGCCGCCACCCCTAGGGGGTGGAAACCCTAGAGGGGGCGCAGCCCTCCCTTCCCTATATATATGAGGCCTATGGGGCTGCCCATAACACACGAGAGCCTCTCCTCTCTCCAGCGCAGCCCTGCCTCCTCCTCCTCCTCTCCCTTGGTGCTTGGCGAAGCCTGCTGGGATTGCCACGCCTCCATCACCACCATGCCGCTGTGCTGCTGCTGGATGGAGTCTTCTCAACCTCTCCCTCTCTCCTTGCTGGATCAAGGCGTGGGAGACGCCACCGGCTGTACGTGTGTTGAACGCGGAGGTGCCGTCCGCTCGCACTAGGATCTCCGGTGATTTGAATCACGACAGTCGACTCCTTCAACCTCGTTCTCTTGAACACTTCCGCTTAGCGATCTACAAGGGTATGTAGATGCACTCTCCTTCCCTCGTTGCTAGTTTCTCCATAGATAGATCTTGGTGACACGAGGAAAATTTTGAATTTCTGCCACGCTCCCCAACAAAGGCATCATGAGCTAGGTCTATTACGTAGATTCTTTGCACGAGTAGAGCACAAAGTAGTTGTGGGCGTTGATGTTGTTCAATATGCTTACCGTTACTAGTCCAATCTTGTTTCGACGGTATTGTGGGATGAAGCGCCCGGACCGACCTTACACGCATTTTCACGTGAGACAGGTTCCACCGATCGACATGCACTTGGTGCATAAGGTGGCTAGCGGTGCCGCCTCTCCCACTTTAGTCGGAACGGATTCGATGAAAAGGGTCCTTATGAAGGGTAAATAGCAATTGGCATATCACGTTGTGGTTTTATGAGGTAAGAAACGTTCTTGCTAGAAACCCATAGCAGCCACGTAAAACATGCAAACAACAATTAGAGGACGCCTAACTTGTTTTTGCAGGTATGTGATGTGATGTGATATGGCCAAGAAGAATGTGATGAATGATATGTGATGTATGAGATTGATCATGTTCTTGTAATAGGATTCACGACTTGCATGTCGATGAATATGACAACCGGCAGGAGCCATAGGAGTTGTCTTTATTTATTACCTGCGTGTCATTAAACAACGCCATGTAATTACTTTACTTTATTGCTAACCGGTAGCCATAGTAGTAGAAGTAATAGTTGGCGAGACAACTTCATGAAGACACGATGATGGAGATCATGATGATGGAGATCATGGTGTCATGCCGGTGACGATGATGATCATGGAGCCCCGAAGATGGAGATCAATGGAGCTATATGATATTGGCCATATCATGTCACTACTATATAATTGCATGTGATGTTTATTATGTTTATGCATCTTGTTTACTTAGAACGACGGTAGTAAATAAGATGATCCCTTATAACAATTTCAAGAAGTGTTCTCCCCTAACTGTGCACCGTTGCCAAAAGTTCGTCGCTTCTAAGCACCACGTGATGATCGGGTGTGATGGATTCTTACGTTCACATACAACGGGTGTTGACGAGCCTAGCATGTACAGACATGGCCTCGGAACACACACAATACACTTAGGGTCAACTTGACGAGCCTAGCATGTACGCACATGGCCTCGAACACAGAGACCGAAGGTCGAACATGAGTCGATAGTAGATACGATCAACATGAAGATGTTCACCGATGATGACTTGTCCGTCTCACGTGATGATCGGAAACGGCCTAGTTGACTCGGATCATGTAATCACTTAGATGACCAGAGGGATGTCTATCTCGAGTGGGAGTTCATAAGATGAACTTAATTATCCTGAACATAGTCAAAAGATCTTTGCAAATTATGTCGTGGCTCGCGCTTTAGTTCCACTGTTTAGATATGTTCCTAGAGAAAATATAGTTGAAAGTTGACAGTAGCAATTATGCGGACAATAGAAAGCTTATGTCCTTAATGCACCGCTCAGTGTGCTGAACCCCAAACGTCGTTTGTGGATGTTGCGAACATCGGACATACACGCTTTGATAACTACGTGATAGTTCAACAAACGGTTTAGAGTTGAGGCACCAAAGACGTTTTGAAACGTCATGAACATATGAGATGTTTCAAGGCTGAAATTAGGATTTCAGGCTCGTGCCCATGTCAAGAGGTATGAGACCTCCGACGATTTTCTTAGCCTACAAACTAAGGGAGAAAAGCTCAATCGTTGAGCTTGTGCTCAGATTGTCTGAGTACAACAATCACTTGAATCGAGTGGGAGTTGATCTTCCAGTGGAGATAGTGATGTTTCTCCAAAGTCATTGCCACCAAGCTGCTAGAGCTTCGTGATGAACTATAACATATCAGGGATAGATCCTTGAGGTATTCACGATGTTTGACACCGCGAAAGTAGAAATCAAGAAGGAGCATCAATTGTTGATGGTTGATGAAACCACTAGTTTCAAGAAGGGCAAGGGCAAGAAGGGATACTTCATGAAATGGCAAAGCAGCTGCTGCTCTAGTGAAGAAACCCAAGGTTGAACCCAAACCCGAGACTGAGTGCTTCTGTAATAAAGGGAACAACCACAGGAGCAGAATTACCCTAGATACTTGGTAGATGAGAAGGCTGGCAAGGTCGATAGAAGTATATTGGATATACATTATGTTAATGTGTTCTTTACTAGTACTCCTAATAGCACCAGGGTATTAAGATACCGTTCGGTTGCTAAGTGTTAGTAACTCAAATAAAAGAGCTACGGAATAAATGGAGACTAGCTAAAGGTGAGTGACGATATGTGTTGGAAGTGTTTCCAAGTTTGATGTGATCAAACATCACACGCTCCCTCTACCATCAAGATTAGTGTTAAACCTAAATAATTGTTATTAGGTGTTTGCGCTGAGCATAGACATGATTGGATTATGTCTATCGCAATGCGTTATTCATTTAAGGAGAATAATGGTTACTCTATTTATTTGAATAATACCTTCAATGGTCTTGCACCTAAATAAATGGTTTATTGAATCTCGATCATAGTGATACACATTTTCATGCCAAAAGTATAAGATAGTAATGATAGTACCACTTACTTGTGGCACTCGCCATGTAAGTCATATTGGTGTAAACGCATGAAGAAGCTCCATGTTGATGGATCTTTGGACTCACTCGTTTTGAAAATTTTGAGACATGCGAACCATGTCTATTGGTGTATACGCATGAAGAAACTCCATGCAGATGGATCGCTTGGACTCACTTGATTTTGAATCACTTGAGATATGCAAATCATACCACATGGGCAAGATGACTAAAAGCCTCGGTTTCAAAGAAGATGGAACAAGATAGCAACTTGTTGGAAGTAACACATTTTGATGTGCAGAGTCCAATGAGTGCCGAGGCATGCAAAGAATATCGTTATGTTCTTACTTCACGATGATTCGAGTAGATGTTGAGTATATTTACTTGATGAAACACAAGTCTGAATTATTGAATGGTTCAAATAATTTCAGAGTGAAGTTTAAGATCTTCGTGACAAGAGGATAGAATGTCTATGATATGATCATAGAGATGAATATCTGAGTTACGAGTTTTGGCACACAATTAAGTCATTGTGGAAATTGTTTCACAATTAGTACGCTACCGAACACCATAGTGTGATGGTGTGTCCGAACATCATAGTTGCACCCTATTGGATATGGTGCGTAGCATGATGTCTCTTATCGAATTACCACTATCGTTCATGGGTTAGGCATTAGAGACAACCGCACTCACTTTAATAGGGCACCACGTTTCTTAAAAGTTTGGGGCTGCGACGCTTATGTGAAAAGTTTCAGGTTGATAAGCTCGAACCCAAAAGTGGATAAAATACATCTTCATAGGACACCCAAAACAGTTGGGTATACCTCCTAATTCAGATCCGAAAGCAATAGGGATTGTTTCTTTAATCGGGTCCTTTCTCGAGGAAAAGTTTGTCTCGAAAAGTTGAGTGGGAGGATGGTGGAGACTTGATGAGGTTATTGAACCGTCACTTCAACTAGTGTGTAGTAGGGCACGGAAGTTGTTCCGTGGCACATACACCAATTGAAGTAGAAGCTTATGATAGTGATCATGAAGTTTCGGATCAAGTCACTCATCACCTCGTGGGGTGACAAGGATGCGTACTACTTGAGTGGTACGCAATCCTGTCTTAGAGGTCATGTTGCTAGACAACAATGAACCTCGAGCTATGGAGAAGTGATGGTGGGCCCAAATTCCGACAAATGGCTCGAGGCCATAAAATCCGAGAAAGGATCCATGACTTTGGTGGACTTGCCCGATGATCGGCAAGCCATTGAGATAAATGGATCTTTAAGAAGAAGACGGACGTGGACGGTAATATCACCGTCTATGAAGCTCGACTTGTGGCAAAGAGTTTTCACAAGTTCAAGGAGTTGACTACGATGAGATTTTCTCATCCGTAGCGATGCTTAAGTCCGTCGGAATCATGTTAGCATAAGCTGCATTTATGAAATCTGGCGATGGATGTCAAAATGAGTTTCCTTACCAAGTTTTCGTAAGGAAAGGTTGTATGTGATACAATCGAAAAGTTTTGTCGATCCTAAGGATGCTAAAAGGTATGCTGGCTCCAGCGATCCTTCTAAGGACCGGAGTAAGCATCTCGGAGTTGGAATGTGCGCTTTGATGAGATGATAAAAGATTTTGGGTTTATACAAAGTTTATGAGAAACTTGTATTTCCAAAGAAGTGAGTGGGAGCACTATAGAATTTCGATGAGTATGTGTTGTTGACATATAGATGATCGAAATGATGTAGAATTTTCGAAAGCATATAGGGTTATTTGAAAAGTGTTTTCAAGTGAAAACCTGGATTAAGCTACTTGAACATTGAGCATCAAGATCTATAGGATAGATCAAACCGCTTAATGGTACTTTCAAATGAGCATATACCTTGACATGATCTTGAAGGTGTTCAAGATGGATCACCAAAGAAGAAGTTCTTGCTCGAGATGTAAGGTATGAAGTTGAGACTTAAAGCTCGACCACGGCGAAAGAGAGAAAGGACGAAGGTCGCCCCTATGCCTTAGACGTAGGCTCTATAGTATGCTATGCCGTGTACCGCACTGAAGTGTGCCTTGCCATGAGTCACTCAAGGGGTACAAGAATGATCCAGAATGGATCATTGGATAGCGGTCAAAATTGTCCTTGGAGTAAATAAGGACATGTTTCTCGATTATGGAGGTGATAAAGAGTTCGGCGTAAAGGGTTACGCCGATGCAAGCTTTAACACCTATCCGAGTGACTCGAGTAGCAAACCGGATACGTATAGTGGAACAACCATTTGGAATAGCTTCAAGTGGGCGTCAAGCAGCATTTATAATATGACCTAGAAATTTGCAAAGCACACACGGATCTGAAAGGTTCAGACCGTTGACTAAAACCCATTGACTAAAACCTCTCTCACAAGCAAAACATGATCAAACCTCGTAACTCATTGAGTCTAAATCACATGATGATGTGAACTAGTTTACAGACACTAGTAAACTCTTTGGGTGTTGGTCACATGGCGATGTGACCTATCAGTGTTAATCACATGACGATGTGAACTAGATTATTGACTCTAGTGCAAGTGGGAGACTGTTGGAAATATGCCCTAGAGGCAATAATAAATTAGTTATTATTATTATATTTCCTTGTTCATGATAATCGCTTATTATCCATGCTATAATTGTATTGATAGGAAACTCAAATACATGTGTGGATGCATAGACAACACCATGTCCCTAGTAAGCCTCTATTGGCTAGCTCGTTGATCAATAGATGGTTACGGTTTCCTAACCATGGACATTGGATGTCATTGATAACGGGATCACATCATTAGTAGAATGATGTGATGGACAAGACCCAATCCTAAGCCTAGCACAAAGATCGTAGTTCGTATGCTAAAGCTTTTCTAATGTCAAGTATCATTTCCTTAGACCATGAGATTGTGCAACTCCGGATACCGTAGGAATGCTTTGGGTGTACCAAACGTCACAACGAATCGGGTGGCTATAAAGGTGCATTACAGGTATCTCCGAAAGTGTCTGCATTGGGTTGGCACGAATCGAGATGGGATTTGTCACTCCGTAAACGGAGAGGTATCTCTGGGCCCACTCGGTAGGACATCATCATAATGTGCACAATGTGACCAAGGGGTTGATCACGGGATGATGTGTTACGGAACGAGTAAAGAGACTTGCCGGTAACGAGATTGTACAAGGTATATGATACCGACGATCGAATCTCGGGCAAGTACAATACCGCTAGACAAAGGGAATTGTATATGGGATCGATTGAGTCCTTGACATCGTGGTTCATCCGATGAGATCATCGTGGAACATGTGGGAGCCAACATGGGTATCCAGATCCGCTGTTGGTTATTGACCGAGAACGCCTCGGTCATGTGCGCATGGTTCCCGAACCGTAGGGTCTACACACTTAAGGTTCGATGACGCTAGGGTTATAAAGGAAGTTTGTATGTGGTTATCGAATGTTGTTCGAGTCTCGGATGAGATCCGGGACGTCACGAGGAGTTCCGGAATGGTCCGGAGGTAAAGATTTATATATGGGAAGTCCTGTTTTGGTCACCGAAAAGTTTGAGGCGATATCGGTAATGTCTGGGACCACCGGAGGGTCCCGGGTCCACCAAGTGGGGCCACCTGCCCTGTAAGGTTGCGTGGGCCAAGTGTGGGAGGTACCAGCCCCTAGGAGGGCTGGTGCGCCCCACAAGGGGCCCAAGGCGCATGGGAGAGTGGGAGGGCAAACCCTAGTTGAGATGGGCCTTAAGGCCCACCTAGTGGCGCCTCCTCTCCCCCTCTTGGCCGCCCCAAAACCCATCTAGGGCTGGCCGCCACCCCTAGGGGTGGAAACCCTAGAGGGGCGCAGCCCTCCCTTCCCTATATATATGAGGCCTATGGGGCTGCCCATAACACACGAGAGCCTCTCCTCTCCAGCGCAGCCCTGCCTCCTCCTCCTCCTCCTCTCCTTGGTGCTTGGCGAAGCCTGCGGGATTGCCACGCCCTCCATCACCACCATGCCGTTGTGCTGCTGCTGGATGGAGTCTTCTCAACCTCTCCCTCTCTCCTTGCTGGATCAAGGCGTGGGAGACGCCACCGGCTGTACGTGTGTTGAACGCGGAGGTGCCGTCCGCTCGCACTAGGATCTCCGGTGATTTGAATCACGACGAGTACGACTCCTTCAACCTCGTTCTCTTGAACGCTTCCGCTTAGCGATCTACAAGGGTATGTAGATGCACTCTCCTTCCCTCGTTGCTAGTTTCTCCATAGATAGATCTTGGTGACACGTAGGAAAATTTTGAATTTCTGCTACGTTCCCCAACAATCCCCACGGCCCCGTGGCTCTTGTTCGATTCGGTGAAATCTTGGTGGGATGTGGTTCTCTCTGATAATACACTCCCGACGAAGGCCCTATCTTCCCTGTTACTTCTTGTGGGATGGGAGATATGGAATGAAAGGAATGCTCGTGTCTTCAGGAGCAAAGCGGCACCGGTGGCGATTGTCATGCGACGTATCAAAGAGGAAGTTCCTATTTGGGCCACTGCAGGCGCTAAGCATTTGCGTAATGTAATGCCGCGAGAGTAATTATTTTGCTTTTCCGCCGCTTGGAGATGTCTGTTCTGAAACCTCTTCTTATTAAATGAAAATGGCAAGTCTTTTGCCTTGTTTCAAAAAAAAAATAGGCATGGTGATTCATAAGTGAAGTGCTTTATGTTATTATTCCTTTTTGATTGACAGTGGCATGTGGTTATCTATGGCGACCATTCAACTGCATTTTTAGTTACTCCAGCTTTCATTAGGTTTGCTCCTCTGTCCAGTCACTTTACTTGAGTTAAAGTTGATTCTGAAATCTGCAAGAGACAGTTCCATTATTCTGAAGTTCACTTTACTTGGAGTGACCCCTGGCTCAAAATTGGATATTCGGAGTGATGCTTTCGCATATCGCACCATAACTTGTACTCCCTCTGTAAACTAATATAAGAGCGTTTAGATAACTAAAACAGTGATCTAAATGCTCTTATATTAGTTTACGGAGGGAGTATGCCCATATCGCCCTGTTTTTTTCTCCTTTCCCTTTTCGCTATTGCATTAAACACATTAACAGTCGCGTGAAGAGCGAACGCTGGGGCTATCCAGCTCATCACTTTTACTAAGACGGAGGGAGAGATAAAAAAATTTAAAGAGATCGATCGCAGTCTCAGATAGGCAGCTCCCTCCATCGCCTTTCTCAGTCTCAGATAGGCAGCTCCCTCCATCCCCTTTCTCCTCCTGCTCTCCCGACTCCCTCTCTCTCCACAAATCGCCGCCGCCGCTGCCACTGTCAGCAACCCTCCACGGGTGGGCCGTGGGCCGGCATGAGAGGGTCGGGCCTAGCATCCAGGCCATGGAGCCAGCGATTAGAAATACTTGAAAGGGTGGATTGAGAAGGTCATCCGGTTGGATTACGACTGAAATGACACGGCGGCTTCCTCTCCCACCTCTAGCTCTCCTCCTCAATCACCTTGTTATTGCTTGTTCATGTAATCTAGCTACCCAAATCCTTGTATCTGCAAGTGATTCGTGAGATCAGTAGAAAGACCCTAACACTTAGTAGAAAGACCCTAACACTTGGTATTCAGAGCCAAAATTTTCCCCACCACCTCCCACCCGATCGAGCGATGGAGCCGGCGACCAAGCAGGACCTGAAGGATCTCTTGAAGGAGTTCCGAGAGAGCATGAAGGAGAGCATCAGGGAGGCTGTCGCGGTCGGGTTCGGCAACTCGAAGCCGGCACTCGAGCAGGCGACCACCTCGACCTCTTCTCAGTTCCTCGTCATGGACGCCTCCGATGACAAGGATCTGGCACCTGCGTGCTCCAGCCCCGAACAGCGCATGTACGCCCTCGACTTCGCCCCAACGACCACCATCGACGTCCTTCCCGAGCTTGACATTGACGCCACGGGCGTTGTTGCACCAACGCCCACAACCTGCTCGACGGATGGCCTCATCCACAGCACCAATGGAGACGATAGGATAGAGGCGTCGAAGGCTGCTTGGGGTTCGCCTACGCCCTTCACCGCGCGTCCAGGGCTCGCCAACACCAATGAGTGAGCCATCTCTCGGCCTTGCACTCGGTGCGCTGGCGCAGACCAAGTGTTTGACAGAATGCTCAGGCCAAGTTGATGCGTCCGTCACGGCCAGTGTTATCTTAGCGACTGCTGGCTGCATGCCCACTACCTGTTCGACCGAGTGGGTCACCCATGCTGACAGTCGCATCATCGACTCGTCGTTAACAACCCTACCCATTCGGCTCGCAGCTGCAGCGGTGCATCGTTCGTGGGTGCAGACAGTGCCACCACACCCACTGGACCTGAGGTTATTTTTTTGGTGGGACCATGGGTGTCTAATGAGTGGCCGTGGTGATTTGGAAAGAGTGATTCATCCTAGCCCAAATGAAAGTTTATGCACAAGGCAATGTCAAGAGGTAAAACTCTCGTGTCTGTTTCATGGGATGTCTATTTCTTGGCAATGGTTGGTACACTGGCTAGTCTATGGAGTTGATTTACGTCAAATTCCGTGTCCATCATTTTCAAATGGTGAGCCACCAGATGTGGATTGTTCCCGTGTTGCCAATTGGGACCCCCATGTGCCTATTTCTGTTGATGACAAGTTCCTGAAGCATCTGTTTCTAAGTGTTCAAGTGCATGACAGTGGAATGGTTGTAGTTCCCTCTCGACCTTGATACGACTCTTTACTGTACTTGAGGCACCATTCACAATCCATGGAGGGTTTCTTCTCATAGATGGCCTCTGGGGCTGGTCACTACATCTGCTCGGACGCGTAAAGAAGATATCCGATGATAAGCGAGATGCCCAATGTAGCTTGGTCTATCTTAAGTTACAGCAACATGGATTGTTTGTTGTACATCTTACTGATGGAAATTCTCTCTGTTCATGCCACTATACTGATGCACTTTCTTTTGAGTGGGGCTACAACCATATTTCTTACAAACAACTTCTATAGATCTGTTGCAAGCGACTGAAGTGTAAATGGAGAATACAATCTAGGCTAGTACAAACCACATTCAGCCGAATTGGTGCAGTAACCAGTGGAACAATGGGACTGTTGGTTGTGCAATTACTAGAGTGTATTGATGACCAACTAGCAGAATTGCTGAAGGAAAATTTTAATGAGATGCCAAAGTGCAGTGTTACTCCTATATCTCGTGAGAGTGGATGTAAGCTGCATAACACATCATTCTTTATCTGGCGGACACGTGCAGTCTGCCTTCTTCTCTGTTGCTATGATCAATTTCAATGGAAGCTGGCTGGGTTATGCTATCACCTGTCTAACTGCTGTCCAGTGACACTACTTCAACTGCCGGTGTCAGCAAACTGTTTGACTCGGAGGTATGCAGGTCACAAGAACCAGGTCTACCACATGAAGTTGTCTCATTCTAATCATTGTCAAGAGGGAATAAACTTGCAAGTGGAGCAGATATGGTGTGCAATTCCGAGTAATACTATTGATGCTTATCCTTGTGGTGGTGAAGACCATGCACGCGAATCATTATTCAACCTGGAGCTTGCTGTACATGCGAAGGAGTTCGATGTGCGTGGCATAGAAGTTTCCCTACGCAACAAGATCATATTTGTGTTTGAATTTCACTTGCATGTTGTTGCCAGGTGGAGCTCTTACGGTGTAAACTTTGGTGAAATGGAAAACCAAGTGTATGTGCAAACACATTCCATTGGATCGTTGGCCGGGGCACCTCTACAGAAGCAGCAAATGGAGCTGCAATATTATGGAAATTGTGCCATTAACTCTCTTCATCTGCACCGATTGGTGGCAAGGAAGGGGAGAGCAACAGGTTCATGGTTTGATAAATTCTTGGAGGCTTTGATTATGTGCATAAACTGTGAGGACCACTGCTGGGGCTTCCTAAGCTCACTTCTATCTGATTGGCTGAAGTTTGGGAATAGCATCACAGAACTGAAGGAATATCGGGACCAGGGTGGCTTTAGACTGCAATTTTCTTTCAATGTTATGCCCATCTTACAAGGGCACTGGTGCTTTGGAAATGTTAATATCCTGTTGATTCCTCCTGGTTCGAATGGGAAGTATTATCTCTATGCTCATTGCTGGGTGCTCCAAGTTTGCCAAGATAGTTCAAATGGACTGATCAAGAAGTCCAGTGCATGGTATTCGTTTATCACAAGGTTCAGCGTCCGGGTGCCGGGCGTGCCACCGATAGCATGGTCAGTATGCATGGCGTTAATTCGGACTAACTTTGAGAGATGGTGGACTACTTGTTTGCAGTGTTTGGAACAACACCAATGGTTATCAATGTTGCCGGCGTGTACATCTCGGATCTGGTTGGTAGCATGGCCCATGGACGGGGTGGAGCTCTGGATTCACTGTGGGCACGCAATTTTTCAAGGAGGGAGGATCTTAATGGTCGTCGCCACCTTTGTCGACCACAACTACTACCTCGACGTCATCCTCAACTTGGTTCCTATCGGCCATGATGACTACTTCGGCAACCTGGGCAAGCAAGCTTGCTACTTTGATCGAGTTTACACCCATCTTGGCTACTATCATGAATATTACCATGGTGATCCTAGCAAGATCAAGGAACTTCAAGCGCCATGGGATCCTGGCAAGTCAGCCTTCCAGTCTTCTTCTGAGCTTCGGCTTGGGGTCAAGCCAGGTTTCAAGGAGGAAGGGTGTTAGCAACCCTCCACGGGTGGGCCGTGGGCCGGCATGAGAGGGTCGGGCCTAGCATCCAGGCCATGGAGCCAGCGACTACAAATACTTGAAAGGGTGGATCGAGAAGGTCATCCGGTTGGATCACGACTGAAACGGCACGGCGGCTTCCTCTCCCACCTCTGGCTCCCCTCCTCAATCCCCTTGTTCTTGCTCGTTCATGTAATCTAGCTACCCAAATCCTTGTGTCTGTAAGTGATTCGTGAGATCAGTAGAGAGACCCTAACAGCCACGTTTGTTCCTCCTGGGCACGGCCAACTCCGACGCCGCCATCAATAGCAAGGCTCCTCCTCGCCTCACTCTCCCGATTTGCCGCCCTATCCTCTGCTGTACGCCCCCAGGCGCGCCCGCACAACTAACCCTAGCCTCTCACAGGAAGGAGATGAGGTCGTGGGGGAGGAAGGAGAAGAGGGCATGAAAGTCATGGGGGAGGAAGAAGAGGAGGCCATGGAGGTCGTGGGAGAGAGGGCAGGAGGCCGGGGGGGGGGAGGAAGAAGATGCCCCCTCGTTTCTGAAGTTGGTCTTCGCCTCAACTGCGATGGCTGCTCCCAGTTGTGGTTGGACATTCCTGTTCATTGGTTGCTACTCATATGAGATTTTTTTTCATTTTCCCTACAGATTGGTCCGATTTGAGCAGATTCTCTTCCTCTTGGTCGGTCCCCTGGATGTACCTCCCTTGATCTCTGCCTGCACATCCTTCCTTTATAAGCACCCTCCTGTGTCTCCGTTCATGGATCGACTGGTCAACCCCTCTTCTCCTCCTCCTTTCCACTCATATTCTTTTCCATAGCTAGGTGTGCGGTTGTATGGCAATTTGTTTTTGGGATTCAGTATGTTCTGCTTGTCATGGTTGTTGTGTGTATTGATGTGCAGGTTGGCCAATGAGGGCTTTTCTTTTTTGGTAAAAGCCAAAAGTACTATTCTCTGTGCATTGGATTCTCGTAGCTCCCTTGTATCCATGTTGGCTTGTTTTTAGTGGGGGTGTTAAATTTATACCTTTTGTTTTTTGTCTAGATCCAGGTAGGGCCTACGATTATTGTACCTTTGTGCATCGAAATGTTGGTGGTCTCGTTCTTTTGTGCATGAAAGGGTGCCATGATCTGAATTTCCAACATTTGAGTTAAAATTAGTGATATGGTTGTTTGTCCAGCCACACATAAAAAACAGAGGGTTATTTGTCCAACATTTTTTCTCTGTGATGGTTTTACCAGAAACAAATCATAGCCACTATTACATCATGTTATTGATCTTACTGTGTCGTTATATCTGTATACTCTGTTTATGGCCTTTTCGACATTCCCAGTTTTGTTTTTCTATGGTATATATCTGACTCCTTTCCATGCCTTTTGGCTTTGAATCTGTGCTCATGGTCATGTCTACTGGTATATAGGGCACTAAAAGCCATATATATTGTTATCTATAGATTGTATCATAAATTTCTATTTTACCTAGATTTTTCGCATCCTGAAATTAGGTCATATGGTTCAATTGATATTTCAGAAGAGAATTTTCTTCTTTGCCAAAGATTAGCTATTGTCGGATAATTTGCATGTCATGGTGGACATCAGTTGTAAATTGCAAAGGAGAGCTACTAATCTTATTATAGGTGCGGTACATGTTACAACTCTTCAGTGCTTGTTGCACCCATATATTTTCAGAGCAGAGGATATGATACATCATGTAGTTTGGTCACTAATTAATTCATCACTTGAGGTTTATTTTTTACCGCTGGATATGTAGGTTTTGCGTAATGCTCTCCTTACACAACTATCAGCTACGCTTAATTGTGTTTTGCATCTTCCATGCAGCTCGTGCATTGCAGAATTTTTTCATTAGCAAGAATTTTACTTCTTTGGACTGAAAAATTAGTTGACTTGACACTATGTTCATATCTGACCGTGAGATGCGTGATGTTTTATTGCATCCCTTAGTAAACTTCTTAATTTCTTTGCTTCCTTTCATATTTTCCTATAAATTAATTACAATGTTTATATTTTATCAGGTGCATGGGCACTTGCCGCTGCAGCCAGAGTTGCCTCCAAATCAGATTAGAAGTTTTTCAAACAGATTCCTAGATTTTGAAGTGGTTATGCTCATCACATAGCTTGGCTAGATCACGTCTTACTATATAATGTACTTCATCATGTCTCAAGCTTCTGTGCTTAATGGTGAGACATGCCACATGATCTTAAATATGATCAGTGAAAACTGGAATACATGCTAACATGCACTTTTATCTTGACTTTTCGGGGTTTGATATTCTTGATGTTGTATGAGGAAGGTTTGGTGCAATAAAAGATTGTAATATGTGGCTTCCTCATTTTTAGGTACTGGAGATATATAAACAGGACAAAGTATACAAGTTAGTTGAAAGATCGTGGATGTCGCCTAGAGGGGGGGTGAATAGGCGCTTTAAAATAATTATGGTTTAGGCTTGAACAAATGCGGAACAAACCTAGCGGTCAATTTGTCAAGCACAAAACCTACAACAACTAGGCTCACCTATGTGCACCAACAACTTATGCTAAGCAAGATAAACAACTAAGTGATAGCAAGATATATGACAAAGAACAATATGGCTATCATAAAGTAAAGTGCATAAGTAAAGAGCTCGGGTAAGAGATAACCGAGACACGCAGAGACGACGATGTATCCCGAAGTTCACACCCTTGCGGATGCTAATCTCCGTTTGGAGCGGTGTGGAGGCACAATGCTCCCCAAGAAGCCACTAGGGCCACCGCAATCTCCTCACGCCCTCGCACAATGCAAGATGCCGTGATTCCACTAAGGGACCCTTGAGGGCGGTCACCGAACCCGTACAAATGGCAACCCTTGGGGCGGTCACAGAACCCAGTACACTTTGGCAACCCTTGGGGCGGTCACGGTACCACAAATTACTCAAAGCATCTCCACAACCTAATTGGAGACCCGACGCTGTCGGAGCTTTACACCACAATGATTGAGCTCCAAACACCACCAACCGTCTAGGGCGCCAGGGCACCCAAGAGGAACAAGCTCTAGGGTGCCCAAACACCAAAGAGTAATAAGCTTCTCAAACTTCACTTCCACGTATCACCGTGGAGAACTCAAACCGATGCACCAAATGCAATGGTGTAAGTGCATCTAGTGCCACCCCTAGTTGGTTTTGGAGTATTGACGACAAATGTGGTTGAGGGACTAATGCGTTTGTGAGAATTGCAGGATAACGCAGGTGGTGTCCCCCATTGATTTGGTTTACCTACCGGAGATGACCCTAAAAATGTATGAAGACATTGACGACAATGGTGGTATGTGAAGATATTCACATTGAAGACTATGACATGAGAAGACATTGAGTGAAGACTATGGAGCTTGAAGACGTGTCGTTTCGTTGTTTCCTTTTCTTCTTTGTTGAGTCATATGAACCACCGTCTTCGTTAAGTGGGGTCCAAGTGATCATAGTCGAATGATCAAGTGATGCTCAACCCAAATCCTATGTCTTCGACGAAGACAATGAGAGCAAAACTTATCCAGAGCTGGATGAGTCAGCTTTGCTTGTAGCCCAAGTAAAGTTGGCGTGTGTGTTTGAAATCGACCGTTGGAACACGTGTCGGTTCCTTAGTGACCTGGGTCATTTCGGACATATCAGGTCGGGTTGCCTAGTGGCTATAAATAGCCCACCCCTACACCATAAATTGGTGGCTGCTCGGAGTTAGTGCACGGCTTTTGTCGCTTGAGAGCAACCCACCTCGAAGCCTTTGAGAGAGAAAATCCTTGCGAGGACAAAGCCCAAACACCCAGAGCCAAAGAGTGTTAGGCATCATCAAGTCTTTACATCTGTGTGACTCAAGACTTATTACACTTGAGGACTGTGAATCCTCCAAATGGTTAGGCGTCGCGTTCGAGCATCCAAGAGTCATTGTGGATTGCCGGTGAACGCAGATCTGTGAAGGTTCGGAAGTCTACCTTGAAGACTTACCAGAGTGATTGGGCGAGGACTGTGTCCTTAGCTCAAGGGAATAAGGTGAAGATGCGGTCTTGAGTTGAATCTCAGCCTCCCTAACCAGATGTACAGCTTGTCACAAAGAATCGAACTGGTCCAACAAATCTGTGTCTTCAACAAGTGACTAGTTCTATCTTCTCCTCACCTTACTTAGAGTTTGTCTTCGTGAAGTCATTGCCTATTTGTCATACCTGTTTGACTTCATTGCTTGACTACTTTTGTTGATTGGCTTCTCACTATCTTCCATCTTGATCCTACTACCAAGCTGCTATTAGTCTTGTACTTTCACGCTATTGCATACTAGACTATGGTTTGCTTGTTGTAGTTTATCTTCCGCTGCATATCAATTAGGTCATTTCTATTGTTTGTCTTCAAACATCCGTGTTTTGAAGACTTTCCTAAAATCGCCTATTCACCCCCTCTAGTCGATAACTAGCACTTTCAATTGGTATCGAGCAAGGTACTCCTTGTTACGTGTGATTCGGTTTAACCACTTGGAGTTTTAGCTATGTCGATCGCAGGATAATCAAAGTCTTCGCTGCTTGCCCGTGTTCGATGGAACCGACTATCCCTCTTCGGAAGAATAAGATGCGCATGCATCTTGAAGCCATTGATGTCGACCTCGGTATGTCGTCAAGAACGGTGTTCCCAAAACTGGTGAAGGTGTCACCCTGCCGATGTCAAGAAGTTCATCCAATCTGGACTCTCTTGAAAAGAACATCATCTGTGGTCATCGACCAAAGGACAGATGGCCGTGTGAGTGCTCTGAAACGCCGAAGCTAGTGCGGGACTGGCTATCCAAGGTCAACGAAGCGTCTCAACCTGTGGAGATCAAAGGATCGGTGTTCTTAGCAACCTCTTCAACCGCTTCAAGAGAAACGACAATGAAAATGTCCAGCTCACGCTTGATCGCCTCACCGACATCACAAAAGAGCTTCATGCTCGGCGCCCACCGAGATCACCAAGCATGAAATCGTCAAGACACTACTGAGATCACTTGACAGCTCTTTTGACACCCTTTCCCTCATGATACAAGAACGTCCGACTTCAAGACACTCGATCCGTCGATATACTTGAGAGACTCAACACACATGAGTTCCACTTTACGAGAAAAGAGATATCTATGGTCCCAACTATGGCCGAACTCGCGCTTTGAAGGCAAAAGTTGTTTCCTCATCCAAGAAGAATCATTGCGCAGTTCGATGATCCCAAGACATTGGAAAGGAACTTGCTATGCTTGTGAAGAAGTTCCAAGTTCACTAGGAAGAAAGGCTTCGTAAAGTCTTCACGATCCAGCTCAAGAAATGATGAAGCTTCCACTCATGACTACAAGAAGAGAACCTGTCACAAGTGCAAGAAAACTGGACACTATATCTCTGAGTGTCCACAGTGGGACAATGAGAAGAAGAAGAAGAGCAAGGAATATGATTCTGATGACAAGAAGAAGAAGAAATCTTCAAAGTCTTCTTCCAAGTCCTCATCAAAGTCTTCATCTCATAAGAAGAGCTCATCTGGCAAGGCTCGTGCTTTTGTTGGCAAGGAAATGGATTCAGAGGAGGAGTCTGCTTCTGAGGAGGAGGAGGTGGAGTCTGAAGAGGAGTCCGACCTTGGCTTTGCAAGTCTGGCTTTAGCCACAGCCTATGTTGCCAAGTCCATCTTCAACACTGAAGACAATGACTTCTACACCAACGCTGAAGCTGATGACAAGGACGACCCTGCTCCCACCTACTGCTTCATGGCACGCGGTGCCAAGGTAAAATCACGTGATGCTTACTTTCAAACATCAAGTGAAGATGACTCTGATTGTGAATCCAAACCCAGCTACAAAACACTTGCTAAAATTGCAACCGAACAACAAAGAGCTATGGAACATACTCAAAAACTGTTAGACAAAAGCGATGACCTGTTGGACGCGAAATGACACGCTCACAGTCCTTAGTTGAAGACATTAAAAATCTTCATGCTAAGTACCAAGAACTTGAAATTCGTCATGAAACGCTCTCAACTACTCATGAAAAGCTCTCCTATGATTATCTTCAAAGGAAGCAAGAGCTTGAGAAATTGAGAGCGGCTCATGAAGATCTTCAAAAAGAGAATGAGTCACTTCGCGCTCAACATATCAGTTCCGCTCAGGATGGATTTGAACCACCATGTCTAAAATGTCTTGAGCGTGATATCGCTACCTCTGTTGCTGAATGTTCAACTGCTGCTACTGTTGCATTGTCTTCAACTACTAATGTGGTAACTAACCCTCTCATGGAGGATACCACTTGCTATTGCTGATGAAAATGCTAGGTTGAAGACATTGCTTGAAATAGGAATGTATAAAAGTCGAAAGGGCATCGACACTTTGATGTCCTCAAAAGCGAATCTCGAACCAAACCCTAGGAAAGAGGGTGTTGGGTTCGAGAGGAAAATGAATGTTGATGGTTCCTCTTTGGAAGCTTTGAGCAGATCCCAAAACCACATGGGTTGCTGCAAAGGGACCTTCAATGGATCCATCCACCTTATCTGGCTTTACCTATGCTAACCCTATTATCATTGATGAATCCTTTGATGCAAACTATAAGTTGTTCAAGAATCGAATGGTGAAGTGTTTGCGGTATATTGGTACTAACTACAGGAATGGACCGCCTATGAAGAAGATCTGGGTTCCCAAAAGCTGTCTTGAGAATCTTCCGGTGAATGTCATCATGACACCACCGGGAAGAAGACAAACCCAGGACCTAAGGCGTCATATGGTCCAAAGGCTTCATACAGACAGAGGACTCACCTGAGTCACCCTAACACCAATGTTTTGCAGGGAAACCGTACTCAAATTTATGAATATGAGCGTGTCTTCAAACCGCTATGTTCATAGAACTAAGAACTTTTCTGCTTATTCATATGAGTATCATTCATCTCCTGCAAGGCTATTTGCTAGGGCTCCAAAGACGAAGTTCTCAGATGCTGCACTTAGACTCATTGCTTCTAAGCCACCCCTGAAGATGTGGGTGGTTAAGAAGAATTAACTCTCTTTGCAGGAAAGGGTCTCCACCAAAATCAAAGGCGCCTCGATGCTATTTCTGGGACCTAAAACATCTTGTAGGGCACAAGATCAAATGCCCAAATGGTCTCACTATGTATTTTGTTCCTGAATCGTTTGCCATTCATCCTATCAGTCCTAATCTTGATTTAAGCTTCAATAATCCACTTGTCCGTCAAATGTTTATGCTTCACAATGCTCTTGGTGAAGCCTATCCCACTAACTATACTGTAGGGTATGACACCTCATGCTTCAGAATGGATTATGGATAGTGGATGCACTAATCATATGACCGGTGATCGAAGTCTTCTCATGGACTCAACCTTACATCCATCAGACAAGAGTCACATCACATTTGCTGACATTGGTAAAAGCAAGGTATTGGGTCTAGGTAGAGTTGCAATCTCAAAGGATCAACACATGGATAAAGTGATGCTTGTTGAATCCCTTGGTTTCAACTTGATGTCTGTCTCAATGCTTTGTGACTTGAACATGATTGTGATATTCGGAAAATATCGTTGCCTTGTACTAATGGAATCTGACAAGTCTCTAGTCTTTGAAGGGTATAGGAAAGATGATCTATACATGGTAGATTTCTCAGCAGGTCCACAACTTGCCGTATGTCTTCTTGCAAAAGTTGCAGAATGCTGGCTCTGGCATCGGAGGCTGGGGCATGCTGGCATGAGGAACTTACACACACTCGCCAAGAAGAAGCACGTCATAGGCATCGAAGGTGTCAAGTTCAAGAAGGATCATTTGTGTGGTGCCTGCGAAGCTGGAAAGATGACTAGGGCAAAGCATCCCTCGAAGACAATCATGACAACATCTCAACCCTTCGAGCTGTTACACATGGATTTGTTTGGCCCTACTCATTACTCTACCCTCACAACAACTGCTTGTCTCTATGGCTTCATCATTGTTGATGACTACACAAGATACACATGGGTGCACATAATTCTCTACAAGACTGAAGTGCAAGATGTCTTCAGACGCTTCGCCAATCGAGCAATGAACAATTATGGCGTCAAGATCAAGCATATCGAAGTGATAACGCACCAATTCAAGAACACCGGACTTGATCTTTATCTGGATACCATGGGAATCACTCATGAGTTCTCTGCTCCATACACACCTCAAAAAATGGCATCGTGGAGCGTAAGAACAGAACCCTCATTGAGATGGCTCGAACAATGCTCGACGAGTACAAGACACCAAGAAAGTTCGGCACGAAGCTATTGATACAGCTTGTCACGCCATCAACCGTGTTTATATCCATAAGCTTCAACAAAACATCCTATGAGCTCCTTCTCGCAAGAAGCCAAATGTCGCCTACTTGAGTATTTGGGGCTAAGTGCTGGATCAAGGATCCCCATCACAAGTCAAAATTTGAACCTAAAGCTCACGAAGGCTTCATGCTCGGTTACGGAAAGGACTCGCACTCCTACAGAGTCTTCAACCTTTATCTCTACAAAATCGTCGAAACTGTAGACGTGCGATTTGATGAAACCAATGGTTCACAAAGAGAGTTCCTGCCAAGTACACTAGACGAAGCTCCGCCCAGCGAATCTATCAAGCTGATGGGAACTGGTGAAATTATGCCTTCTGAAGCACAGGCTGAAGAGGAACTTATAATTTCTGCACCTAACCAACCAGAAGACAATGCTCAGCCTGATGACAATCCTCCCAATGATGACAATGATCAGCAAGAGCAAAGTCTTCGTCCAGTTCATCCTCGAGTTGCAAATGAAGTACAGATTGAGAAGATAATCGATAGCATCAATGCATCTAGTCCGCTTACTCGCTCAAGAGCAACACAACTAGCAAATTTCTGTGGGCACTTTTCTTTTGTGTCAATATCAGAACCCAAGAAAGTTGCTGAAGCCTTTATGGAACCAGAATGGATACAAGCTATGCAAGAAGAACTTCAACAGTTCAAGCTAAACAATGTTTGGGAACTTGTCAAGCGCCCTGACCCTCGCAAGCATAACATTATTGGCACCAAATGGATATATCAAAACAAGCAAGATGAGCATGGTCAAGTCGTCAGAAACAAAGCACGGCTTGTGGCTCAAGGATATACTCAAGTTGAAGGAATTAACTTCGATGAAACATTTGCTCCTGTATCTAGGCTTGAAGCTATTCGCATACTACTAGCCTATGCTAACCACCACAACATCTTGCTCTATCAAATGGATGTGAAGAGTGCATTTCTCAACGGCAAGATTGAAGAAGAACTATATGTCGCTCAACCCCCTGGCTTTGAAGATCCAAAACATCCCGATATGGTGTACAAGCTAAATAAAGCAATCAGATGGCCTCAAACAAGCTCCTCGCTACCGGTATGATACGATCAAAGACTTCAAGAGCAAAGGCTTCAAACCTGGATCCCTTGATCCCACACTCTTCACGAAGACATATGATGGTGAACTGTTTGTATGCCAAATATATGTGGATGACATTATCTTCGTGCACCAACCGAAGTATAGTGATGAATTTGGATACATGATGCAAGAACAATATCGATGTCCATGATGGGAGAGCTCAAGTTCTTCCTTGGTCTTCAAATTCGTCAGCAAAGGAATGGCATCTTTATATCTCAAGAAAAATACCTCCAAGATTGTCTGAAGAAGTTTGGAATGCAAGAGTGCAAAGGATACACGATGACAATGCCAGCCAAACACCATCTGGGTCCCGACGACAATGGTAAAGAGTTCGATCAAAAGGTATACCGCTCCATGATTGGTTCCTTACTTTACCTATGTGCATCTAGGCCAGATATTATGCTTAGTGTTTGCATGTGTGCTCGATTCCAAGCGGCACCAAAGGAATCGCATCACTTAGCTGTGAAGCGAATTCTTCGATATTTGGCTCACACCCCAACACTCGGATTATGGTATCCAAAGGGCTCAAAATTTGATTTGGTTGGATTTTCGGATGCTGATTATGCTGGTGACAAGGTGGATCGCAAGTCTACATCAGGCACATGTCACTTTCTGGGACGATCACTTGTCTGTTGGTCTTCAAAGAAGCGTAACTGTATCACTCTCAAGCGCTGAATCTGAATACATTGCTGCTTTGGATCTTGCTGTGCTCAGCTTCTATGGATGAAGCAAACTCTCAAGGACTATGGCATCAATCTGAAACAAGTACCTCTCTTCCGCGACAACGAAAGCGCCATCAAGATTGCCAACAATCCAGTCCAGCACTCAAGACAAAGCACATTGAAATTGGCCATCATTTTCTCGTGGATCATGTCATGAAGAAAGATATTGACATCATTCACGCCAACACCAAGAGCAATTGGCGATATCTTCACAAAGCCCTTGGATGAGAAAAGGTTTTGCAAGTTACGGTGTGAGCTAAATATCTTGGAATCCTCAAATGTCATGTGATCAATCACACATCCTAACACTTATGCATGTTGATGACTTAGATGTGCAACACACGAAGTAACGTATATCTTCAATCAATGAAGACTTACATTCTGAGTGTGAATACATTAACGTGGAATTTGACTTCGGAGCACCACGATAATTGTGCGCCGTGTCTGGGTCTAATACTTCCTATACGGTGGGTAACGCCACCACCAAATTTCTCTGTTTGAAGTGTTTCACTCATGGCGTTATTTCTGCAATATCTTCGCATTTGATTTGTCTTCAACTTCAACCTATCTTCATGATTTTCTTCACTATGTTGATTTGGTTGTTGTCTGATATATATATATATATATATATATATATATATATATATATATATATATATATATATATATATATATATATATATATATATATATATATATATATATATATATATATATATTGTTCTGTCCTCTACAACATTCACTTATAGCTATGTCTTCCAAGTTGAATCTTTTGAACTAAGTGAATGTGATCGGACCCCAAATCTCTCTATGCTTTCTATCTCAAACTCTATCTGTCCAAATCATATGCATTCTATTGAAACTGTCGAATGTCTTCTCTGCGTCCTTGTCAGCAGAAGACACAGAGACAAACTTTAAGTCTGTTTTAAATGATTCATCCTTACTGTTGAAATCCGGAGAAGCCGGAACAACCATCCGACAAACCTGGCGGGCGTGGGAACGTGGGACAACTCAGAGTATGTTGCATGCTTGCCACGTGCCCCTCAGATGTGAACCGCCAGGGGCACCTGCGTAATTGCGTTGTGCCGCACACCTCCTTATAAATACATGTCCCCTGCGGTAAAGAAGATCTTCTTCCACCTCTCCACCTCGTCAAAACCCTAGCGCCACCGCTAGCTCTCGACGACGCCGGCGATGAAGCGCTTAGCTGCCGCGACTTCTCCGACGCCGTTCTCACGCCGGCCGCGAACATCGTCATCTCCGCCGCCGTCGTAGGTGTCCTTCGTCGCCAAGTTAGGGCACGGTGGATTGAACTGCTCGGCTTCCTCTTCTTCCCGTCTAGCAGTTCTTCGAGTGGTAAATATAACTCTATTTTTACCATCTTTTTGATCTTCAAGATTCATCCTACTTACCAAAATTGGTTTCTGCCCATACAATGTTAGATCTATTCTGTCTGCATCTCATACTGCCTAGTATATTCATTTAAGCTTCACAACTAGTTAGATTCATCACTTGTACTTATTCACGGATTCGTACAAATCTGGAACCAACTCTCAGCGTATAAGTGAATGTCTTCGCATCATGAGGTCAATGTCTTCAAACTGATTTATCTTCAAAATCTTACGAGAATGCATATGACCTCTTCCCTTCCTCGCATCTCTAATGTCATCACGGTACATGTCCGTGGGAGAATCCCTTGGTTCTCATAGTCTCGCATTCGCTTGCGAATTCTTACAACATCAAACTAACTCTCCCGGCCGCCTGTTTGTCCAGCAAATGCAAGCCTTTGAAGCCTTTGAACATATTGAAGCCATTCAGTTTGAAGTTCATGGCTGCGAGATAAATTAGTCGAGAGGGCGGCGGATAGCGTCGTGGGGAACCTCAAAAGATCTGCCTGATGACCTCGCGGAGCTTTACAAGATAGATCCCGAAGAGAATTACAATCAGCGCAAGACGCGAATCCAATGGATTCGACGATATTGGGTTGAACAATGGTTCAAGTACAATTTCGTGACCCAGGAATATGCCGAGAAGAATGCTATCAGAAGCCCTTGGGGTGATATTCTCTTTCGAGGCCTTCCACCCAAGAACATGGCTGAAGCTATTGCACAAGGTTTCTATCCTTGTATGGTCCGTGGACCTCAGCCTGAAAATGCCGACCCAACGTCATTGCTCTGGTGTCGTGACGATAATCTCTTCAAGCGCAACTTCCAGCACGCAAAGGCTTCGGCCAAGGAAAACAAGAAGTCATTGGGATTAGACTTCAACCCCAATGTCATCGGTCCACGTGATGCTGAACGTGGTCCCTCTGCTCCCCGTGCTGACGGCTCACGTGATGCTGAACCCAATGTCATCGGTCCCTTTTCAAACCTTGATGGCCTCATCACTTACATCTTGGTCCAAGGTGCCAAAGTGGATCACTCTGATGACGATGTTGAGTCTGATGAAGCCCCAGCTCCAGCTCCTGCTCCTGCTCCAAAGCCGCAGAAGCAAAAGAAAGTCAAGGCTTCAAAGTCAGCTGCTCCTCCAAAAGCTTCACGTGAAGCCAGCTCCATCGGACCTCCGAAGCCAGCAGCGATCTGAAGATCAACCCCGTATCTCCAAGAAGACGGAGAAGAGAAAGAAAATTGTCAAGAATACTGAACTGACACTGACTCCTGCTGCCATTATGCGTGAAGAGCACATTGATCTGTCCAGTGATGAAGATCTTGCAGATGATGCTCTAGAGCAACTTATCAAGAGCAAGGAAGAAGCAGAAATTTTCAACAATTTGCCTCTCTTTGATGTGGCAATCATCCATCACTTCATTGATGAGTGGTTTGACACCCCAAACATCAGCTTTGAAGATCTGCAACTTCCTATTGGCCTCAGCATCTCCTTCAATGGAGCCATTGCTTCTGAGCTAGCTCTTGCTCGGCAGATCGTTGAACTGAAGAACAAAATCGACTATGAAAAAGCTCAGTTCAAGAAGCATATGGCTGCACTCAGCGTGCAAGATGTCAAAAACTTCAAGGTCATGCTGCACGACCTCAAAGAAGCCTTTCTCAAGAAGCGTGAAGAAGCCAGAGGCTCTCGTGAGCGCATGAAGAGTCTGGCTGACAAGTGTGTGCTAGCCTACAATGAGGCTGAGAAGCGCAAGGCTCTTGGCCGTCCTGGCATTGACCCCAGAATGCTGCAAAGAGAAAGAAGTCTTCAACTGACCAAGCTGCACCTTCAAGGCAGGAAGAACCCCGCATAGTCTTCCCAAGCAGCATGACTGGCTCGAAGCCAAAGGTCCGGTCAATCGCTTCTGAACAGAAGAAGACGAGGGCTGCCGAGGCTGAAGCCAGAAAAAGGAAACTTCCTGAAGCCTTTGATGCTGCTCCCTCCAAGAAGAAGCTTAAGACCAAGAAGAATCGGGCTGCTCCCACAGAGCCCTTGGTTGTTGAACCCATTTCAGTGGTTCGTCCCGCGTCTGCAACCCAAGAACTTCGCATGACTGTTCATGAGCCTGCTTCCACAGAGGCTCCTGAAGTTGAAGAGATTCCAACAGTTGATCCCATCACTGCTGAAGACATTGGTCACCATGACAATGTTGAAGATGATGAAGTTCTTCCTCAAATTGAATACAATGTGGTATCATCGCTTTTCAAATTTAACAGCGAACTCATCGAGATTGGTCGCCCTCCGACGCCAATTGCTCAGGATGCTTCATGGGTTGATCGCCCGCAACAAGAAGACTCCCCTAGTACTCCCCAACAACAACTCACTCCCCAACAACAAGTCACTCCCCAACAACAACAGCAAGAAGAAGAGGAAGACTTTGAGGCCCAGACAACCCCATCTCCAAAGGCGTCGCCAGCATTTCGCAGGCTTCGCAAAGGTCAAAGGCCTCAAGTACCTCTCTTGAGCGTTCCAGAAGGAGAAGTGCACCACCAACCTGTTGCACGTCAAGTGTTTTCGAAGCCACTCCAACTGTGAATGTCTCCAGTCCGAAGCCAAAGCTGCTGAAGACAATCCGCTGCATCACCAAGACACCCAAGAAGAAGAAGAACGTGTCCCTACACCCCCTGTAATTGAAGAAGTTATTCCTGATATCAACGTGCTAGTGCCCGACCCTCCAGCTCCTCAAGTGGAGGTTGAGAACATTGAGGCTGCCACCTCCAACACCAATGAAGCCAATAACGTGGTCATGGCTGAAGCAAATGTGGAGCCTGCACCAACAGCTCCTGAAGCCAATGAAGGAAATGTGCCTAAAGCCAATGAGGCAACTGCTCCCGAAGCATCTGCTGAGCAGCCTGAAGCCTCAGTTGTTGCCACTGCTCCAGTTCCGCCACCAAGGCCCTACACAATTGAGCAAGCATACAACTATGGTCAGCTAATCACAGTAAGATGGCCTGTTCTGGTCCCTCCGACTCATGCCTCGGTCCTCGCTTTGAATATCATATTGCGCATAGGCCTCAGGTCCAGAAGCCGAAGCCAAGACTGCCAAGGTTTCCAGGCACTGCCACCTCTACAGGTTCTTTCAATGCAAATGGCTTCAAAGCCCACAACACTTTCTTTGACAGAGCAAAGAACCCATACACAAGGCCAAGGATATCATCGACCGCTTCGAGCTATCGACAACGGCTATTACTCATGCGTTTTGTATGATCAAGGGCGATTTTCCTCATATGCGCCTCAACACTGGGCCATTGCGGACTGTCGTGCTTAGAAGAAGCACTTGATTGCTTTCGTGATGCAGTCTGCTCGGCTTCACATGCATAAAGAACACTTTGGAATGAAGAACTTGTGCTTCAATTCTATGCTACCCTCCACATTCGCGGCTACTACAGAGATACGAAGACATGGGTTCTCGAGTGGATGACGAAATGTTCATCATGAAGCCAAAGCTCTTGACGCCATTGAGCTCACAGCCTACCCACTCCGGAGAGCTGTTTGAACTGGTTGTCAACTCCACCGCGATGCAATCGAGAGCATATTTCATAAGCCGAACCCAACATGAGTCGATGTTGAGCATGATGAAGCCATTTGCCGCATGACACTTTGAATACCCTCAGACTTCTTTGTTGATGACCTTGAGTATCTGCCTCGTACAATATATCACATCATCAGGCAAACTCTATGGCCTATCAAAGGACATTCATCGTCTGCAAAACTTGAAGGAGCAATGAAGACATTGGTCTTTTACATCCTCAATGGCATTAGCTTCAATATGCAAGAATTCTTCATCCGACAATTGGCTGCGTCTGGATCTGATCTGTTTGGTCTGAAATTTTATGCTCCATGGGTCATGCGCCTCACCAAGATGCACTCTGGTATCAACTATCAGCCCTCTACTCGCAATGATCTGATCTTTCTACCAGAGGTTGATATGTCAGTTGAAGCCATTTACCCTGAGCCTGCCAAAACGCCACTTTGTCTTCAGAATGCCGATCACCAAAGCTTCTCTCAACCCATGGAAGGCGTCCCAGCAGTATCTCGTGTCTATCCTCTGGTTGGGAACACACGTATGCCTCACCGTGCGCGGACTGAAGCCACTGAGAGCACAATTGGCCAAAGGCCTCGGAAGCGCTCTCGAGTCCTCAATGATCGAGAACTTCTTGTCGCACTGCATCAGAAACAAGATAAGCATCACTCCTGGCTCAAGCGATAAATGCAAAGCCTCTTGGTGGACGTCAATCGCATTCGAAACCTTGCCATCAAGAATGCTTTTGTCACTCACGAGACCTGTCGGCGATCATGGAAGAGTTTGACCCTGCTCGAGGTCAAGCAGATCTTCAAGACGATGGCTTCACCGAACGCTTCAAGTTTGACTCCACTCCTCCACGGAATGCAGTCCTCACGATTTAACTCCATCACTTGAAGACTCTGACTATTCTTCCTCCGCGGCAAATATCAATGCCAGAGTGATCGATGATGAAGATGATGCTACTTCACCGCCCCCTACTTCTGCATGAATCGACACTGCACCAAGTTCGTCTGCACCGCCAACCAACAACGACAACCCTGCTGCATCATCAACTTCTGAAGAAAACGAGTAGACGCTCTATGTCTTCAAACCTTTTTGGTCCTTACTGACAAAAGGGGGAGAAGCATATGAGTTTGATAGTCTTCAAGCGGGTTCATAAGGGCGGTTGCATAATATTTTGCCTAGTGTTTACAACTCTCGCTTTTGATACATTTGGCTCTTTGAGTTGTAACACTTAAACTCGATGGTCGTCTGCTACTTATTTGCTTTACTCTGGTGCGACGATAAATTCCGCATGGGCGACGATGACTTCCGCACTTAGATCATTCTGCAGACGTCCATTTTTCATTATGCATGTCATTCTCTTAGTTATATCATTTCATGCATGATGAATTATCTTCATAAGTTGAAGAGGATCTCCACAAGTACAACCTGCCATGTGCATTTGCATTCCAAAAGCAAACTACTTATATGCACATCTTCAGGGGGAGCCTTTGCCACTTATGAATACAATTCCCTATCCTTTACAATTTCACATGTTTTATCCCCATTGAAAACTTCAACCAGTTTGTCATCAATCACCAAAAAGGGGGAGATTGTAAGTGCATCTAGTGCCACCCCTAGTTGGTTTTGGAGTGTTGACGACAAATGTGGTTGAGGGACTAATGCGTTTGTGAGAATTGCAGGATAACGCAGGTGGTATCCCCCATTGATTCGGTTTACCTACCGGAGATGACCCCTAAAAATGTATGAAGACATTGACGACAATGGTGGTATGTGAAGATATTCACATTGAAGACTATGACATGAGAAGACATTGAGTGAAGACTATGGAGCCTTGAAGATCGTGTCGCTTCGTTGTTTCCTTTTCTTCTTTGTTGAGTCATAGGAACCACCGTACTATTAAGTGGGGTCCAAGTGATCATAGTCAGAATGACTGAAGTGATGCTCAACCCAAATCCTATGTCTTCGAGCGAAGACAATGAGAGCAAAACTTATCCAGAGCTGGATGAGTCAGCTTTGCTTGTAGCCAAGTAAAGTTGCCGTGTGTGTTTGAAATCTTACCGTTGGAACACGTGTCAGTTCCTTAGTGACCCAGGGTCATTTCGGACATATCAGGTCGGGTTGCCTAGTGGCTATAAATAGCCCACCCCCTACACCATAAATTGGTGGCTGCTCAGAGTTAGTGCACGGCTTTTGTCGTTTGAGAGCAACCCACCTCGAAGCCTTTGAGAGAGAGAAATCCTTGCGAGGACAAAGCCCAAACACCCAGAGCCAATGTCACGCCCAATATGCGACCCTATCCAAAAGGAACTCGACGGTCCCACCAAGGATAGACCCGCATATTGAAACGCTTTTGCAAGGTGGATATCATTACATCAACATTACATAATAGATGGGGATACATACATAAGGCACAAATGCCACAAGAATACATCAACATCAAATACAAGATCAACATCCGACTACGGATGAAACATAAACAAGCTCAAACGACATCCACCCTGCTAGCCCAGGCTGCCGACCGGAACCTATCCCCGATCAAGAAGCGGATGAAGAACTCCAAAACAAGCAAACATCGCTCTCACGCCATGATCATCGCAAAACCTGTACCAGCATCGGTGGTGTAGTAATCAGGAGCCACGAGGACTCAGCAATCCCATTACCATGGGTATCAAGACTAGCAAAGCTTAAAGGGAAAGGAAGGGGTAAGGTGGTGAGGTTGCAGCAGCGCTAAGCATATCTGGTGGCTAAACATACGCAAATGAGAGCGAGAAGAGAAACAAAGGAACGGTCGTCAACTAGTAATGATCAAGAAGTGATCCTGAACTCCTACTTACGCCGACATAACCCGAAACCGTGTTCTCCTCTCGATCAACCCCAAAAGAGACACTCACTTATTACGCATACGGTTGGTGTATTTTAGAAGAGTTTGCTTCAAGTTTACTACAACCGGATATTAACAAATTCCCATCTGCCACATAACCATGGGCGGCTCTCGAAAGTTTATACCTGCAGGGGTGTCCTAACTTAGCCCATGATACGCTCTCGCGATCAACGAAGGATATTCATTCTCCCGGGAAGACCCGATCAGTCTCGAATCCGGCTACAAGACATTTCGACAGAATAAAACAAGACCAGCAAAGCCGCCCGATGTGCCGACAAATCCCGATAGGAGTCGACGTACCTCGCTCTCGTGGCACACCGGATAGGTCAGCCCACGAGTAAAAACCAAGCCTCGAGTTGCCCCATGGTGGCCCCTGATCTCGCCCGCTTTGACCAACACTCGAGGAGCACCGCCCGGGGGCTAAAATAAAGATGACCCTCGGGCTCCGAAACCCAAGGGAAAAGGGGTATAGGTGAGGCAAATGGTAAAACCAATGTTGGGCCTTCTTTGGAGGAGTCTTATTCAAAGCGAACTGTCAAGGGGTCCCATAAATCACCCGACCGCGTTAGGGACGCAAAATCCGGGAACATAACACCGATATGACGGAAACTAGGGCGGCAAGAGTGGAACAAAACACTGCATAAGGCCGAGCCTTCCACCCTTTACCAAGTATATAGATGCATTAATTAAATAAGATATATTGTGATATCCCAACAAGTAAACATGTTCCAACAAGGAACAACATCTCCATGTTCCAACAAGGAACAAACTTCATCTTCACCTGCAACTAACAACGCTATAAGAGGGGCTGAGCAAAGCGGTAACATAGTCAAACAACGGTTTGCATAGGAAGGGTGCAAAAGGTTAGAGGCTGACATGGCAATTTGGGATGGCTTGATAAACAGGTAATAGGTAGCGCAGCATAGCGATAGAACGAAGCAACTAGCATAGCAATGGTAGTAGTGAGATCCAGGGTAGCGGTCATCTTTCCTGAAATCCCGCAAGGAAGAAGAACGAGTCCATGAAGAAGACGAACGGATGAAGCCGAACCAAGCGTAGACGAACGAATCCTCATGATCGCAACGAAACAGGAACTAACAAGAAGAAGCACACAACATAGTAAACACACCACACATAGACAAGACATGATGCACAAAAAACATGATGCATGACAAATCTAGATGAAGCTACTCATGGCAAGAGATGATGCAAACAAGAGCAACACATCAAAGCAAGTTTAAATGAGGCCGGAAGCAACATAGAACAATTCCGGTAAGTCCTCATATGCAAATTTCGAAATTGGTCTCCAGATCTGAATAAATTTATGTTAAAGTTGTTAAACAGCAAGTTAAGATGCACCACAATGATCTACACGAAATTCTAGTCAAGTTACATATAAAGTTCATTAGATTCGGAGCTACGGTCTAGAAGATATGAGCAAAACAAGTTAAGCATGGCATTGATGCAAAATGCATACAAACATCAAGAAAACACATCAAAACAAGTATGCAACATGATAATATGAAGCTACATGCAAAAACAAGCAAGTTTCATATCGAGCACACTCAAAACGGAGGAACGGTTCAACACATACACTCTATACAAGTCATAACAACAATCTGTCCATAACAGCAAGTAGGCATATTGCAAGCATCAAAACAATATGCTACAGCATCTCAACGTAATAACAAAAGGCATGGGCATTATGTACAGGTAAAGCATGACAAAAGATGAACACTGAGCTATCTCCAGAAATCACTAGAACATGCTCAAACACACATGGCAAGATTGCAAATAATAACAGTTTCAGACTTTAGCAGAAATAACATCAGGTTGCAATGTTTAGAGCTATCAAACAACATGTTACAGGAACTTAACAAGGCAAACAAAGGCATGGCATGAATCTACTTATGGCATAAAACAAAAGTCCTTTACTGACCATGAGCCAAAAAGGATCAGAAGATATGATGGCACCCATGTAAACATAGCAAGTTATATTACAGATTCATACATGGCAGGAACAACAATAAGTAGGCATGTTGGTGAGCTTGAACCACTCACCACAGAGCAATACATGGCATGGCAAGGCAACCAACAGTAATAAGACATGGCATAGAAGCTATACATGGCAAGAACAACAACATAGCATGCAAGGATCAACTACAACAACCTTGGCAAAATTGAATAACATGTAAACAATCTGCCAGGAAACGTTTTAAAGCAAAAGTAGAGCTCGATTGACTCAAGCTATGGCACTCCATAATTGCAAACAAGGGCATGGATGGATATAGCACAACCATATGTTCAAAACATACTTACTGAAGTATCTCAAAATATGCATGGATCTCTCGGTAGCATCAAGTTTACATGGCATAAAAATATCAGCAGAACAGGGCTGAAATCAGCAACATCATGAAGCCTAGTTTGCATGCTTGTGCTAGTCACCACAGAGATCAAAAAAATACATGGCATACACCCCTGTAAAGATGGCATGGCATATTACAAAACACATGTAGGACTCAAGTTCATAGGGTGCACACATCAATCATGGCAAAAATGACAGAAGTGCATGTTCTGATAAGAATCTGAAACTAACATCACATAGCACTCTTCCAACAGCATTTCGGGCATCAAGATGAGCTCAAATGAAAATGATGCAATGAGATGAAATGATCTACTCTTCGAGACGAACAATTTGACATATTACACGCACGAAACGGAGCAGCGATGACAGAGTTATGATGCGATGAATATGCAACAAAATAATAGCAGATCAGGGACTTGGTGGATTTCGGAGGGGGGGGGGGAAAGAAGTCAACCGAGGGCACGGACGACGAGGACGCCGGGATCTCGCCGGAGAAGATGCCGGAGAGGAGGGAGGTGGCCGGGGGCGACCGGATCCGGGCCGGATCTCGCCGGATCCGGCCGGGCGAGGGGGGCGCGGGCGGCGCCGGCGAGGAGGCGCGCATGGCCGGGCGCGGCGGAGGAGCGGGCGGCGCGCCCGAGCGAAGCTTCGCCGGAGGGGCGGCGGCGGTCGCCGGGCGAAGACGGACGGCGGCGGGCCGGCGATCCGTGGCGCGGCGCTGGGCGGAGTAGCCAGGCGGCGCGGCCTTGCTGGCTGGCGGGCGGCGCCAGATGGGCCGGAGGGCTGCCCTGCCCGGGCGGGCCACGGCGCGCTGGGAGGCAGGGAAGGCGGCGGCGCTCCGTTACGGAGGCGGCGGCGGATGGGGCGGACACGTCCGGGCGGCGGGGTTTTTGTCCGGTGGCGCGAGGTAGGGGAAGGCTAGGGTTAGACCGCAAATTTCGGAGGGGATCACATATATATAGGTAGAGGGAGCTAGGAGAGTCCAAATGAGGTGCGGTTTTCGGCCACGCGATCATGATCGAACGACCGAGAGCATGGAGGGGAGTTTGGTGGGTTTTGGGCCACTTTGAAAGGGGTGTTGTGCTGCAACTCAAAGAGGGCTTTGCGGTTACCCGGTTAACCGTTGGAGTATCAAACGACCTCCAAATGATCCGAAACTTGACAGGCGGTCTACCGGTGCTATTCTAAGGCCGCTTGACAAACCTCGGTCCATTCCGAGACCGTTTAACACCCGCACACGGAAAGAGGTAAAAGGGGGCGCCGGGAGACATAGGAGTGCCGGATTGCAAAACGGACAACGGGGAAAATGCTCGGACGCATGAGACGAACACGTATGCAAAATGAAATGCACATGATGACATGATATAAAATGCAGATGATGACATGGAAAAGTGCAACACGCAAGCTCATGACATGGCAACGACGGTGAATAACTGGCAGACACCTGGCGCATCGAATCCGGGGCGTTACAGCCAAAGAGTGTTAGGAATCACTGAAGTCTTTCTGTCTGTGTGACCTGAAGACTTATTACACTTGAGGACTGTGAATCCTCCAGCCGGTTAGGCGTCGTGTTCTGAGCATCCAAGAGTCATTGTGGATTGCCGGTGAACGCAGTCTGTGAAGGTTCGGAAGTCTACCTTGAAGACTTACGAGAGTGATTGGGCGAGGACTGTGTGTCCTTAGCTCAAGGGGAATAAGGTGAAGACGCGGTCTTCTGAGTTGAATCTCAGCCTCCCTAACCAGATGTACAGTTGTCACAGCAACTGGAACTGGTCCAACAAATCCTATGTCTTCAACAAGTGACTAGTTCTATCTTCTCCCTCACCTTACTTAGAGTTTGTCTTCGTGAAGTCATTTCCTATTTGTCATACCTGTTTGACTTCATTGCTTGACTACTTATGTTGATTGGCTCCTCACTATCTTCCATCTTGATCCTACTACCAAGCTGCTATTAGTCTTGTACTTTCACGTTATTGCATACTAGACTATGGTTTGCTTGTTGTAGTTTATCTTCCGCTGCATATCAATTAGGTCATTTCTATTGTTTGTCTTCGAAACATCCGTGTTTTGAAGACTTTCCTAAAAATCGCCTATTCACCCCCTCTAGTAGATAACTAGCACTTTCAAATGGCAAGGGCACACGGAGTGCCCAAGTCCTTCTCTCCAAATCCCACCAAAGCAACTAATGCTAGGGAGGAAAATGAGAGGAAGAACGAAAGAAGAACACGAAGAACTCCAAGATCTAGATCGAAGGGGTTCCCCTCACTTAGAGGAGAAAGTGATTGGTGGAAACGTGGATCTAGATCTCCTCTCTCTTTTCCCTCAAGAACTAGCAAGAATCATTGGAGGGATTGAGAGTTAGCAATCTCGAAGAAGGTCAACAATGGGGAAAGAACACGAGCTCAAAGGATAGGGTTCATTGGGGAAGAAGGCCCCCTTTTATAGGTGGGGAAAATCCCAACCGTTATGCTCACAGCCCGCACCGAGCGGTACTACCGCTCCAAGGAGCGGTACTACCGCTAGGGCGGTAGTAGCCCTTTGAAACACAACAGCGAGGAGGCAAAAAGGCCAGAAGAACCGTCGAAGCGGTAGTACCGCTTGACCTCACGGTACTACCGCTAGGGGTAGCGGTACTACTGCTAAGGGTAGCGGTACTACTGCTTGCGAGCGGTACTAAAAAATTACATCCGTGCCTACCACTGCTGGACTTGTGACGAGTTTTTGGTCCCGAGCGGAAGTATCCACGGAAGTAGTCGCGGTAGTACTGCTCCAAGCGGTAGTACCGCTCCCAAGAGCGGTACTAAAAAATTACATCCGAACAGCCCCTTTTAAGGACACCAAAACTGACACAACTTCTGCAAACGGACTCCGAATTCGACGAAACCAAGTTTGTTGGAAAGCTAGAGACAAGGGCTAACACAATCTTGATAGAAATACCAATAATAAGCAAATGAGAAAAGGCCCAAAATAAAATGGTGAGAACCCTTCCTCGGATAAGACCGGTAAAACCTCCAACACCGAAAACATCATAGAGGACGCATGCAAACTCCGTATTCGATGAACTCAAGCTTGTCATCAAGATGACCATAAGATCTAAGACTCACAAAGAGAACCAAACAAGAACCAAGAAACATGATGCAAGGATGCAATGGTTTGAGCTCTTGACGAACGATACGATCAAGCTACTCACTTGAGAGCCCCCCTTGATAGTACGGCTATCGATCCTATAACCAGGTCTCCAAACTATCACCATGAGACCGGTAAAATATAAAACCTATCAAGGGCAAAACTTTGCCTTGCACGAAGTCCACTTGAGCTAGATGATGACGATCTTGACTCCCTCAAGTTGGACCACCTTTATTGATTGCATTCGCTCGATGAAGACTAGTTGATTGCTCCCCCATACTCCACTATGGGTGAGCCACTCTTTGGCACATCTTCACAAGTCCATTGACACCATAATGGACGGCAAGCTACAAGCACTTGATCTCTTTGTCATGCTCCACTTGAACTTGCACACAACAATCTTGATGACGATCACCACTTAATGTCATCCTCTCCATGGGTTGAGTGATATCTTCCTCTTGACGCAAGCCCATGGACACGTACCTAACCCCACATAGAACTCTCACATAGACCATGGGTTAGTACACAATGTGCAATGGACAATGCTTACCATACCATGGGATCACTTGATCCCTCTTGATACATCTTCTACGCTTTGTGAGTTGATCAACTTGATTCACTCTTGACTTAGTCTTGATCAACCTTGAATCTTTTCAACTCTCTTCATTTGGATGATGTCTTGAAGATAAGCATGAATGATCACACAATCTTCTTTTTCAAGACATGCTTGCAATAAGCTCAACTCTCACATGACCAATCTTTGGATAATTCCTTAATAGCACCTTGGTCAACACAAACTCTCCTTGAAACCAACACATGTACTCCAAGAAAAGCCTATGGACAAAACCTTCAAATATGACTCAAGGCAACCATTAGTCCATAGAGATTGTCATCAATTATCAAAACCAAACATGGGGGCACCGCATGTTCTTTCATTAGTAATGGGCACTTCATATGTGATGCCATGTGAGGAGGCCTTGGTATGATACAATAAGAGATGGTAATTCGAGGGAGGTCAGAATCCAAATTTGTAGCTACCTACCCAGGTTACTAAATTCAGTATACTATAAAAATTATGTGTTGTTGTAGTATTTATCTATAATTGAGTATGGATGTCGGTCTGTTTTCCAGATTACTGCTAGCTTCAATTGTATTTCCGTGGATGTTCCCAAAAACATATGTGGAAAACTCTCTTCCAGGCGATTGGATGTCGCTTAACTATGCTTTCTGCTATTTTTTACAGTATTGTTAATGCCAAACTGTTGTCATTACTTACTGGTGACATTTAAAAGTTATATATTTGCACATATATGCGGGTATTTAATTTAACATGATCTGAAATTCTGAATCTGCAGTTCCACACTATGCTTTGCTGGACTACCCATTTATGTTTCCCTTAGGTACATACAAAGTTCATCAATGGTGTTTCATGTCGTTTTTGAATTAATACATTTTAATTCTATTCATTTTTTTCTTTAAGTTCAGCGACAGTTCTTCAAGTCCAGCTACAGATAGATTAATTTTGAGCATGCTATACTAATTTGTTGTCGTGTAGATGGATATTGAAAAATGAATGATCGATGCTATAACGCAACCCGTTTCACAGTGCCAGACACTCATCATTGCGGTATCCGTCCTGTTTGCCCACAGCTTTGGCGGCTTTCTGCTTCTAGAAAATTGTACCTTACCAGGTACTCTCAAAGATCCTTTCCTATACACCTACAAAGGACATTTCCCATCTCAAATAACATGGTTAGTGTCTAAACGCTTTGACAAATGACAACTCCTTTTTTTGCTGGAACAAAACTCTTGTAGCTACTTGACGTCATTACAGTCGTGCAAACTGCTTGAGGATTTACCGTCGATTTTGTGCTGCTGAAAAGGGGCCAATGGGTTTAGAACATACTTCTCCAAACATTTGAACTTATCATAATAAATTTGTGATCCATCTCACTTTGAACCTACATGTATGCAATCAACTTCTCTCCTTATCGGTTACGATTTGTGACGACCCAGGTTAAGAAAAATCACCTATGAATGTAGTTACCTATGTATATACTGTTTAGATCCTATCGACATTCAAGTTGGCTATCTATTCCAATTGCCCACCGCTTCTGCGGGCAACGCACAACAGGCCATGCTTTCGCTCGTATTTTGAATTTCATGGATTTCTACTTCTTGTTTACTGTGGAACTCTAGATGTTATGTCAAGAAAATGTTTGCATTATATGTCATCTATATCGTCCGTTGTTCAGGTCCAAAATTCTTGTTGTATCGGAATTTGTAGTTTACTTCTTTCTAATTTAATACCATCAACAACAGGCAGATTTCTATTTCACATGAGAACATATCTTCTCTGCCTTTGCCCTATTAAAATTACATAGCATCACATCACTCATAAAGCACTATGTTTTCCTAGGTATTCCAAACTTAGTCCGATCACATGGGCGATGGCTGATCGATGGCCTCTGCTTGGTACTGCACGATAAGTTGGAACTACTGATGCTCCAATTGCAGCCAGGTATTAGTTACTCTTGCCTACATTTATTCAGCGCACTAATGTTTCTAAGGAAAACATGGACCTTTATTGGTTAACTATAATGTTCATTACAATCCAAAGAAAGAGACGCAAAACTATCGCTACCATGAGCGGAAAGCTCATGCATGATGGTCCACTAATTAGCAAAATGATGCATGATTTGTTTTATCCGGCATGAGATTTTTATATGATAATTCTAGAAACTGAGTTGAGTAGTTTGTCCTATTCATAGCGGGGCAGGGTTCAAATCTCAAGCATCTTTTTTTTATTTGCAATGAAATCTGTTTGAGTGCACTTTTTATACATTCCAGCTTCAAATTACATCTGCTCTATAGAATGCATTTTTTTCGTACTTCAAATTCCAGCTTCACATTATACAGTTCTTTTGCATGATGCAAACATTGAGGGTATTATTGACACATACACCCATGCCAGTAAAAATTATCAGACATGAGGGGATATTTGACATTATTGTTCTTTGATTCGTGACTCTCGGCCAAAGGGGAGAGATGGGTTGTGCATAGACTCGTGTTTTACAAATTTATTTACATCAGTTCATTACATGGAGATCTAGAAATTTGGTTCGTGTGTAGACTTGTTGTTTTAAAATCTTTGATTCGTGACTCTCGGACAAATTTTGTTGATGTTTTGGTATAAATTTTCGTTCCTCTGATTTGTCTCCTGTTTCCTGCAATTCGGTTCCTACAATCAGTTGCATTCTTATTATGAAATTAATGTGTTGTAGTTTATCAATATCACCTGAATTAGACCATCTGATTCAAGATAGTAGCATACTAGAAGAAAAGTACTTTCTGGGGATCTAGAAATGTTTCACTAGATTATGACTTGACCAGAGATTCAAGGTACAAACACAAATTGAAGAGATTTTTCAAGAACTATGATTATGTTTACCAACTTAAGGATGGTGATTATATGGCTATTTCTATACTGTCGCGCAGTTCAGCGTTCCTCTGGTCGCCCGCTTTATGCCATTCATTATTTCCTTTTCTATATCTAGAACTGTTGTTTCTATATCTAGACATGCTTGTGGTGGTTAATATCTAGAATTGTTTCATGAATTAATATTATTTTTATCCAAACTTTAAGCCTTTTCTTAATCCTCATGTAAAAAGATGGCCACGTCGGCGGGGCTACGCGGCAACCATTGTTGGGGAACGTAGTAATTTCAAAAATTTCCTACACACACGCAAGATCATGGTGATGCATAGCAATGAGAGGGGAGAGTGTTGTCCACGTACCCTCATAAACCGAAAGCGAAAGCGTTAGAACAATGCGGTTGATGTAGTCGTACGTCTTCACGATCCGACCGATCAAGTACCGAACGCACGGCACCTCCGAGTTCTGCACACATTCAACTCGATGACGTCCCTCGAACTCCGATCCAGCCGAGCTTTGAGGGAGAGTTCCGTCAGCACGATGGCATGGTGACGATGATGATGTTCTATCGACGCAGGGCTTTGTCTAAGCACCGTTACGATATGACCGAGGTGGATTATGGTGGAGAGGGTCACCGCACACGCCTAAGAGATCAAGAGATCAGTTGTTGTGTCTATGGGGTGCCCCCCTGCCCCCGTATATAAAGGAGCAAGGGGGAGGCGGCCGACCAAGGAGGAGGGCGCGCCAAGGGGGGAGTCCTACTCCCACCGGGAGTAGGACTCCTCCTTTCCTTGTTGGAGTAGGAGAGAAGGAAAGAGGAGGAGAGGGAGAAGGAAAAGGGGGCTGCACCCCTTGTCCAATTCGGACCAGAGGTGGGCCGCGGGCCTCCTTCCTTTTGGCCTCTCTCCTCTATTACCGTATGGCCCAATAAGGCCCATATACTCCCCGGCGAATTCCCGTAACTCTCCGGTACTCCGAAAAATACCCAAATCACTCGGAACCTTTCTGAAGTCCGAATATAGTCGTCCAATATATCGATATTTATGTCTCGACCATTTCGAGACTCCTCGTCATGTCCCCGATCTCATCCGGGACTCCGAACTCCTTTGGTACATCAAAACTCATAAACTAATAATATAACCGTCATCGAACTTTAAGCCTGTGGACCCTACGGGTTCGAGAACTATGTAGACATGACCGAGACACGTCTCCGGTTAATAACTATTAGCGGAACCTAAATGTTCATATTTGTTGGGGAACGTTGCATAAAATAAAATTTTCCTACGTTCACCAAGATCCATCTATGAGTTCATCTAGCAACGAGAGAGAGAGAGAGATGCATCTACATACCCTTGTAGATCGTGTGCGGAAGCGTTCAAGAGAACGGGGTTGAGGGAGTCGTTCTCGTCGTGATCCAAATCACCGGAGATCCTAGCGCCAAACGGACGGCACCTCCGCGTTCAACACACATACGGTCAGCGTGACGTCTCCTCCGTCTTGATCCAGCAAGGGGGAAGGAGAAGTTGATGAAGATCCAGCAGCATGACGGCGTGGTGGTGGATGCAGCAGGACTCCGGCAGGGCTTCGCCAAGCAACTGCGGGAGGAGGAAGAGGTGTAGCAGGGGAGGGAGGCGCCAAGACTCAGGGTGCGGCTGGCCTCCCTCCCCCCTCCTTTATATAGGCCCCCAGGGGGGCGCCGGCCCTGGAGATTGAATTTCCCAAGGGGGGGCGGCGGCCAGGGGGGTGGAGTGCCCCCCAAGGCAGGTGGGGTGCGCCCCCCACCCTAGGGTTTTCAACCCTAGGCGCAGGGGGGCCAAGGGGGGGTGCACCAGCCCACCAGGGGCTGCTTCCCTCCCCACTTCAGCCCACGAGGCCCTCCGGGATAGGTGTCCCCACCCGGTGGACCCCCGGGACCCTTCCGGTGGTCCCGGTACAATACCGGGTAACCCCGAAACTTTCCCGATGGCCGAAACCGCACTTCCTATATACAATTCTTTACCCCCGGACCATTCCGGAACTCCTCGTGACGTCCGGGATCTCATCCGGGACTCCGAACAACATTAAGTTTGCTGCATACTCATATTCATACAACCCTAGCGTCACCGAACCTTAAGTGTGTAGACCCTACGGGTTCGGGAGACATGCGATATGACCGAGACGGCTCTCGGTCAATAACCAACAGCGGATCTGGATACCCATGTTGGCTCCTACATACTCCTCGATGATCTCATCGGATGAACCACGATGTCGAGGATTCAAGCAACCCGTATACTATTCCCTTTGTCGACGGTATGTTACTTGCCCGAGATTCGATCGTCGGTATCCCAATACCTCGCTCAATCTCGTTACGCAAGTCACTTTACTTGTACCGTAATGCATGATCCTGTGACCGCACACTTGGTCACTTTGAGCTCATTATGATGATGCACTACCGAGTGGGCCCAGTGATACCTCTCCGTAATACGGAGTGACAAATCCTAGTCTCGATCCGTGTCAACCCAATGACACTTTCGGAGATACCGTAGTGCACCTTTATAGTCACCCAGTTATGTTGTGACGCTTGGTACACCCAAAGCACTCCTACGGTATCCGGAGTTACACGATCTCATGGTCTAAGGAAGAGATACTTGACATTGGAAAAGCTCTAGCAAACGAACTCGCACGATCTTGTGCTATGCTTAGGATTGGGTCTTGTCCATCACATCATTCTCCTAATGATGTGATCCCGTTATCAATGACATCCAATGTCCATAGTCGAAACCATGACTATCTATTGATCAACGAGCTAGTCAACTAGAGGCTCACTAGGGCATGTTGTGGTCTATCTATTCACACGTGTATTACGATTTCCGGATAATACAATTATAGCATGAATAAAAGACAATTATCACGAACAAGGAAATATAATAATAATCCTTTTATTATTGCCTCTAGGGCATATTTCCAACAGTCTCCCACTTGCACTAGAGTCAATAATCTAGTTACATTGTGATGAATCGAACACCCATAGAGTTCTGGTGTTGATCATGTTTTGCTCGCGGAAGAGGTTTAGTCAACGGATCTGCGACATTCAGATCCGTATGCACTTTGCAAATTTCTATGTCTCCATCTTGAACATTTTCACGAATGGAGTTGAAGTGACGCTTGATGTGCCTGGTCTTCTTGTGAAACCTGGGCTCCTTGGCGAGTGCAATAGCTCCAAGTTGTCACTGAAGAGTTTGATCGGCCCGACGCATTGGGTATGACTCCTAGGTCGGTGATGAACTCCTTCACCCAAATTGCTTCATGCGCTGCCTCCGAGGCTGCTATGTACTCCGCTTCACATGTAGATCCCGCCACGACACTCTGTTTGCAGCTGCACCAGCTTCGCTCCACCATTCAACATATACACATATCCGGTTTGTGACTTAGAGTCATCGGATCTGTGTCGAAGCTAGCGTCGACGTAACCCTTCTGACGAGCTCTTCGTCACCTCCATAAACGAAAACATGTCCTTTGTCCTTTTCGGTACTTCAGGATATTCTTGACCGCTGTCCGGTGTTCCTTGCGGGATTACTTTGGTACCTTCCTACCAAACTTACGGCAAGGTTTACATCAGGTCTGGTACACAGCATGGCATACATAATAGACCCTATGGCTGATGCATAGGGATGACACTCATCTCTTCTATATCTTCTGTCAGTGGTGGGACATTGAGCCGAGCTCAATTTCACACCTTGTAATACTGAGCAAGAACCCTTTCTGGACTGATCCATTCTGAACTTCTTCAATATCTTATCAAGGTATGTGCTTTGTGAAATACCTATGAGGCGTCTCGATCTATCCCTATAGATCTTGATGCCTAATATGTAAGCAGCTTCTCCAAGGTCCTTCATTGAAAAACTCTTATTCAAGTAGGCCTTAATGTTGTCCAAAAGTTCTATATCATTTCCCATCAAGAGTATGTCATCTACATATAATATGAGAAATGCTACAGAGCTCCCACTCACTTTCTTGTAAACGCAGGCTTCTCCATAAGTCTGCATAAACCCAAACGCTTTGATCATCTCATCAAAGCGAATGTTCCAACTCCGAGATGCTTGCACCAGCCCATAAATGGATCATTGGAGCTTGCATACCTTGTTAGCATTCTTAGGGTCGACAAAACCTTCCGCTGCATCATATACAGTTCTTCCTTAAGATAGCCGTTAAGGAATGCCGTTTTGACGCCCATTTGCCATATCTCATAATCATAGTATGCGGCAATTGCTAACATGATTCGGACGGACTTCAGCTTAGCTACGAGAGAAAGTCTCATCGTAGTCAACCCCTTGAACTTGCCGATAACCTTTAGCAACAAGTCGAGCTTTATAGATGGTAACATTACCATCCGCGTCCGTCTTCTTCTTAAAGATCCATTTGTTTTCTATCGCTCGCGATCATCGGGCAAGTCTGTCAAAGTCCATACTTTGTTTTCATACATGGATCCTATCTCGGATTGCATGGCTTCAAGCCATTTGTTGGAATCTGGGCCCGCCATCGCTTCTTCATAGTTCAAGATTCACCGTTGTCTAACAACATGATTTCCGTGACAGGGTTGCCATACCACTCTGGTGTGGAACGTTTCCTTGTGGACCTCGAAGTTCAAGAGCAACTTGATTCAAGTACCTTGATCATCATCATTAATTTCCTCTCCGATCGGTGTAGGCACCACAGAACATTTTCCGAGCTGCACTACTTTCCGGTTCAAGAGGTAGTACTTCATCGAGTTCTACTTTCCTCCCACTTACTCCTTTCGAGAGAAACTCTTTTCGAAAGGATCCATTCTTGGCAACAAAGATCTTGCCTTCGGATCTAAGGTAGAAGGTATACCCAATAGTTTCCTTAGGGTATCCTATGAAGACGCATTTTTCCGACTAGGGTTCGAGCTTTTCAGGTTGAAGTTTCTTGACATAAGCATCGCATCCCCAAACTTTTAGAAACGACAGCTTAGGTTTCTTCCCAAACCATAATTCATACGGTGTCGTCTCAACGGATTTTGACGGAGCCCTATTTAAAGTGAATGTAGCTGTCTCTGGAGCGTATCCCCAAAATGATGGCGGTAAATCGGTAAGAGACATCATAGATCGTACCATATCTAATAGAGTACGATTACGACGTTCGGATACACCGTTACGCTGAGGTGTTCCAGGCGGCGTGAGTTGTGAAACGATTCCACATTTTCTTAAGTGCGTACCAAATTCATGACTTAAATATTCTCCTCCACGATCTGATCGTAAGAATTTTATCTTTCGGTCACGTTGATTCTCTACTTCATTCTGAAACTCCTTGAACTTTTCAAAGGTCTCAGACTTGTGTTTCATCAAGTAGACATACCCATATCTACTTAAGTCATCAGTGAGAGTGAGAACATAACGATATCCTCCACGAGCCTCAACGCTCATTGGACCACACACATCAGTATGTATGATTTCCAATAAGTTGGTTGCTCGCTCCATAGTTCCGGAGAACGGAGTCTTGGTCATTTTTCCCGTGAGGCATGGTTCGCATGTGTCAAATGATTCATAATCGAGAGACTCTAAAAGTCCATCAGCATGGAGCTTCTTCATGCGCTTGACACCAATGTGACCAAGGCGGCAGTGTCACAAGTATGTGGGACTATCGTTATCAACTTTACATCTTTTGGTATTCACACTATGAATATGTGTAATATTACGTTCGAGATTCATTAAGAATAAACCATTGACCATCGGAGCATGACCATAAAACATATCTCTCATATAAATAGAACAACCATTATTCTCGGATTTAAATGAGTAGCCATCTCGTATTAAACGAGATCCTGATACAATGTTCATGCTCAAACTTGGCACTAAATAACAATTATTGAGGTTCATAACTAATCCCGTGGGTAAATGTAGAGGTAGCGTGCCGACGGTGATCACATCGACCTTGGAACCATTCCCGACGCCGCGCCGTCACCTCGCCCTTCGCCAGCCTCCGCTTATTCCGCAACTCCTGCTGTGAGTTACAAATATGAGCAACGGCACCGGTATCAAATACCCAGGAGTTACTACGAGTACTGGTAAGGTACACATCAATTACATGTATATCACATATACCTTTAGTGTTGCCGGCCTTCTTGTCCGCTAAGTATTTGGGGCAGTTCCGCTTCGAAGGACCCTTCCCTTTGCAATAAAAGCACTCGGTCTCGTGCTTGGGTCCATTCTTTGACTTCTTCCCGGCAATCGGCTTACAGGGCACGGCAACATCCTTGCCGCCCTTCTTGAAGTTCTTCTTACCCTTGCCCTTCTTGAACTTAGTGGTTTTATTGACCATCAACACTTGATCTTCTTTCTTGATTTCTACCTCTGCGACTTCAACATTGAAAATACTTCAGAATAGTTTTCACCATCCCCTGCATATTGTAGTTCATCACAAAGCTCTTGTAGCTCGGTGGGAGCGATCAAGGATTCTGTCAATGACCGCCTCGTCCGGAGGTTAATGTCCAGTGGGACAAAGCGGTTGTGCAACCCATACATCTTGAGTATGTGCTCACTGACAGAACTATTTTCCTCCATCTTACAACTATAGAACTTATCGGAGACTTCATATCTCTCGACCCGGGCATGAGCTTGGAAAACCATTTTCAGCTCCTCGAACATCTCATATGCTCTGTGTTGCTCAAAACGATTTTGGAGCCTCGGTTCTAAGCTGTAAAGCATGCCGCACTGAACGAGGGAGTAATCATCAGCACGAGACTGCCAAGCGTTCATAACGTCTTGGTTCTCTGGGATAGGTGCTTCACCTAGCGGTGCTTCTAGGACATATTGTTTCTTGGCTGTTATGAGGATGGTCCTCAGGTTCCGGACCCAGTCCGAATAGTTGATGTCATCATCTTTCAGCTTGGTTTTCTCTAGGAACGCGTTGAAGTTCATGGTGACATGAGCGTTGGCCATTTGATCTACAAGACATTTTGCAAAGATATTTTAGACTAATGTTCATGATAATTAAGTTCATCTAATCAAATTATTTAATGAACTCCCACTCAAATTTGACATCCCTCTAGTCATCTAAGTGTTACATGATCCGAGTCGACTAGGCTGTGTCCGATCATCACGTGAGACAGACTAGTCATCGTCGGTGAACATCTCCATCTTGATCGTATCTTCCATACGACTCATGTTCGACCTTTCGGTCTCTTGTGTTCCGAGGCCATGTCTGTACATGCTAGGCTCGTCAAGTTAACCTAAGTGTTTAGCATGTGTAAAACTGTCTTACACCCGTTGTATGTGAACGTAGGAATCTATCACACCCGATCATCACGTGGTGCTTCGAAACGACGAACTTTAGCAACGGTGCACAGTTAGGGAGAACACTTTCTTGAAATTATTATAAGGGATCATCTTACTTACTACCGTCGGTCTAAGTAAACAAGATGCATAAACATAATAAACATCAAATGCAATTATATAGTAGTGACATGATATGGCCAATATCATATAGCTCCTTCGATCTCCATCTTCGGGGCTCCATGATCATCTTGTCACCGGCATGACACCATGATCTCCATCATCGTGTCTCCATGAAGTTGCTCGCCAACTATTACTTCTACTACTATAGCTAACGGTTTAGCAATAAAGCAAAGCAATTACATGGCGTTGAATCAATGAAACCTAGGTCATACAATAATTAAGACAACTCCTATGGCTCCTGCCGGTTGTCATACTCATCGACATGCAAGTCGTGATTCCTATTACAAGAACATGATCTCATACATCACAATATATCATTCATCATACATCACAACTTTTGGCCATATCACATCACAAGGCAATTGCTGCAAAAACAAGTTAGACGTCCTCTAATTGTTGTTGCATCTTTTACGTGGCTGCAATAGGGTTCTAGCAAGAACGTTTTCTTACCTACGAAAAAGCCACAACGTGATTTTTCAACTTCTTTTTACCCTTCATAAGGACCCTTTTCGTCGAATCCGCTCCAACTAAAGTGGGAGAGACAGACAACCGCTAGCCACCTTATGCAACTAGTGCATGTCAGTCGGTGGAACCTGTCTCACGTAAGCGTACGTGTAAGGTCGGTCCGGGCCGCTTCATCCCATAATACCGCTGAAGCAAAATAAGACTAGTAGCGGCAAGAAAGTTGACAACATCTACGCCCACAACAAATTGTGTTCTACTCATGCAATAGAGAACTACGCATAGACCTAGCTCTGATACCACTGTTGGGGAACGTTGAATAAAATAAAATTTTCCTACGTTCACCAAGATCCATCTATGAGTTCATCTAGCAACGAGAGAGAGAGATGCATCTACATACCCTTGTAGATCGAGTGTGGAAGCGTTCAAGAGAACGGGGTTGAGGGAGTTGTTCTCGTCGTGATCCAAATCACCGGAGATCCTAGCGCCGAACGGACGGCACCTCCGCGTTCAACACATGTACGGTCAGCGTGACGTCTCCTCCATCTTGATCCAGCAAGGGGGAAGGAGAAGTTGATGAAGATCCGCACTTCCTGATGGCCGAAACCGCACTTCCTATATACAATTCTTTACCTCCGGACCATTCCAGAACTCCTCGTGACGTCTGGGATCTCATCCGGGACTCCGAACAACATTCGGTTTGCTGCATACTCATATTCATACAACCCTAGCGTCACCGAACCTTAAGTGTGTAGACCCTACGGGTTCGGGAGACATGCATACATGACCGAGACGGCTCTCCGATCAATAACCAACAGCGGGATCTGGATACCCATGTTGGCTCCCACATACTCCTCGATGATCTCATCGGATGAACCACGATGTCAAGGATTCAAGCAACCCCGTATACTATTCCCTTTGTCAGACGGTATGTTACTTGCCCGAGATTCGATCGTCAGTATCCCAATACCTCGTTCACTCTCGTTACCGGCAAGTCACTTTACTCGTACCGTAATGCATGATCCCGTGACCAGACACTTGGTCACTTTGAGCTCATTATGATGATGCACTACCGAGTGGGCCCAGTGATACCTCTCCGTAATACGGAGTGACAAATCCCAGTCTCAATCCGTGTCAACCCAACATACACTTTCGGAGATACCTGTAGTGCACCTTTATAGTCACCCGGTTACGTTGTGACGTTTGGTACACCCAAAGCACTCCTACGGTATCCGGGAGTTACACGATCTCATGGTCTAAGGAAGAGATACTTGACATTGGAAAAGCTCTAGCAAACGAACTACACGATTTTGTGCTATGCTTAGGATTGGGTCTTGTCCATCACATCATTCTCCTAATGATGTGATCTCGTTATCAATGACATCCAATGTCCATAGTCAGGAAACCATGACTATCTATTGATCAACGAGCTAGTCAACTAGAGGCTCACTAGGGACATGTTGTGGTCTATCTATTCACACGTGTATTACGATTTCCGGATAATACAATTATAGCATGAATAAAAGACAATTATCACGAACAAGGAAATATAATAATAATCCTTTTATTATTGCCTCTAGGGCATATTTCCAACAATATTGGCTCCCACATATTCTACAAAGATCTTTATCGGTCAAACCGCATAACAACATACATTGTTCCCTTTGTCATCGGTATGTTACTTGCGTGAGATTCGATCGTCGGTATCTCAATACCTAGTTCAATCTCGTTACCGGCAAGTCTCTTTACTCGTTCCATAATACATCATGCCGCAACTAACTCATTAATTGCAATGCTTGCAAGGCTTATAGTGATGTGCATTACCGAGTGGGCCCAGAGATACCTCTCCGACAGTCGGAGTGACAAATCCTAATCTCGAAATACGCCAACCCAACAAGTACCTTCGAGACACCAGAGAGCACCTTTATAATCACCCGATTCGTTGTGACGTTTGGTAGCACACAAAGTGTTCCTCCGGTAAACGGGAGTTGCATAATCTCATAGTCATAGAAACATGTATAAGTCATGAAGAAAGCAATAGCAACATACTAAACGATCAAGTGCTAAGCTAACGGAATGGGTCAAGTCAATCACATCATTCTCCCAATGATGTGATCCCGTTAATCAAATGACAACTCATGTCTATGGTTAGGAAACATAATCATCTTGATTAACGAGCTAGTCAAGTAGAGGCATACTAGTGACACTGTTTGTCTATGTATTCACACATGTATTATGTTTCCTGTTAATACAATTCTAGCATGAATAATAAACATTTATCATGATATAAGGAAATAAATAATAACTTTATTATTGCCTCTAGGGCATATTTCCTTCAGTCTCCCACTTGCACTAGAGTCAATAATCTAGTTCACATCGCCATGTGATTTAACATCAATAGTTCACATCTTTATGTGGTTAACACCCATAGTTCACATCGACATGTGACCAACACCCAAAGGGTTTACTAGAGTCAGTAATCTAGTTCACATCGCTATGTGATTAACACCCAAATAGTACTAAGGTGTGATCATGTTTTGCTGGTGAGATAATTTTAGTCAACGGGTCTGTCACATTCAGATCCATAAGTATTTTGCAAATTTCTATGTCTACAATGCTCTGCACGGAGCTACTCTAGCTAATTGCTCCCACTTTCAATATGTATCTAGACCGAGACTTAGAGTCATCTAGATTAGTGTCAAAACATGCATCGACGTAACCCTTTACGACGAACCTTTTGTCACTTCCATAATCGAGAAACGTATCCTTATTCCACTAAGGATAATTTTGACCGTTTTCAATTGATCTACTCCTAGATCACTATTGCACTCCCTTGCCAAACTTAGTGGTAGGGTATGCAATAGATCTGGTACACAGCATGGCATACTTTATAGAACCTATGGTTGAGGCATAGGGAATGACTTTCATTCTCTTTCTATACTCTGTCGTGGTCGGGCTTTGAGTCTTACTCAATTTCACACCTTGTAACACAGGCAAGAAACTCTTTCTTTGACTGTTCCATTTTGAACTACTTTAAAATCTTGTCAAGGTATGTACTCATTGAAAAAACTTATCAAGCGTCTTGATCTATCTCTATAGATCTTTATGCTCAATATGTAAGCAGCTTCACCGAGGTCTTTCTTTGGAAAACTCCTTTCAAATACTCCTTTATGCTTTCCAGAAAATTCTACATTATTTATGATCAACAATATGTCACTCACATATACTTATCAGAAATGTTGCAGTGCTCCCACTCACTTTCTTGTAAATATAGGCTTCACCGCAAGTCTGTATAAAACTATATCCTTTGATCAACTTATCAAAGCGTTTTCCAACTCCGAGATGCTAGCACCAGTCCATAAATGGATCGCTGGAGCTTGCATATTTTGTTAGCACCTTTAGGATTGACAAAACCTTCTGGTTGCATCATATACAACTCTTCTTCAATAAATCCATTAAGGAATGCAATTTTGTTTATCCATTTGCCAGATTTCATAAAATGCGGCAATTGCTAACATGATTCGAACAGACTTAAGCATAGATACGAGTGAGAAACTCTCATTGTAGTCAACACCTTGAACTCGTCGAAAACCTTTTGCGACAATTCTAGCTTTGTAGATAGTAACACTACTATCAGCGTCCGTCTTCCTCTTGAAGATCCATTTAATCTCAGTGGCTCGCCGATCATTGGGCAAGTCAATCAAAGTCCACACTTTGTTCTCATACATGGATCCCATCTCAGATTTCATGGCCTTAAGCCATTTCGCGGAATCTGGGCTCATCATCGCTTCCTCATAGTTCGTAGGTTCGTCATGGTCAAGTAACATGACCTCCAGAACAGGATTACTGTACCACTCTGGTGCGGATCTCACTCTGGTTTACCTACGAGGTTCGGTAGTAACTTGATCTGAAGTTACATGATCATCATCATTAGCTTCCTCACTAATTGGTGTAGTAGTCACAGGAACAGATTTCTGTGATGAACTACTTTCCAATAAGGGAGCAGGTACAGTTACCTTATCAAGTTCTACTTTCCTCCCACTCACTTCTTTCGAGAGAAACTCCTTCTCTAGAAAGGATCCATTCTCAGCAACGAATATCTTGCCTTAGGATCTGTGATAGAAGGTGTACCCAACATTTTCTTTTGAGTATCTTATGAAGACGCACTTCTCCGATTTGGGTTTGAGCTTATCAAGTTGAAACTTTTTCACATAAGCATTGCAACCTCAAACTTTAAGAAACGACAGCTTAGGTTTCTTGCCAAACCATAGTTCATACGGTGTCGTCTCAACAGATTTAGATGGTTCCCTATTTAACGTGAATGTAGCTGTCTCTGATGCATAACCCCAAAACGATAGTGGTAGATCGGTAAGAGACATCATAGATCGCACCATATCTAATAAAGTACGATTATGACGTTCGGACACACCATTACACTGTGGTGTTCCAGGTGGCGTGAGTAGTGAAACTATTTTATATTGTTTTAACTGAAGGCCAAACTCGTAACTCAAATATTTTACCTCTGCGATCATATCGTAGAAACTTTTATTTTCTTGTTACGATGATTCTCCACTTCACTCTGAAATTCTTTGAACTTTTCAAATGTTTTAGACTTGTGTTTCATGAAGTAGATATACCCATATCTGCTCAAATCATCTGTGAAGTTCGAAAAATAACGATACTTCTCGTGAGCCTTAACACTCATCGGACCGCATACATCAGTATGTATTATTTCCAATAAGTCTGTTGCTCGCTCCATTGTTCCGGAGAACGGAGTCTTAGTCATCTTACCCATGAGGCATGGTTCGCAAGCATCAAGTGATTCCAAAAGTCCATCAGCATGGAGTTTCTTCATGCGCTTTACACCAATATGACCTAAACAGCAATGCCACAAATAAGTTGCACTATCGTTATTAACTTTGCATCTTTTGGCTTCAATATTATGAATATGTGCATCACTACGATCGAGATCCAACAAACCATTTTCATTGGGTGTATGACCAGAGAAGGTTTTATTCATGTAAACAGAATAACAATGATTCTCTAACTTAAATCCATTTTGCAATAAACATGATCAAACCATATTCATGCTCAACGCAAATACCAAATAACATTTATTTAGGTTCAACACTAATCCCGAAAGTATAGGGAGTGTGCGATGATGATCATATCAATCTTGGAACCACTTCCAATATACATCGTCACTACACCCTTAACTAGTCCCTGTTTATTCTGCAACTCCTGTTTCGAGTTACTACTCTTAGTAACTGAACCAGTATCAAATACCGAGGGGTTGCTATAAACACTAGTAAAGTATACATCAATAACATGTATATCAAATATACCTTTGTTCACTTTGCCATCCTTCTTATCCGCCAAATACTTGGGGTAGTTCCGCTTCCAGTGACCAGTCCCTTTGCAGTATAAGCACTTAGTCTCAGGCTTAGGTCCAGACTTGGGCTTCTTCACTTGAGCAGCAACTTGCTTGCCGTTCTTCTTGAAGTTCCTCATCTTCCCTTTGCCCTTTTTCTTGAAACTAGTGGTCTTGTCAACCATCAACACTTGATGTTTTTCTTGATTTCTACCTTCATCGATTTCAGCATCACGAAGAGCTTGGGAATCGTTTCCGTTATCCCTTGCATATTATAGTTCATCACGAAGTTCTAGTAACTTGGTGATAGTGACTAGAGAACTCTGTCAATCACTATCTTATCTGGAAGATTAACTCCCACTTGATTCAAGTGATTGTAGTACCTGCATAATCTGAGCACATGCTCACCGCTTGAGCTATTCTCCTCCATCTTTTAGCTATAGAACTTGTTGGAGACTTCATATCTCTCAACTCAGGTATTTGCTTGAAATATTAACTTCAACTCCTGGAACATCTCATATGGTCCATGACATTCAAAACGTCTTTGAAGTCCCGATTCTAAGCCGTTAAGCATGGCGCACTAAACTATCAAGTAGTCATCATATTGAGCTAGCCAAACGTTCATAACGTCTACATCTGCTCCTGCAATAGGTCTGTCACCTAGCGGTGCATCAATGACATAATTCTTCTGTGCATCAATGAGGTTTATCCTCAGATCACGGACCAAGTCCCCATCATTGCTAATAAAATTTTTCAACTTATTTTTCTCTAGGAACATATCAAAATATAAACGGGGAGCAACAACGCGAGCTATTGATCTACAACATAGATATGCTAATACTACCAGGACTAAGTTCATGATAAATTAAAGTTCAGTTAATCATATTAATTAAGAACTCCCAGTTAGATAGAGATCCCTCTAATCCTCTAAGTGATCACGTGATCCATATCAACTAAACCATGTCCGATCATCATGTGAGATGGAGTAATTTCAATGGTGAACATCACTATGTTGATCATATCTACTATATGATTCACGCTCGACCTTTTGGTCTCCGTGTTCCGAGGCCATATCTATTATATGCTAGGCTCGTCAAGTTTAACCTAAGTATTCCGCGTGTGCAACTGTTTTGCACCCGTTGTATTTGAACGTAGAGCCTATCACACCCGATCATCACGTGGTGTCTCAGCATGAAGAACTTTCGCAACGGTGCATACTCAGGGAGAACACTTATACATTGATAATTTTGTGAGAGATCATCTTATAAAGCTACCGCCGAACTAAGCAAAATAAGATGTATAAAAGATAAACATCACATGCAATCAAAATATGTGACATGATATGGCCATCATCATCTTGTGCCTTTGATCTCCATCTCCAAAGCATCGTCATGATCTCCATCGTCACCGGCATGACACCATGATCTCCATCATCTTGATCTATATCAATGTGTCGTCACATGGTCGTCTCGGCAACAATTGCTCTTGCAACTATTGCTATCGCATCGCGATAAAGTAAAGCAATTATTTGGCGCTTGCATCTTATGCAATAGAGAGACAACCATAAGGATTTTGCCAATTGCCGATAACTTCAACAAAACATGATCATCGCATACAACAACTTATATCTCATCACGTCTTGACCATATCACATCACAACATGCCCTGCAAAAACAAGTTAGACATCCTCTACTTTGTTGTTGCAAGTTTTACGTGGCTGCTACGGGCATAGCAAGAACCGTTCTTACCTACGCATCAAAACCACAACGATAGTTTGTCAACTTGGTGTTGTTTTAACCTTCGCAAGGACCGGGCGTAGCCACACTCGGTTCAACTAAAGTTGGGAAACCGACACCCGCCAGCCACACATGTGCAAAGCACGTCGGTAGAACCAGTCTCGCGTAAGCGTACGCGTAATGTCGGTCCGGGCTGCTTCATCCAACAATACCGCCGAACCAAAGTATGACATGCTGGTAAGTAGTATGACTTATATCGCCCACAACTCACTTGTGTTCTACTCGTGCATATGACATCTACGCATAAAACCTGGCTCGGATGCCACTGTTGGGGAACGTAGTAATTTCAAAAATTTCCTACGCACACGCAAGATCATGGTGATGCATAGCAACAAGAGGGGAGAGAGTTGTCCACGTACCTTCGTAGACCGAAAGCGGAAGCGTTAGAACAACGCAGTTGATGTAGTCGTACGTCTTCACGATCCGACCGATGAAGTACCGAACGCACGGCACCTCCGAGTTCTGCACACGTTCAACTCGATGATGTCCCTCGAACTCCGATCCAGCCAAGCTTTGAGGGAGAGTTCCGTCAGCATGACGGCGTGGTGATGATGATGATGTTCTATCGACGCAGGGTTTCGTCTAAGCACCGTTACGATGTGACCGAGGTGGATTATGGTGGAGGGGGGCACCGCACACGGCTAAGATATCAAGAGATCAATTGTTGTGTCTATGGGGTGCCCCCTGCCCCCGTATATAAAGGAGCAAGGGGGGAGGCGGCCGGCCAAGGAGGAGGGTGCGCCAAGGGGGGAGTCCTACTCCCACCGGGAGTAGGACTCCTCCTTTCCTTGTTGGAGTAGGAGAGAAGGAAAGAGGAGGAGAGGGAGAAGGAAAAGGAGGCTGCACCCCTTGTCCAATTCGGACCAGAGGTGGGCCGCAGGCCTCCTTCCTTTTGGCCTCTCTCCTCTATTCCCGTATGGCCCAATAAGGCCCATATACTCCCCGGCGAATTCCCGTAACTCTCCGGTACTCCGAAAAATACCCAAATCACTCGGAACCTTTCCGAAGTCCGAATATAGTCGTCCAATATATCGATCTTTACGTCTCGACCATTTCGAGACTCCTCGTCATGTCCCCGATCTCATCCGGTACTCCGAACTCCTTCGGTACATTAAAACTCATAATATAACCGTCATCGAACTTTAAGCGTGCGGACCCTACGGGTTCGAGAACTATGTAGACATGACCGAGACACATCTCCGGTCAATAACCAATAGCGGAACCTGGATGCTCATATTGGCTCCCACATATTCTACGAAGATCTTTATCGGTCAAACCGCATAACAACATACATTGTTCCCTTTGTCATCGGTATGTTACTTGCCCGAGATTCGATCGTCGGTATATCAATACCTAGTTCAATCTCGTTACCGGCAAGTCTCTTTACTCGTTCCGTAATACATCATGCCGCAACTAACTCATTAATTGCAATGCTTGCAAGGCTTATAGTGATGTGCATTACCGAGTGGGCCCAGAGATACCTCTCCGACAGTCGGAGTGACAAATCCTAATCTCGAAATACGCCAACCCAACAAATACCTTCGGAGACACCTGTAGAGCACCTTTATAATCACCCAGTTACGTTGTGACATTTGGTAGCACACAAAGTGTTCCTCCGGTAAACGGGAGTTGCATAATCTCATAGTCATAGGAACATGTATAAGTCATGAAGAAAGCAATAGCAACATACTAAACGATCAAGTGCTAAGCTAACGGAATGGGTCAAGTCAATCACATCATTCTCCTAATGATGTGACCCCGTTAATCAAATGACAACTCATGTCTATGGTTAGGAAACATAACCATCTTCGATTAACAAGCTAGTCAAGTAGAGGCATACTAGTGACACTCTGTTTGTCTATGTATTCACACATGTATTATGTTTTCGGTTAGTACAATTCTAGCATGAATAACAAACATTTATCATGATATAAGGAAATAAATAATAACTTTATTATTGCCTCTAGGGCATATTTCCTTCAACCATATCCGCAAGAACAGTACCCGTCGTAGGTAGGAACGCGCTACGGCACCTCGAGTCACACTAAACGGGGGTGCAACCCATCAGGTATAGCTTCAACTCTATTCTCATGGACACTTATATCATAACATTCAGATACACTTTTCAGGCATTACAAGGTCATATATGCTCTTTGTAGTTCAATCATTAGTTTCATTTAATCTATGATTTATCTCATTGGCTTTAGGATTAGTCCAGATTATACTCCCTCCTTTCCTCAATATAAGTCTTTTTAGATATTTTAATAAGGACTACATATTGTCAAATGTAGATTCACTCATTTTGTTGCGTATGTAGTCCCCATTTGGAATCTCAGAAAAGACTTATATTTCAGAACGGGGGGAGTATTATTTTAGTTTGGTCATTGATTAAGATTTTTGCTTCAGTATTAATTACATGAATGGCTAGCTCTCTGCATCGTGTGTCGTACTCTTGCAGTTTCAAAATCTTGATTCATGGCTCCTGGCCAAAGGGGATCAGATGAGCTGTACGTGTCTAATATTTCAGAAGAAGTCTTGCCATCAATTAAGTGCTTCTCTTTGTCTTGATAGTATTTTTAGGTAGAGTACACAGAGGGCAGAAGTACATTGACGGAAATGATGACACCCTTCCACTGAAGCTCGCAAACGGCACCATGAACTGCGACAATCGCTTCATGCTTGAAACCGGCAAGAGGGCCACCATCACGACGGATTGATCATGGTTTCGTCACCACGCTAACATCCAGGAGGGTGACATCTGCGCCTTCCATTTCAAGCGCAAGGAAAGGCATAAGGTCATCACATCGTCTCTCCCTCACCGTCCATCGCATCATCTCTAGGCATAAGGTCATCAGCAGGATATATATGAACCGTCTATCGTCTTTAGCTTATCTCGATGTTGTGCTCTATCATCCACCTTGTAAGACTCTGGCCTATCTTATAATATGCACCTGCTACCTTATATGTATGATGATCACACACTTTTCTTCTAAGTTTGCGTTAATTGTATTCATATTTTAACAATTGAGGTACTCTGAAACGCATATGCACGTTCGCAACTCCGCCACCAAGGCAAGTGCGCACATGATCGCACAAGAGGCTCGCCAGGACGCGCCCCAGCCTCTAGTAATGTTCAAAGGTAGTCCTGAGAACACTACTCAGTACCGCATTATTAAAATCTGATGTGCAGATATTGCCTAGTTATTTGCTTGAATCTAGAGCATCTCAGTGCAATCTTTGTTGGTTACTAGTAATAATAGTCTAATAGTAGTACTCCCTCCATTCCAAAATAAGTGTCTCAATTTTATACTAATATTAGTACAAAGTTATACTAAAATCGAGACGCGCTTATTTTAGGACGGAGGGAGTACTAGTAAACCATTTGTGCTTACCCGTGACAGTCAAATGGCGGATCTATCTCTTTTTGCCTTACAAAAAGAACATGCGAGGCGCTGTCAAAAAAAAAAAAAAAACGTTTAAGATAGAGGGAGTATATGGTTCGGTGGCTCCAAGGAGATTTCGCGCACATCATCCAGGATCCTTAGGCAACCTCACGCGTTTCTTCATTGGTCGCTCGCCATTTACCACTTTCTCGTACCTATAGCAGTTGAAATTTCAGTTCACCTGAAAGCAGTGGCGAAGCCAGGCTATAACTGTGTAATCGCTTGACTACACAGGTTTCTCGTACGACATCGACCCCCAGGTCTGCATATCACATCGTTGAACCAGGCAACCGGCAATATTTAACTACACAGGCCCATCTATTCTCTTATTTTTCTGCTTGTGTAACAATTAGTTGGGTCACTACTGGGCCATATCGCAAGAAGAAATCCCAAATCCCTTAACTGATCCCCAAATTACGTGATCTTGTTGGCTCCTTCACGCATGCCTCTCCGATGACCATGGACGGCCGCCGCAGCGCATCGCCTTCAGACTTGCTGTCCCGGACTCCCGGCGTCGGTAATCTTTGGCTGGACTCTGTACGTGAGACGTGAGGAACGACCACGTTGGGCTGTCCGGCGAGCCGCGAGCGGCGCACCTGCAGCTTCACACAAACTGTCCGTCTGAAACTTTGAATCCATCGATCAATACTACTGTACTAGTCTGCACTCTGTATCTGATCCAACACAACTACACAAGGCAAGGCCCTCCACTTTTCTACTTCTACTTGTTTGTTTTATGTGCAAAAACAGCAATACATTATTTTCCAGTATTTCTCTCACTGGCAATATTAAGATTTAGGATGTAGGAGATTATTATTTTTAAGAAAAAGAATTGCATATTTCCCTTTTCTTAGCAATAGATTTATTTTGTCAGGTCATTCGTTTGATAAATGGATAAATTTGTGAAGAAGTGTCAGTCCAACTCAAATGTTACAAATACCACACAGCAGCAATCACCTGCGAATGAGGAAGAACAGACTCCTATTGATGCTCGAGCCGCTTTGGAACGTGTGTTAATTAATAGCAATGCAACTTCAGCTCACACTAGTCGCAGTTGCAAAAAACCATGAAGATGTGGTATGGCTTTTTGAGTGGATGAGTGTTCTTCTCTCCACAGTGGGAAATTCTTTTAAGAACAGAGATATGCTTAGAGAGAAACAAGCAAAAAGAGTCCAGACGGCACTGCAGAATGGAGAACTTGAAACTGGTAGAGGTTTGAATCAAGAACTTGGACTTAAACAAGCTGGGGATACTCGTTGGGCTTCTCATTTCAGCTCTCTCTTGAATATGATTGTTATGTTCCCCTTGGTAATTGAAGTTGTTGATGATAATGCACAAAATGCCAGCAAAGCTCTCGATAGGATTAAAGCAAAAGGTGTACTGGACGCTATTCAAACATATGACTTTGTTTTCATGATGCACTTGATAAAGGCTATACTTGGGATTACTAATGATCTAATCGTTGCTTTGCAAAGGAAGGATTAGGACATTGAATGCCGTGTCGTATCTTCACACAACCGAAAGAAGGCTACAGGAAATGAGAAACCAAGGCTGAGAAGGTATGATTAAAAAGGTTACTGGTTTTTGCATTGAACAAGATATTGAACTTTCTGATATGGATGCTATGCATATTCCCCGAGGATCGAGATCAAAGCGTAAGGTTCAGACTGATGGCATATCAAATAAGAATTACTACCAAAGTGTGATGTATGCCGTTATTGATATGTTACGTGTAGAGATTGATGACCGCTTTAGTGAAAGCAGCACAACCTTGCTTCTTGGGATGGCTTCTTTGGATCCTTCTGATTCGTTTGCTAATTTTGACAAAGAAAAAGTGTTAGCAATGGCTCGTTTGTATCCAGATGATTTTGGGAGTGAAAGCAAAATTGAAGATCTTAGTGTCCAACTTGATAACTTCCTTGAAAATGTTCGTGATGATTCAAGACTCTCCAATTTGAAAGGGGTTAGTGATCTTTGCAGAAAACTAGTTGAGACAAAGAAGTGCAATACCTTTCCTCTAGTATTCCTTTTGGTAAAGCTAGCATTGATCTTGCCGGTTGCAACGACAACAGTTGAGAGAACATTTTCCGCAATGAGATATATCAAGTCTGATTTGCGCAATAGAATAGGCGACGATTTCTTGTACCATTGTCTCATAACTTATGTTGAAGCCGATGTATTCCAGTCTATTAGTACTGATGCTATTATGCATACATATCAATGTATGCATCGTCGCAAAGTACTACTGCCATAGATATGTTAGTTTGTAATAAAGTACGATGTTTTTATTCCTGTTTATGATCTATTTTTTTTATTAGTAAAGCTTGACATCACATAGTTTTGATCCTGGCACCGCCACTGCCTGGAAGGTGCTCTGCTTTATTCATCGGCCGGTGGTGCTGATCTAATGAACTCTTGCCTTGTTTTTGTCTGGAAGGAGGTCGCATTCGTTGCTGTTTATGCTGCTGCTGCACCGTATTCTTTCCCCCTTTGACGTTGTGATGTTCCTCTCAGTCACACCCATCCGAACAAACTGAACTAAACTGCACCAGAAACCTGACGCCGATGCGTGCAGCTATAATTCAGTTTCACACGTCCATCATCTTCTGCCACAGTCCTGCTCCTCCTGTACTTAGTTACACTTCCCCTGCAACTTGAGAGTTACATCGATCAGAGTAAGGGTCCTAGGTACTGAAATCCTAGTAGTACATGGCAAAATTTGGCATGTGGATGCTCCTTGCTTTCGATGCATCATACCATTGCCGGTCTTTCTGACAAGCGTGACTTAGGTAGTGTTCTCTCCAAGGAACGTGCCCCTTTTTCTTCCTGAAGGCAACGTGTCCCTTTTCGTGCAGCGCGGCTCACCCTCCTCTTGTGTTTTTCTAATCGAGACTTCGTTTTCCTTGGTGGATTCCCGTCGGTTCGTTCGTCGGTTGATGTCGCGGCTTCTTCACACCAACCCGGCCCTTTTCTTTTCTCCACCAGACATGTACGCACGAGCACGACGATGATTGTCCGCTAAGAAATGCAGAGGATTTATTGATGAGCGGCAGGTGGTCGACGCGAGGAAAGTAGCAGCGCGAGGTTGGGACGTGCTACTGGGATCGATCGTGAACCGTTTCTAAATTTGTACTTGTATTTTTGGCTCGGGAAAGGGAGTGTGAGTGGCAAGCAAGCAAGCCATCACGACGGCAGGTCGGAGATCGCATCTGCGCGGCTGGACGGGCCATCGGAGGAGCGCATCTGAGTTCTATACACAGGTTTTAGGTCGTTCATCATCGATCCCACATTTTCTGTTGGGTGGTTGGCGTCTTGTTTATATACTCCCTCCGTCCTAAAATTCTTGTCTTATATCTGTGTAAATATGGATGTATCTAGTTATATTTTAGTGTTAGATACATCCGTTTCTAGACAAATCTAAGATAAGAATTTTAGGACGGAGGAAGTATAATATACGTCATTTTACATTTACATTTTTGAAAGAGGTAAGAGCACTAGAGACCCACAAACTTGTGTTGGATGTGATGGTTTAGTCCACAAAGTTGCAAAAGGTGATCAACTCATCCACAAACTTGAAATGCATGGGATGATTTAGTCCACAACCAATCAAGAGCTTACAATTGGCGCCACGCTGGCAGCTTCGTGGCACAGCCGTTTGGCCTGGAGTTTTCGCGAAAAACACCTCCATATTTATGAACATTACGCCCATGGTACATGCATGGGCTGCCACTTGGTTATTTAATGATATGGCCCTTGGTCGGAAAGTAGCTGTGCAACCTCATCACCCCGTGCGGCGGCTCGCGTGGAGGTTGGATCACTTTTGGATGGACATGATGCAAAAGAGCAATCTATCTAACTGGCAGTCCGAGACCTTGGTATGCTTCACCCTACTACCTCTGTCTTTATTAGTCCCCTTTGTAATTTGTGTTAAATTTTGACCAAAGATTTAACTAACAAAATATTAATGCATGTCAACAAAAATTATGTCGTTTGATTTGTATTTGAACATAGTTTCCAACTATATAATTTTTTGTGACATGCATGAACATTTTGTTAGTTAAATTTATAATCAAAATTTAACACAGATTATAATGGGACCAATAAACTATGACGGAGATAATACTATAGAAAAGCGCTATAGTTTGCTATAGCCTACACCTAAGCCGGTTTATTTTTGGCAATTAAGTGTATTTATTTTTGGCAACTAAGTACTATATAATTTGGTGACTAAGCATGTTTAATTTTGGCAATGCATGATATACACGTTGTTGGAAATATGCCCTAGAGGCAATAATAAAAGCATTATTATTATATTTCCTTGTTCATGATAATTGTCTTTTATTTATGCTATAATTGTATTATCCGGAAATCGTAATACACGTGTGAATACATAGACCACATTACGTCGCTAGTGAGCCTCTAGTTGACTAGCTCGTTGGTCAACAGATAGTCATGGTTTCCTGACTATGGACATCAGATGTCATTGACAACGGGATCACGTCATTAGGAGAATGACGTGATGGACAAGACCCAATCCTAAGCATAGCACAAGATCGTGTAGTTCGTTTTGCTAGAGCTTTTCCAATGTCAAGTATCTCTTCCTTAGACCATGAGATCGTGTAACTCCCGGATACCGTAGGAGTGCTTTGGGTGTACCAAACGTCACAACGTGGCGGGTGACTATAAAGGTGCACTACGGTATCTCCGAAAGTGTCTGTTGGGTTGACACGGATCGAGACAGGGATTTGTCACTCCGTATGACGGAGAGGTATCACCGGGCCCACTCGGTAGTGCATCATCATAATGAGCTCAAAGTGTCCAAGTGTCTGGTCACGGGATCATGCATTACTGATGCGAGTAAAGTGACTTGCCGTAACGAGACCGAACGAGGTATTGGGATACCGACGATCGAGTCTCGGCAAGTAACATACCGTCGACAAAGGGAATAGTATACGGGTTGCTTGAATCCTTGACATCGTGGTTCATCCGATGACATCATCGAGGAGCATGTGGGAGCCAACATGGGTATCCAGATCCCGCTGTTGGTTATTGACACGAGAACCGTCTCGGTCATGTCTCGCATGTCTCCGAACCCGTAGGGTCTACACATTAAGGTTCGGTGGCGCTAGGGTTATTAGGAAGACTTGTATGTGATTACGAATGTTGTTGAGTCCGGATGAGATCCCGGACGTCACGAGGAGTTCGGAAGGGTCCGGAGGTAAAGATTTATATATGGGAAGTTGTCAAGCGGACACCGGAAAGTTTCGGGGCATACCAGTATTGTCTGGGGCCACCGGAAGGGTTCCGGAGGTCCACGGGAGGGGCCACCTCCTCCGGGGGCCACATGGGCTGCGTGGGGAAGGAGCCAGCCCCTGTGGGCTGGGCGCACCCCCTTGGGCCCTTGCGCCTAGGGTTTGGGGAACCCTAGAGGGGCGCCTGCTTGGGGGCAAGCCACCCTCCCTAGCCGCCCCCTCTAGATTCCCATCTAGAGGGCCGGACCTGCCCTTCCCCTATAAATAGAGGGGTGAGGGAGGCTGCATACACAAGCCAAGGCGCAACCCTTCCCCTCCCCAACACCTCTCCTCCTCCGTACGTGCTTGGCGAAGCCCTGTCGGAGTACTGCTGCACCAACTACACCACACCGTCGTGCTGCCATTGGAGCTGTCTTCTTCAACCTCTCCTTCCTCCTTGCTGGATCAAGACGGAGGAGACGTCGTCCGTGCATGCACGTGTGTTGAACGCGGAGGTGCTGTCCGTTCAACAATTGGTCATCGGTGATCCGAATCACGGCGAAAGTACGACTCCTCATCACCATCCCCTTGAACGCTTCCTTTCGATCTACAAGTGGTATGTAGATGCAAACTCACTCCCTTGACTCGTTGCTTAGATGAACTCATAGATGGATCTTGGTGAAACCGTAGAAAAATTTTAATTTTCTGCAACGTTCCCTAACACACGTTTGTGCATATTCTAGAATTTTATTAACTTTGGCAACTAACTACCGCATAATCTGGTGATTAGGCATGTTTAATATTGACAACTAAGTACGTGTTAATCTATAATCTAGCGGCTAAAGCTTGATTTTGTGGGGATTAGTAATTAAGCATGGTATAAAATCTCAACCGCAAAAAAAAAAGAAAAAAAAGCATGGTGTAAAATCTGACAACCAACCACTGATAATCAGTCAACTAGTATTTTATAATTTGACAACTAATCAGTTTTAAACATGATATATCATGTGCATAAATCTTGACGCCATATATCTTCTACCGTCCACGCTGGCCCACCCGATCCCACATATATTCCTCCCCATCTGCTCGCCGGACCAAACCATAGCCACTTCAGTCCACTCCTCTCCGCCACCGAAGCTCACCTCCAGCAATCTTCGGGCGCCTTTGGCATGAAGGGCAGCGGATCCGAGTCCTTCATCTTCAGATATGTCGACCTGAAACTCATCCCATGCGGCCCTGAGGATGAGATGGCCGTCTGGCTTGCGCTCCGCCGCTTTTGGGAGGAGGCCTTTGCAAGGCAGCGGTCGGACTCCTTCCGTCGGGAATACATTGCGTCCGCCCAAATGGCGCTAGGTGTGTCGTCGCTGCCTTACCGAAGGCGGTGCGGTTCGTCTGGCGTCCAAACGCGGTGGCGGACGCGCAACCCCTTCGTTGGCGCGCCGAAACCATCGACGCACCATGGGCGGCGTCGAACAAAAACATGGCGCGGCGGTGGACGTCGGCGAGGCAGAGTCGCATTCTCCAGCGCCCGGTATCGTGCAGCAGTCTGGGCGCCGCAACCGCATCATAGTGGATGTCGTCGGCTCGTCCCAGGACGGATCCATCATCAATCTGATGTCCACGGACACCGTTCGGGTTTCGGGCTCCGACGAGGATGAGTAGGGCATGGGAGATGACAGCGCCTTGAGTCCCGTTAGCCGGCTCGTGTCTCATGCCCTACTCTTCCTTGCTGGCGACCGGAACAACACTCTGGGAGCACAGCCGGCCGCCGGGCATTGCCACGACGGAACCAGACGAGCTCTCCTTAGATTAGGTTTCATGTTGCATGTAATAATTTTGGATTTGAGATTTCTAATTTGAGGTGCCTTTGTAGAATCAAATATTTGAGGCGTAATCGGTCACTGTGCACGGACACGCCTAGTCGCGTCCACGGACGTTTGAGGGGTCGGATTTGGGGCGTCCACTATAGAGGCTCTAAGCCATATTGTGATTTGTGAATAGTGGCTGCCTACTCCTGACTAACTTGCAGTGCTTTTAGCTATTCCCCAGGCGTGCGCGTACCTCTAGGTCGTCAATTTGACCAACCTAATACAAGTCATATATTACAAAAAATATACCAATATAAAATTCAGATGCTATTTTCAAACCTTATAATTTTTGTGTTATATAGTTTATATTAGTGTGATAAAATTGGCAACCTAGGTATACGCACAAGACTTGTAAACTGAGACGAAGGAAGTACTTGTAGCTATTTTTTTTCTGAATAAGGATGCATATCGTGATCTGTGAGTAGGGGCCCTGACTAACTAGAATTGCCTGTAGGCCTTTTGACCATGCATTGCATGCATGTATGCTGCGCTGCCTGTCCGCATGTTTCTTTTTCTGCAGGAAATCTGGATGCACCAGCTACATGCGAAAGAAGCAGGTTTGATGGGCAAGACGATGCGGCGCTGCTCTGTGTACAGCCCAGGCATGTACCGCAGGCATGATTTTCATAAAGTTGGAGGGTTGTCTCGCAAAAACGCCAGACAGAACGGCTGTGCCACGAAGCTGCCAACGAGGCGCCATTTGGCCGCTCCTGATTGGTCGTGGACTAAACCATTGCATGCATTTTAAGTTTGTGGATGAATTGATCACCTTTTGCAATTTTGTGGACTAAACCATCACATTCAACACAAGTTTGTGGGTCTCTAGTGCTCTTATCTCTTTTTGAAAAGAAAAGGCACCGCGATTGCCTGCGTGCTGCTGGGTGGAAGCTGCTGCTGCAGCAGTATTCCCTCCGGAATCTACCACCGTGTGGGAGTATTCGCCCGCGTTGGCGTTTTGCAGCAGCTTCCAAGTTCCAACACCCGCAAAAAAAAAAAAAAAAAGCTTCCAAGTTCCAAGAGTCAGACCTCAGAACCGTACCAACTTTTTTTAAAAAAACTAGAGCAATGCCCGTGCGTTGCAACGAGATATAAATATTCTAGTACGTCGATTTGTGATTACCTGTCTATAATAATACGATTGTGTAAATAAATAATCACTAAATTCTGCCTATGAATTATCATATATTTTGATCCGAAGTTTGGTAAGTAAATTAAAGCGGAACTGGTTCAGAAGATAAGTGAATTAAGTTGATTTATTATCATATAAGGAAGGTTGGACGAAGGGGTGGTGAAAAGAAAGGTGAAATGAGAACCTTACGTTCTTTTTAAGTAAGTAGAGAAGAGAGAGGAGAGAACCGTACCAACCCCACCGACGGTCCAGATCTGAAACGGGAGACCGATACGGGGCAGTAGCACAACCGTATTGTACTACCGTACAGGAGCTGCACATGCCGCACAGCCCTGTTTTGGCGTCTTGGCTGGCCCACATGTCACCCTCCCGGTTAGGCTCCCCGCCAACCTGCCCACCCCACCCGGGTCAAACCGGGGACCAAATCGCCACACGTACTGCTGCAGACCAAACCAGCGGCGGGGCCCACATCGAACCGAACCCCGGGCCTGGCCTGGAGCGCCAAACCGGTCCACGACCTACCCACCTAGCAAACGCTCAAATCTCCTCCAAAAATACAAATTTCCCCCAAATTCAAACGGCACGGGGCGGTGAATTCGAGAGGAAACAAATAAAAAACCGCGCCGAGTGGCGCGTGTGTGCTGGAAGGGGGCAGTAGTATAAGATTGGCGGGTTCGTGACGCGTCTGGGCCTCGCCTCGATTTTGCCGGCCGAGCGTTTACTTGCCTGCTGTATTCTTCTCTTCTCTTCCTCAATCTCGAGGGCGGACGGAGAGATAGAGAGGGGTGGCCTTGGGGTCGGAACTCGGAAGCGTCCATGTTTTGACCTCGCCCGGGTCGCCTCCTCGTCCTCGCCCCGCGATCCAGATCTGAGGTGAGCGCCCCCGCCTTCCTCCGCTCCCCCATTTCCTTCTTCCTCCCTGCGTAATTCGTCCGTCTGGGCGGCCGGATCTGGATCCTCTGCCTCCGGCGCTGGGTCATAGTTGAGCGGGATCCGTGTCGCCTCGCCGGGCTGTCTGTCTGTCTGTCGGTATAGTTCGTTTTCCCCCGCTGGTTATTGTCGTCGATTTCAGGGGATTGTTGACTGGTCGAGAGTTGAGGCATGCTCGTTCTTACCGGTGAATGGCGGTTATCGTTCTCGGTTTCAGAGGATTGGTCGATTACGTGTTTCCGTTGCTGGTTAGGCCCGGAGCTTCGGGTGTAGGAGTATTGGTCCTTAGCTTGGTAGATCATCTGTGTTGATTTCGTGCATGCATGTTGGCGATTATACAACTGAGTAGTACTCTGTTCGATGCAAATGCGTTCATCTTTAATTATGTGTTTTATTTATTGCTATATCCTCATGATCATATCAGCGGAACAAAAAACAAGATGGCGATTCTGTGAAATGAATTGATCCGTGTTCCGTTTCTACAATTTGCTTCCAGGTGGAGTTCTAGATTGACTGGTCAGAAGAATCTGTTGCGGCAATGGTCCCCAAGATGCCGTCGCCCCGGTGGATCTCGGCCTCCCTGCTGGTCATTCTCCTGAGCCTGCAGCCCATCGCCGACGCCTTCTACCTCCCGGGCACCTTCATGCACACCTACGAAGCCGGTGAAGAGATCGCGGCTAAGGTCAATTCGCTCACGTCCATCGAGACCGAGCTGCCCTTCAGCTACTACAGCCTCCCCTACTGCAAGCCCCCCGAAGGTGTCAAGAAGAGCGCCGAGAACCTCGGCGAGGTCCTCATGGGTGACCAGATCGACAACTCGCCGTACCACTTCCACGTCAACGTCAACGAGTCGCTGTACCTTTGCACCACCGACCCGCTCACCAAAGAGCAGGCCGAGCTGTTGAAGAACCGGGCGCGGAATCTGTACCAGGTCAACATGATCCTCGACAATCTGCCGGTCATGAGGTTCACTGAGCAGAATGGGATGACTATCCAGTGGACCGGGTACCCGGTCGGGTACAACCCCATGGGGAGCAGCGAGGATTATATCATTAACCATCTCAAGTTCAGGGTTTTGGTTCACCCGTACCAGGCGCAAGGTGATGTTGTGGTCACAAGTGAGGATGGTGTTGCAATGGTTGAGTCTGATCGCAAGAGCGGCTTCCAGATTGTTGGTTTTGAGGTTGTTCCTTGCAGCGTGAAGCGTGATCCTGCAGCCATGGCCAAGCTCAAGATGTATGAGAAGGTTGACTCTGTGAACTGCCCGTTGGAGCTTGAGAAATCTCAGGTGATCCGTGAGAAGGAGCAGATTACATTTACCTATGAGGTTGAGTATGTCAAGAGCAACATCAAGTGGCCGTCAAGGTGGGATGCGTACCTGAAGATGGACGGTGCTAAGGTGCACTGGTTCTCAATCATGAACTCCATGATGGTTGTCTTCTTCTTGGCTGGTATTGTGTTTGTCATATTCTTGAGGACTGTCCGAAGGGATCTGACACGTTATGAGGAGATGGACAAAGAAGCGCAAGCTCAGATGAATGAGGAGCTTTCAGGATGGAAGCTTGTTGTTGGTGATGTCTTCAGGGAGCCCTGCTGCTCAAAGCTGCTGTGTGTTATGGTCGCTGATGGTATCCAGATCACCGGCATGGCAGTTGTTACAATCGTGTTTGCTGCTCTGGGTTTCCTCTCACCTGCTTCCAGGGGAATGCTCTTGACCGGAATGATCATCCTCTACCTCTTCCTTGGGATTATTGCTGGATATGTTGGCGTCCGTCTCTGGAGGACCATTAAACAATCCACAGAAGGGTGGAAATCTGTCGCTTGGCTGACCTCCTGCTTCTTCCCTGGCATTGTTTTCATCATCTTGACCGTGCTGAACTCCATCCTGTGGGGTAAGAAGAGCACTGGAGCTTTACCCATTTCACTCTTCTTCACCCTCTTGGCCCTGTGGTTCTGCATCTCCGTGCCACTCACTCTCATTGGAGGCTTGCTAGGCACACGGGCTGCAAGCATAGAATTCCCTGTCCGTACCAACCAAATCCCAAGAGAGATCCCTGAGCGCAAGTTCCCTTCATGGCTCCTTGTGCTCGGTGCAGGAACATTGCCTTTCGGCACCCTTTTCATTGAGCTCTTCTTCATCCTTTCTAGCATCTGGCTGGGGAGGTTCTACTATGTCTTCGGCTTCCTGTTCATTGTCCTCTTCCTGCTGGTCATAGTCTGTGGTGAGGTTTCTTTGGTCCTGACATACATGCATCTTTGCGTGGAGGACTGGAAGTGGTGGTGGAAAGCCTTCTTTGCCTCTGGCTCCGTTGCTTTCTTCGTCTTCCTATACTCCATCAACTACCTGGTGTTCGACCTCAGGAGCCTGAGCGGGCCAGTCTCCGCGACGCTCTACCTGGGCTACTCCTTGATCATGGCATTTGCCATCATGCTGTCAACTGGCGCCATCGGCTTCTTGCTCTCATTCTACTTCGTGCACTACCTCTTCTCGTCCGTTAAGATTGACTAGAAGCCCCCTGCAGTAGTGTCACCTGATTCTGGTGATAGTTATCCCTTAGAAAACACAAACACAAATAATTGTCAAACTGAAAAATGGAAACATATGGTGATTTACATGGCTTAGCACAGTTACTCCAGCTTATGTTTACTTCTTAGACATGTTTGTAATGCTTCGGCTATGTTCTCTTGCCTTTTTTGTAATAGTATTATGTTTTGCTTGCTCTGGGCGTTTGTGAGCAGCAAATTTTGTTATCGGGGACTTGTTGAAATATGAAATGGGCAAATTTGATTATGGCTCCTTGTGATATGTTTTGACGTTTTAGTGCTGGTGAGATGTGTTGTGATGTATGCTTGATATACTGTTGATACACACATGTTGGAAAAATTTGTAACCAGACTGTCCTGTTAAAGGCTGGGCGGTTTTACACTGCCATCTGGGTACGCTGTTGATCATTTGCGTCTCGTGTTCTGAAGTTTGAATCAGTTCTATCTGTCTCGGTCATTGTTTCTTGTCAGTGTTATGGTAACCACAAGACTCTTTTTTTAGCGAAACCACGAGCTTTGTGGTTGTTGGTGTGTGCAAGTGTACTATCTTTGCGGTGCCACTTAGGATAATTGTAGCTTTAAAGTTGAAGATGTAGCGAACATATTGTGATATAATTGCTCATGAATTCGTTTAGTTGGCAAGACGAAATGTGCACTCCGTGGTTTGGCTTCTAGCTTCTCTGATTTGAATTGGGGATCTCCTCATATTAGATTGTAATCATATTATTAATCAATAAAGCTCCCATTTATCAGCAAAAATAACATCTTGTGCGTGAGCCTTTTTCTAGCATATATTCCTTACATATTGGATACGAAGATTTATGACTTCAGCAGCCTCAATTGTTAGAATTGGTTCTGCGCATCTTTGAGGTGGAGAGGCCAGATGTATTATGTATCATCTCAGGGGGCAAGTTTTTCTCAGTTATGGAGGGAGTACAAGTTACTGGGACGGACGGGCTGAGCTCTGATGACTGTCATTTTCAAATTTAGCTTTGAACTAAACAGACACCTAAAGGCAAAATGTATGAACGAATTGTACATCTTTTGAGTGTCCGGAACCACCGAGTTCCCATGTTGTATTGTTCGAACGCCTACATCATCAACATTTTGTAGGTTTCTTTAAGAAAAATGATTGATCGGTCACAGTTAGACCTAGCACTATATTTGGACACCTGCACGTTGCCCACGAGTGTCGCACGACGCGACCACCATTTTATTTTAAAAGTAGAAATACCAGTTCCTCTTGTTTTTTCAGTAGATAGAGTCCAGTAGATCGATTTTCATATGCCCACAGAGCAACCAGTGCATGGAACGGTAGAGGACAGAACTGAGGGTCATAGTAGTCACAAATGCCTTTGTGTCTGCCTGCCTGCGGTCCACGAAATGATGTGGTGGACTCTGGATCTGGAGTTTGGGGGTGCCGAAGCAGAGCAACTTCTGATTCTATTCTATTCTACTCGTACTACCAAACCAACCATCGCAAGGGATCTCGTGACAGAGGAATCTTTCTTTTCTTTGTATATGATGAAGCCGACGTTCACTGGCCTTAATGTCCCAGACAAACATTCCAAAGAGAAAACAGGAGGAGAGAAGCCATGGGAGGAAGAGGTGGCGATCCCCAAACAGGGCCGCTGCTGGAGAAGCTCCCGGAGTCCTCTTGCAGTTCATCCGAGCCCGAGGAGCATCTGGTCAAACGAACTGGTAAGCCCTCTTGCCTCATCACCTGATCCATTAGGAGGTCATCTATTAGGAGGTTACATATCTTGATTTCATCAATTCGTTGGATGTCTGAAACTTCTGGTCGATGAACTTCGTTGTGTTCATGCCCTCATGGTACCAGTCAGGCAGATGGCGCCTAGCATTATTATTGTTCCACATAATCCATGGATTATCAGGAATTTAATGCATGTGAAATCGTAAACGGCAAACCATCTGCCATGGTATATGTGACCTCCGTAGAGAGCATTCATGTCGGCCACATACCCTGCTCTTGTTCAAGTTTCAGAGAGGAACTAGCTCGCTCGCTAGAGATTGGCCAAGCTGCCAATAGACGGGCCACCACCACTCAATAGGATTGTTGTAACATCGCATTCACTTGGCAGCGCCATTGCACTATGGACCCGGCCGGCAACAACGACGACTGACGCGAGATGAACAGCCACAATTCCCCAACATCCAATTGCTTGCTCGTGTGCCCCTAATTAGTACTGTAATTACGACCGCCGATTTTTTTGATTAATTCGTTGAGTTTTGGATGGGCAGGCACGGTATGGACGGCGTCCGCGCACATCATCACGGCGGTGGTCGGCTCCGGCGTGCTGTCGCTGGCGTGGAGCGTGGCCCAGCTCGGCTGGGTCGGGGGGCCGGCGGCCATAGTGTTCTTTGCGGGGGTCACCGTGGTGCAGTCCTCCCTGCTCGCCGAATGCTACGTTTCAAGAGGAGATCCGGAGCGTGGCGGCCTCATCAGGAACAAGTCTTACATGAACGCCGTGAGGTTTTACCTAGGTGATGTGATGATAACCAATTAACCATAACTAGCTTACTCCCTCTGTCCGCGTTTATTAGTCCCGTTCCCATCGTATTTTACATTAAACTTTGGCCGTAATTCAACTAATAAGATATAAATATAAGTTTTATATATTAAACAATACCATTCGAAACTTTTTTGAATAGAAATTCAATGATATAAATTTTGTGGTGTTTAACTTATATTTTGATAGTTACTATTAACTTCAAATACGACAAGGACTCGTAAACCTGAGAAACAATATATTGAGCTGTGAGTTATGATTAGTGGGCATCGTTTTTCTATAAATGTAGCTTTGTGAATGCTATAGATTCTGCGTAGATAGCAACGGAATTTTGATATGCATAATATTACATCGGCGCAGGTGAAAAGAGGCAAATGTTCAGCGGATTTTTCCTTAGCATCAGCCTGTTTGGAAGCGGCGTGGTGTATACTCTCACCACAGCCACTAGTATGAGGTAAAGCATATCTAAACATAGTACTTGCATACATAGTGTGGCATGTGTTTATTGGTTGCAATGTAGCACCATGACATGCTAAGAAATAATGATGCACCATGACATGCTCAGTCAAGGGCTTAGTGATGGCCTTTTTCATGCGTTTAGAGGTCATCCAGTAGTGGCTAGTGTAATATAACCAATAATGTAGTGGGTGGATGAGTGCTTAATAACCAAAAAAAGTTCTAAAGCGAAGTCGTTTTCATAAAATAAAATGTGGATGCAATTTAATCTAGACCTACACTGTGCCTCTCACTGTCATTACTTTTTTCGGTACCAAAAAAGGTTTCTTTCATTGGCACACTGTGTGGCATACCTATTCATGCGGTGTTCCAATCAGCTTTCAAAATGTTTGGATTTTTCAGACCAAAATGAATGGTCATGCCGGTCCCCAACAACCTTTTGTCTGGGTGCAAATTAAAACAATTATTTTGCACTAAATTTATACTTGTAGAACTTATTTTTTATTACTCTAGTTCACATAATTAACCACGCAATGATTTAAATAAAAATATTTTTTCTTTACTATACCACACTAAAACATTTGTTACTCCTAAATTTATATTGTATGATGTGGCAACATTCTTATTAAATTAAATTATGAAAATTATGTAAAGTATATAGTGTACACATATATATTGCTCGTATATACCTGCAAAAAGAAACAAATAAATATTGCTTGTATATGCATGTGTCTGGTTATTTTACTATAAATATCATGGTAGAAATCCCCAAGGCATATCTAATAAATACTCTAATAGCGATTTCTAGTATATTATTAGGCAAGTGTATTCATAGAAACTTCAGAGTATAATTTAAAGTTGGATTCAACAATTAGTTGTACTTGACACTTGGCACTAGTTGTACATTTGCCTACACACAATTTGATATTGGTTTGCTCTTTCGAAATGCACTTGGTTTTATTTAGTGTATTCTACAGCTCATGCCAACCTCTCGCAGCCCAACTCACCACCCACCAACTCGGATTAGTTCGTTCTTAGGTGGTACATTCTATTAGTACTAGTAAGTATGCACGTGCAACGCACGTCTCGACTTACGATCATTATGTGAAAATTTATTTGTATATGTAAATGGATAATCTGATAGTAGTAGTAAAGAACTATTTCAAATGAATTGATGTGTTTGTAAGATTCATTTTTCACCTAAAAAGTTATTGCATTCTTATTTGAAACCATCAGTAGCCTTCTTATTTCTATGAATTTTGAAGAACAGATTTAGGTACTTAGGTACAAGCACTATTTAAACATTCTTGTACGAAAATGATATATAAATCCAGAACATTCGATTATTTAAGCATGGCAATCCGAATGTTTTCATGACAATTTTAGTTCACGCGAGATTGGCAAACATGACAATTTTCTAAACAAAAAACAAAATGAAGATAAAATTGCCATGTTTTAACAAGTAAAAGTTGCCACCTCGCGTCAACTAAAGTTGACATAAAAAAACTTTAGGGATGTCATGCTTAAAATCCGAACATTCGAGATTTTGTCAGGGTCCTCCTTGTAATATGATATTTTCTCATAAGTCCTACTTTCCATAATCTTCTTTATGTTCTGACGCCTTTCAACCAACTCCGTTGACTGCCACAGATCCATGGAGTAGGGGAACAACGGCTCTGAAGAAATATTTATATTTGAACATAATCAACAAAAAAAACATGTGCGGCTCTCAATTAAAAATTGTGCACGTACAAATACTTATGGGCCCGTTGCGGACAATTATCTAGTAATATAAAATATCAACTGAGAGGTGGAGTAATGTACCCAAAAAATTCATGTAACTTGTACTCAAAATATAGGCGAACATATTCATATAAAATTTGCCAATCGAGCATGATCCATGTCATTCTAGTTAGATATAATCCAAACTTGCCAATCAATTAGTTTTTTCTCGAGCAGATCATGTAGCTCAATGCACACGTGAAGTAATGAACAAAGATTTACAATCAAATCTTGTCAGACAGAATGGACGCACCCTAATACAATTCACGCAAGCATTAACAAGACAAACTCTTCTCTTTTCATCAACATCTTCACCTCCCCCGACTATAGTCAACATCAGTTTATTCAGTGACCATGAGCCGGTATATTTTGACAAAGAAAACATAGAACCAAATTTAATGGAACTGTATATATTTTATATACAACATGGGCAAGTTTAGTGAACACTGTTAAGAAAAAACTTGCTGCCAATTACAGATTGTTCAGACACAAGAGCAGAACATCTAGTCTTCGCCTTCGATGGCAACACACCTTTGAGAATGGGTTGAAAAGGGGGGAGAAAAAAAACATTAACTCAAAAAATACATATGTTGATCCTTGTAACCATAATAATTCAACAAAAGTAGAATCAGCTACATCTGCTTTGTTTATGATATGGAACCTAATCAGTTTCAAGGTTTGATCATATGCAAAGCAAGCTGTTTGCGACATTATGCTTCTTGCCATCATTATAGTACTTGTTCTTTGGGACAAAATAGCAGTATCATCAGATGAAACAATTACCGTCAGTAAACGAAATACATGGGTTAATATGAATTCGAAGTTCAAAACTTCCACCAACCGAAGCGGTGTGCTCAGCTACATCTGATGTTGTGTTTTGAAAAGCAATCATGTAATCCATGGCTCTATCCTTACTTAAAAGTAATCTTAGTTTTCTGGCCAGTTTACCTCGAACTATGTAAGTATTTCTTAGAACTGGTCATATGAGACATGCATTCTATTCTATGCAAAATAAATAAATAAATAAATGCAGACACCATGCCGCACTGTCCTCAAAACCCATTTTGCTAATCTGCTACCTCTATGGTTGTGATCAGCGGATAAACATTGTACAGAACTACAGAAGCACAAATAGTCAAACAAGTATGATTACTACTGTCATGGTCATACATAAAGTACATGGTTAGAGAACTGAAGTTGTACCTTGCTGCATCTTGAAGTGCAGTTTGGATCATTTTCACGGGGTCAATGATACCATCATTGATCATATGAACATACTTCTCTACAGTAACCAAAACGCAAGAGTTAACTACGGAACCTCTAAAGATTATAATGCTGTTGGAGAAATATGAAACAAAACATTTGTAATGCACTTCAAAATGAACAGCCAAAACATGGTTGAAATGCACAGACCTATTGTTGCATCATAGCCCAAACTAAGATTGTCTTGTGCCAAGCTTCCCAATAAATACGGTGATCAGGGGAGCCTGCAGAAAATCAGGAACAATTAATATATGTATTAATAGACCTGAGACATTAATGGGAGAGCACATACAACATATAATCAGGATGCAAACAAAGTTATAAGAAAGAAGTGGAGAAATATCTTTAAGATGCTAAAGGAAAATCTGATTACGTAGAACAGAGAATACACAATAGGAAAATGACCACAATTCACTCTCCTGCAATGTAACAATAGTGCATACACATCTATTCCTCCCAAATCATTTCAGAAACTAATGACCAGTCCAAAAAGACATACAAATTATCATAAAGTCATCACCAGACTGGCAATCAGATAGAAGGGAGAAATGAATTGGTCATGCAGCAGACCCTCAGTGGAGAAAAGAATATACAACACACTGGGATATGATTATGCTGAAAAGAAAACATAAAGGAGAGGTAGTGCTATCAAGAATCATTCTGTGGCGGAGCTAGTTTGAAAAAAAGTGATGATCAAGGAAGATTACGTACCCAACACTGTACCTTCCCGATTCCCTATGACGAGCGTTACACCGTACTCCTCTGTCGAGCTGCTCATCGTTGTGCTGCTTGTTGTCATCTACCTGCGCCTGGCCATGATGAAGCACTTTTACAGGCACGCGTGCTTGGATGGCGTCTCTAGACAATCGGCCAGTAGCACAGCAGGGTAATGCGAGGAGGATGCCGGGATTACGACCGAAGAAAAAAGTATCACTGCACCACCAAGAAAATTAGAAAATTCACAGAAAAAGGCCGCAGACAACAAAGTAGATATAAACATATTTTGATTATAAATAATGGAGTTTGAGTAGCATTAACATATAGTGGAGTACTTAAATGTTTTGAATTGTAGTTAAATAAATAGCAAACCTTTCCACTTATAGTCAAGGTGAAAATGTACGGATACAAATAGGTGAATTCCCAGAATGTTGTGCAGAAATTCTCCTTTGGGAAGGCTAACAATTTTTATGTTGCTTCACTTTTAGCTTGTGTCACAATGACGGGTGGGCTGGTCGAGTATGTGATGGTCTTCCTAGAATCCCAGTCATCAAGAAAATCTGAATGTTCATCCTGTCGTTTAATTTGGTCGATTGTTGAGGCATGGATAAAAAGTATAACTGAATAATTATACACATCATGATTGTATTCTGATATGCTTATGAGCTAACACATATACCTCTCACATACATCCAAGAGAACTATGGGTCATCATCAGGTTCATGTTCCTGCAAAGGAATAGGAAAAGCAATGAGAAATTTAATCCGAACAAGGAGAAGATCAATAAAAGCTACAGAACATCAAGAACAGCTAGGTGCCATGTCAAGATCCTTAATAAAAAGCAAACTATCTTAGTTCAATAAACGGCAATATGAAAAGCATACGGAAGCATTAATTAAGCCAACATATGATTTCTCCTTCCTGACTCCATTATCCTTTCACACTCAGCTCCCTGAGCTCCTCACCTTTGTTACATGTATCTTCAAAAAATATTCATCATGCAAAAAAAAAATATGTACAAGAGAATTCCATTAGCTTTAGGAAAATTCTAGACAAGAGAGCTTTTCAGTAGAAGCAGATTAGTTTTGGAATCCACACCATACACAAATTAAAATCTATTTCTAATATATAACTTACAATCTACGTCAGCGAAACTATTAACAAAATGAAGGACTTTAACCTGCAGCATCCCATATGCATCCACGCTGCAGCGCCTTCCTCTAAGCCTCTGCTGGTGCATGAGATGAAAAAGAGTTATTTAGAGGGTCATAGACACACCAGATATCCTGAAAGCAAAATTATCTTTCCATCCAGCAATCCTTTCAAGGGAACATGAGAAGCACAACATCGGATGCAGTCGATCCATACATACAATTTCTGAATTAATGTGAACACAAAGCAGAACCTTACAGAAATCTACAATTTCATAGAAGCATGTTAACCAAACACAACAAGGAGGTAAAAGGGAGGCGTCCGATCTGGGTGCTGACCCAAAAGTTGCGGAAGGCGTCGGCGACCTCCGGCCGGGAACGGCGGGGCTGTGGCTTGGATATGCGGTGGCGCTGCGCTCGTGCGGGGGTGTGGCGGCGGGGTTGCTGCTCGGTGATGCGGCTGCAGGGCGCTCGCGCAGGGCTGCCAACATGGGGCTAGCAGCAACAGCCTCTGCGTGCCACACTCGCAGCAGAGCTCCGCCTTCGGCACCGCTCGGCCTCCCTTCTCCTGCCCTCAACCGCACCACCTGCTCGTCCGCTGTGATCCTACAGCTGCTGCTCCTATGTGCTGCACCTGCGCTGCTGCTCCCAGCCGCCGTCGTCGGCGCCCCCCTTGAACACCTCTCGATGGCGAAGACGAAATCTGGTGAGGAGGGGGAGGAGGATCACGCCACTTGAGGTCTTGCGATGGCAAACCGGATTTACAGCGCCCGGTCGAGGATGAGGGGATCCGATTGGGATTTGTTTCCTCTTTTCGTGCGTGATTGTTGGGGTCGCGGCCGCAGGTCGTACCGGGACAGCAGAGTTTTCGTCCGCACGATAAAATCGCTAAACACACTTTTGGCTGACAGTTAGAGTAATCTGGACGGCTAGATGAAATTAAGTGAGTCCGATCGTGGGGCTATAATTAATTAGGGATGTTATGTGTAGATTAGATTGAGTGCGTTTAGCGATGTACACGTTTGCTTGTTTAATAGTAGTAGAGATTTTGTGTTCCACCAACAAGGATGCTACCAAAATGCACTACATCCTCTTTCCACATCTCTCATTCAACGGTGGGCCAATGATGATATCTTTTGAGTGGTGAAGGTAAAGCCCTCATTGGTAGAAAAAAAATACAGCACGGGTTATCTTTCGCTTGGAAGTAGAACTAGGAAAAATAAAAAAAATGTTGCATCAAGAGACAAAGCATAATGACAATATACCCAACCTCTACATGACTAGGATGCACACAACCAAACTCTAACTCACCCACACGATGATAATAATATCAGCGGCAACAACAAAGTCATACTAGACCGAAATTATGCTTATGCGAAGTGGGTGGAGGACCTATCCCTACACTATATGTTCCTCTACTAGTCCGGGGTAAAAAAAAATCCTTGACCACCTGCTCCAAATGCGTACATACCATCGTGAAGAACCCTCTGATTGTTGTAGAGTAGGGGACAAACATAGCCAATGAGTGATATATAACCCGCATTGGAGATAAGATTTTACCATTGAAAACTATGTCATTTTCAACATAGCCAGAGTGACACTCCCACCCTTATAAATGCACCAAACTCATAGGTATACACCATCAAGCCACTGACCATACATATTGGCAACACTGCAAGACGAAAACAAGTTGGATACGACTTAGATGATTTACCATATAGAACGCGAAGAAGTGCATTGGAAGAGAAGGAGTTTAATAGTCTCGTCGTGATGAAAAAAAAACACTTCTTACTTCTCTGTTAATTGCGGTGAGCGAGATTGTCCTTTGTCAGAACCATGACTTTGTTGGGGAACGTAGCATAAATTCAAAATTTTCCTACATGTCACCAAGATCTATCTATGGAGAAACCAGCAACGAGGGGAAGGAGAGTGCATCTACATACCCTTGTAGATCGCTAAGCGGAAGCGTTCAAGAGAACGGGGTTGAAGGAGTCGTACTCGTCGTGATCCAAATCACCGGAGATCCTAGTGCCGAACGGACGACACCTCCGCGTTCAACACACGTACAGCCCGGTGACGTCTCACATGCCTTGATCCAGCAAAGGAGAGAGGGAGAGGTTGAGGAAGACTCCATCCAGTAGCAGCACAATGGCGTGGTGGTGGTGGAGGATCGTGGCAGTCCTGCAGGGCTTCGCCAAGCACCTGCGGGAGAGGAGGAGGTGTCACGGGAGGGAGGGAGGCGCCAGGGCTTCCGGTGTGGCTGCCTCCCTCCCTCCACTATATATAGGGGCAAGGGAGAGGGAGGCGCAGCCTTGGCCCTTCCTCCAAGGAAGGGTGCGGCGAAGAGGGAGGAGTCCATCTCCCAAGGCACCTCAGTGCCTTCCCTTTAGGACTCTCCCTTTTCTTATATCTTGGCGCATGGGCCTCTTGGGGCTGGAGTCCTTGGCCCATATAGGCCAAGGCGCACCCCTACAGCCCATGTGGCCCCCGGGCAGGTGGACCCCGGTGGAACCCGGACCCCTTCGGCACTCCGGTACAATACCGATAACACGCGAAACTTTTCCTGACCAAAATAAGACTTCCTATATATAAATCTTTACCTCCGGACCATTCCGAACTCCTCGTGATGTCCGGATCTCATCCGGACTCGAACAACATTCGGTAACCACATACAAACTTCCTTTATAACCCTAGCGTCCATCGAACCTTAAGTGTAGACCCTACGGGTTCGGGAATATCGAACATGACCGAGACGTTCTCCGGTCAATAACCAACAGCGGGATCTGGATACCCATGTTGGCTCCCACATGTTCCACGATGATCTCATCGGATGAACCACGATGTCGAGGATTCGATCATTCCCGTATACAATTCCTTTGTCTAACGGTATTGTACTTGCCCGAGATTCGATCGTCGGTATACCGATACCTTGTTCAATATCGTTACCGGCAAGTCTCTTTACTCGTTCCGTAACACATCATCCCGTGATCAACCCCTTGGTCACATTGTGCACATTATGATGATGTCCTACCGAGTGGGCCCAGAGATACCTCTCCGTTTACACGGAGTGACAAATCCCAGTCTCGATTCGTGCCAACCCAACAGACGCCTTCGGAGATACCTGTAGTGCACCTTTATAGCCACGCAGTTATGTTGTGCCGTTTGGTACACCCAAAGCATTCCTACGGTATCCGGGAGTTGCACAATCTCATGGTCTAAGGAAATGATACTTGACATTAGAAAAGCTTTAGCATACGAACTACACGATCTTTGTGCTAGGCTTAGGATTGGGTCTTGTCCATCACATCATTATGCTAATGATGTGATCCCGTTATCAACGACATCCAATGTCCATGGTCAGGAAACTGTAACCATCTATTGATCAACGAGCTAGTCAACTAGAGGCTTACTAGGGACATGGTGTTGTCTATGTATCCACACATGTATCTGAGTTTCCTATCAATACAATTATAGCATGGATAATAAACGATTATCATGAACAAGAAAATATAATAATAACTAATTTACTATTGCCTCTAGGGCATATTTCCAACAGTCTCCCACTTGCACTAGAGTCAATAATCTAGTTCACATCGCCATGTGATTAACACTCATAAGTCACATCGCCATGTGACCAACATCCAAAGAGTTTACTAGAATCAATAATCTAGTTCACATCACTATGTGATTAACACTCAATGAGTTCTGGGTTTGATCATGTTTTGCTTGTAAGAGAGGTTTAAGTCAACGGGTCTGAACCTTTCAGATCCGTGTGTGCTTTGCAAATTTCTAGGTCATATTGTAAACATTGCTTCCACGCTCCACTTGGAGCTATTCCAAATGGTTGCTCCACTATACGTATCCGGTTTGCTACTCAGAGTCACTCGGATAGGTGTTAAAGCTTGCACCGACGTAACCCTTTACGCCGAACTCTTTATCACCTCCATAATCGAGAAACATGTCCTTATTTACTCCAAGGACAATTTTGACCGCTATCCAATGATCCATTCCTGGATCATTCTTGTACCCTATGACTCATGGCAAGGCACACTTCCGGTGCGTTACACAAGATAGCATACCGTAGAGCCTACGTCTAAGGCATAGGGGCGACCTTCGTCCTTTCTCTCTGTTACGCCGTGGTCGAGCTTTAAGTCTTAACTTCATACCTTACATCTCGTGCAAGAACTCCTTCTTTGACGATCCATCTTGAACACCTTCAAGATCATGTCAAGGTATATGCTCATTTGAAAGTACCATTAAGCGGTTTTGATCTATCCCTATAGATCTTGATGCTCAATGTTCAAGTAGCTTAATATAGGTTTTCACTTGAAAACACTTTTCAAATAACCCTATATGCTTTCCGAAATTCTACATCATTTCGATCAACAATATGTCAACAACATATACTCATCAAAAACTCTATAGTGCTCCCACTCACTTCTTTGGAAATACAAGTTTCTCATAAACTTTGTATAAACCCAAAATCTTTGATCATCTTATCAATGAGTATATTCCAACTCCGAGATGCTTACTCCAGTCCATGGAAGGATCACTGGAGCTTAGCATACCTTTCAGCATCCTTAGGATCGACAAAACCTTTCTGATTGTATCTCATACAACCTTTCCTTACGGAAACTGGTAAGGAAACTCGTTTTGACATCCATCTGCTAGATTTCATAAATGCAACTAATGCTAACATGATTCCGATGGACTTAAGAATCGCTACAGATGAGAAAATCTCATCGTAGTCAACTTGTGAAAAACTCTTTGCCACAAGTCGAGCTTCATAGATGGTGACATTACCGTCCACGTCTGTCTTCTTCTTAAAAATCCATTTATCTCAATAGCTTGCCGATCACCGGGCAAGTCCACCAAAGTCCATGCTTTGTTCTGATACATGGATCCTATCTCGGATTTCATGGCCTCTAACCATTTGTCGGAATATGGGCTCACCATCGCTTCTCCATAGCTCGTAGGTTCATTGTTTTCTAGCAACATGACCTTCAAGACAGGATTACCGTACCACTCTGAAGCAGTACGCATCCTTGTCACCCTACGAGGTACGGTAGTGACTTGATCCGAAGTTTCATGATCACTATCATAAGCTTCTACTTCAATTGGTGTAGGTGCCACAGAACAACTTCACGTGCCTGCTACTACACTAGTTGTAGTGACGGTTCAATAACCATATCAAGTCTCCACCATCCTCCCACTCAACTTTTCGAGACAAACTTTTCCTCGAGAAAGGACCTGATTCAAGAAACAATCCCTATTGCTTTCGGATCTGAATTAGGAGGTATACCCAACTGTTTTGGGTGTCCTATGAAGATGCATTTTATCCGCTTTGGGTTCGAGCTTATCAACCTGAAACTTTTTCACATAAGCGTCGCAACCCCAAACTTTTAAGAAACGACAACTTAGGTTTCTCCAAACCATAGTTCAAACAGGTCGTCTCAACGGAATTACGTGGTGCCCTATTAAAGTGAGTGCGGTTGTCTCTAATGCCTAACCCATGAGCGATAGTGGTAATTCGATAAGAGACATCATGGTACGCACCATATCTAATAGGGTGCAACTATGATGTTCGGACACACCATCACACTATGGTGTTCCAGGTGTATTAATTGTGAAACAATTTCCACTATGTCTTAATAGCGTGCAAAGCTCAGAACTCAGATACTCATCTCTATGATCATATCATAGATATTTTATCCTCTTGTCACGATGATCTTCAACTTCACTCTGAAATTACTTGAACCATTCAATAATTCAGACTTGTGTTTTCATCAAGTAAATACACTCAGTATCTACTCAAATCATTCGTGAAGTAAGAACATAACGATATCCACTGCGTGCCTCAGCACTCATTGGACTGCACACATCAAAATATGTTACTTCCAACAAGTTGCTATCTTGTTCCATCTAACTGAAAAACGAGGCTTTTCAGTCATCTTGCCCATGTGGTATGATTTGCATATCTCAAGTGATTCAAAATCAAGTGAGTCCAAACGATCCATCTGCATGGAGTTTCTTCATGCGTATACACCAATTGACATGGTTCGCATGTCTCAAACTTTTCAAAAAACGAGTGAGTCCAAAGATCCATCAACATGGAGCTTCTTCATGCGTTTTTACACCAATATGACTTACATGGCAGTGCCACAAGTAAGTGGTACTATCATTACTATCTTATGAAAATGTGTATCACTACGATCGAGATTTCAATAAACCATTCATTTTAGGTGCAAGACCATTGAAGGTATTATTCAAATAAATAGAGTAACCATTATTCTCCTTAAATGAATAACCGTACTGCGATAGACATAATCCAATCATGTCTATGCTCAACGCAAACACCAAATGACAATTATTCTGGTTTAATACTAATCTTGATGGTAGAGGGAGCGTGCGATGTTTGATCACATCAAATTTGGAAACACTTCCAACACATATCGTTAGCTCACCTTTAGCTAGTCTCCTTAATTTCGTAGCCTTTTATTTTGAGTTACTAACACTTAGCAACCGAACCGGTATCTAATACCCTGGTGCTACTAGGAGTACTAGTAAAGTACACAATAACTTAATGTATATCCAATATACTTCTATCGACCTTGCCAGCCTTCTCATCTACCAAGTATCTAGGGTAATTCTGCTCGGTGGTTGTTCCCTCATTACGTAGCACTTAGTCTCGGGTTTGGGTTCAACCTTGGGTTTCTTCACCGAAGCAACAACTGATTTTCTGTTTCATGAAGTACCCCTGCTTACCCTTGCCCTTCTTGAAACTAGTGGTTTCACTAACCATCAACAATTGATGCTCCTTCTTGATTTCTATATTCGCGGTGTCAAACATTGCGAATAGCTCAAGGATCATCATATCTATCCCTGATATGTTATAGTTCATCACGAAGCTCTAGCAGCTTGGTGGCAATGACTTTGGAGAAACATCACTATCTCATCTGGAAGATCAACTCCCACTCGATTGAAGTGATTGTTGCACTTGGACAATCTGAGCACAAGCTCAACGATTGAGATTTTCTCCCTTAGTTTGCAGGCTAAGAAAATCGTCGGAGGTCTTATACCTCTTGACGTGGGCACGAGCCTGAAATCCCAATTTCAGCCCTCGAAACATCTCATATGTCCCGCGACGTTTGGAAAAACGTCTTTGGTGCCTCAACTCTGAACCGTTTAACTGAACTATCACGTAGTTATCAAAATGTGTATGTCCGATGTTCGCAACATCCACAGACGACGTTTGGGGTTCAGCACACTGAGCGGTGCATTAAGGACATAAGCTTTTTTCTTTCCGCATAATCGCCATCATCAACTTTCAACTATATTCTCTCTAGGAACATATCTAAACAAAGGAACTAAAGCGCGAGCTTACGACATAATTTGCAAAGATCTTTTGACTATGTTCGGGATAATTAAGTTCATCTCATGAACTCCCACTCGATAGACATCCTCTAGTCATCTAAGTGATTACATGATCCGAGTCAACTAGGCCGTGTCCGATCATCACGTGAGACGGACTAGTCATCATCGGTGAACATCTTCATGTTGATCGTATCCTCCATACGACTCATGCTCGACCTTTCGGTCTCTTGTGTTCCGAGGCCATGTCTGTACATGCTAGGCTCGTCAAGTTAACCTAAGTGTTTCGCGTGTGTAAATCTGGCTTACACCCGTTGTATGTGAACGTAAGAATCTATCACACCCGATCATCACGTGGTGCTTCGAAACGACGAACTTTCGCAACGGTGCACAGTTAGGGGGAACACTTTCTTGAAATTTTAATGAGGGATCATCTTATTTACTACCGTCGTTCTAAGAAAATAAGATGCATAAACATGATAAACATCACATGCAATCAAAAAGTGACATGATATGGCCAATATCATTTTGCTCCTTTTGATCTTCATCTTCGGGGCTCCATGATCATCGTCGTCACCGGCATGATACCATGATCTCCATCATCGTGTCTCCATGAAGTTGTCTCGCCAACTTATTACTTCTACTACTATGGCTACCGGTTAGCAATAAAGTAAAGTAATTACATGGCGTTGTTCAATGACACGCAGGTCATACAATAAATAAAGACAACTCCTATGGCTCCTGCCGGTTGTCATACTCATCGACATGCAAGTCGTGATTCCTATTACAAGAACATGATCAATCTCATACATCACATATCGTTCATCACATTCTTCTTGGCCATATCACATCACATAGCATACCCTGCAAAAACAAGTTAGACGTCCTCTAATTGTTGTTTGCATGTTTTACGTGGCTGCTATGGGTTTCTAGCAAGAACGTTTCTTACCTACGCAAAATCACAACGTGATATGCCAATTGCTATTTACCCTTCATAAGGACCCTTTTCATCGAATCCGTTCCGACTAAAGTGGGAGGCGGCACCGCTAGACACCTTATGCACCAAGTGCATGTCAGTCGGTGGAGCCTGTCTCACGTAAGTGTACATGTAAGGTCGGTCCGGGCCGCTTCATCCCACAATACCGTCGAAACAAGATTGGACTAGTAACGGTAAGCATATTGAACATCATCAACGACCACAACTACTTTGTGTTCTACTCGTGCAAAGAATCTACGCAATAGACCTAGCTCTGATACCACTGTTGGGGAACGTAGCATAAATTCAAAATTTTCCTACGTGTCACCAAGATCTATCTATGGAGAAACCAGCAACGAGGGGAAGGAGAGTGCATCTACATACCCTTGTAGATCGCTAAGAGGAAGCGTTTAATAGAACGGGGTTGAAGGAGTCGTACTCGTCGTGATCCAAATCACCGGAGATCCTAGTGCCGAACGGACGGCACCTCCGCGTTCAACACACGTACAGCCCGGTGACGTCTCCCATGACTTGATCCAGCAAGGAGAGAGGGAGAGGTTGAGGAAGACTCCATCCAGCAGCAACACAACGGCGTGGTGGTGGTGGAGGATCGTGGCAGTCCTGCAGGGCTTCGCCAAGCACCTGCGGGAGAGGAGGAGGTGTCACGGGAGGGAGGGAGGCGCCAGGGCTTCCGGTGTGGCTGCCCTCCCTCCCCTCCACTATATATAGGGGCAAGGGAGAGGGGAGGGGCGCAGCCTTGGCCCTTCCTCCAAGGAAGGGGTGCGGCCAAGAGGGGGGGAGGAGTCCATCCTCCCCAAGGCACCTCGGAGGTGCCTTCCCCCTTTAGGACTCTCCCATTTTTCTTAATCTTGGCGCATGGGCCTCTTGGGGCTGGTTCCCTTGGCCCATATAGGCCAAGGCGCACCCCCTACAGCCCATGTGGCCCCCAGGCAGGTGGACCCCGGTGGACCCCGGACCCCTTCGGCACTCCGTTACAATACCGATAACGCGAAACTTTTCCGCGACCAAAATAAGACTTCCTATATATAAATCTTTACCTCCGGACCATTCCGAACTCCTCGTGACATCCGGGATCTCATCCGGACTCAACAACATTCGGTAACCACATACAAACTTCCTTTATAACCCTAGCGTCATCAAACCTTAAGTGTGTAGACCCTACGGGTTCGAATAATCTGATATGACCGAGACGTTCTCCGGTCAATAACCAACAGCGGGATCTGGATACCCATGTTGGCTCCCACATGTTCCACGATGATCTCATCGGATGAACCACGATGTTGAGGATTCGATCAATCCTGTATGCAATTCCTTTGTCTAACGGTATTGTACTTGCCCGAGATTCGATCGTCGGTATACCGATACCTTGTTCAATCTCGTTACCGGCAAGTCTCTTTACTCGTTCCGTAACACATCATCCCGTGATCAACCCCTTGGTCACATTGTGCACATTATGATGATGTCCTCTGAAGTGGGCCCAGAGATACCTCTCCGTTTACGGAGTGACAAATCCCGCCTCGATTCGTGCCAACCCAACAGACGCCGGAGATACCTGTAGTGCACCTTTATAGCCACCCGATTCGTTGTGGCGTTTGGTACACCCAAAGCATTCCTACGGTATCCGGAGTTGCACAATCTCATGGTCTAAGGAAATGATACTTGACATTAGAAAAGCTTTAGCATACTGAACTACGATATTTGTGCTAGGCTTAGGATTGGGTCTTGTCCATCACATCATTCTCGCTAATGATGTGATCCGTTATCAACGACATCCAATGTCCATGGTCGAAACCTGTAACCATCTATTGATCAACGAGCTAGTCAACTAGAGGCTTACTAGGGACATGGTGTTGTCTATGTATCCACACATGTATCTGAGTTTCCTATCAATACAATTATAGCATGGATAATAAATGATTATCATGAACAAGGAAATATAATAATAACTAATTTACTATTGCCTCTAGGGCATATTTCCAACAGACTTGACTAAGATACCAAATGAAAAACAAATGAATAATTAATTGATGGATGACCAGTGTTTCAATTCAAAGCTAACACACCACTCGTTCTTTGATTCTCCTGGAGGCAATCTTCGACCTACGTGATATTTGTTCTCTGCTTTTCCTAGTGTTGCCTCTCCCCTCCCTTCCAAGTACGCTCGGTTTGATCATGCGGTCAGTTGTTTCTTCCACCCAACCTTAGTGCCACATGGAGGGCTAGGGTTTGGGTGAATTTAGGTTGTCACGGTGGCCACGGTATGGCGGCGAGTGCATTAGGGGTTACTGGTGTTGGGTCCTCGGGATCTTCTTTGACTCTTGATGACACATTGAAGAATCTGAACCTGCAAAACAACGAACTCAACAATGTATGTGTCATTGAGGAAGATCTGAACAACCTACGCAAGAGTGGGGATTGGTCAACGGTTGAGCGGTAGGTGATTGTGCGCATGCATATGTTTCTCGGCGGTTGTGCGCATGCATATGTTGCTCCCTTTTGGTGTGCTATCCTTCATTAAGACAACGAAGGCCGCATGGAGCATGTCATGTAGATTCAAACACCTCATGGTTGGGTTCTGCCCCGTGTGAAGGGATTTGCCAGAATCTTCGACGTGTTTATATAGTCCAATGTTTTAACTCTAGATTTTCTCACAAATCTAACAGATTTCAGTCTCCTTACATGTATTCATGTCTTCTTATTATTCTTAGAGTTGTTTACCTTGACGATCACTGTTTGATTATCACATTCATTAGTATAGCTGGTATTGGTTTTTCAACCACCGGCAAGTTCATAAAAAGTTCTCGAAGCCACTCTGCTTCAACTATTGTTGTGTCTAATGCTGCGAGTTCTACTTTCATGGTTGACCTCCTTAAGATGATCTTCTTGCAAGACTTCTAGGAAATAGCACCACCACCAAGTGTGAACACATAATCACTTGTGGCTTTAAACTCATCAGCATGTGATATCCAATTCGGATCACTACAACCCTCAAGTACCCTTGGATACTCGATATAGTGAATTCCATAACTCGCAGAACCTTTCGGACAACGCATTATCCTCTCAAGAGCATGCCAATGAACATCTCTTTGGTTTGAAACAAACCAACTTAGTTTACTCACAACAAAGAAGATGTCAGGCATCGTAGCGCTAGCAAATACATAAGCGAGCCAGTGATTTGAGAACATCTCAATTGATTCTTTGTTTTCCCTTCATTCTTTCGAATCAACACACTCAGATCATAAGGTGTTGGGGAAGTTTATAATCTGAATATCCAAAGCGACTCGGAACCTTCTCCATATAGTGAGACTGCAACAAAGTAATCCCACCATCATCACCTCTCAAAAGCCTCATGTTCAAGATAACATCAGTTACTCCAAGGTCTTTCATATCAAAGTTATGATTTAGAAAATCTTTCACTTCCTCAAAGACCTTGAGATTTGTTTCAAATATAAGTATGTCGTCTACAAACACAATATATCTCCCTAGGCCTCACCATCGCGGTAGTACACACATTTGTCAGCTTCATTTTCAACAAAGCCCGTAGATGTCAAAGTTCTCATGCCATTTTTTGGTGCTTGTTTCAAGTCATACAATGATTTCAACAACTTATTCTTCATGACAATCTACTACAAAACCATCAGGTTGTTCCATGTAAATTTTCTCCTCCAACTCTACATTTAGGAAAGTTGTCTTAACGTCCATTTGAAAAATGAGAAGATTGTGTGAGGTAGACAATGAGAGTACTACTATAATGGTGGTAAATCTAGCCACAGGCGCATAAGTATCAAAGAGAACTTCATCTTTTTTTTGGTATTACCCTTGGCTGCAAGTTGTGCCCTGTACTTTTCAATTGCACAATCAGGCCTAAGCCTTTAAACACTCATTTACATCCTACATGATTACACCCATAAGGATGATTACAGAACTCCCATGTCCCGCTAGCCATAATAGAATCTGTCTCACTATGTACAACTTTACAGTAGTCACCATTAGGAGATGCATAACCTTCTAAAATAGAAATGGGAGTATCATTCACGACATACACAATGAAATCTTCACCAAATGGCTTTGTTGTTCTTTGTCTCTTTGCCCCTTCTAGGACCTTCATTGTCATCCTCCTTAGGAATCTCAGTGTGTTTTTGCTTCGAATGTTCCAATGGAACAAAAGGTTCGGGAGTTGTCTCCGAACTCTGATAAGATGAGATAAGCATGTCTTTCATAGGAAAAATATCCTCAAAGGAAGTTGCATCATCGACTCCGTGATTGTACCAACATTTATGTCAGATACCTCAGATTTCATCACTAGAAATCTATAGTAAATGCTATAAAAGCATATCCCAGAAAAACATAATCAAAATTTCTTGGTCCAAGCTTACGCTTCTTAGGAATTGACATGTTGATTTTCGCCAAACAATCTGCAGTTCGTAAGTAAGCCTCAAATGTGGTAATATCTTTATTCCTTGTGGGAACTCTTTTTAGGACATGACTTGCGATGATTAAAGCCCCCCCCCCCCCCCCACAATTCCTTGGAAAGTCCTGTTGTTTCCAACATCCGGATCCAACCATCAAAGGCCAGATTCTAAGTTTTCACCATGAAGAGCAAATCCGAGCATATTCAAGCAATGCCTTCAACAAAGCAACGACAGAAAAACGTCGTTACTGCAAGGTGTAACCAAAACTCAGATCAAACCTAGGGTTTTCACCTCGGAGCTTAAGACCGAGTACTCAAGAAGCACCACCACATCTAAGTCAATCATGTATTGTCGCCACCACTCTTCTACCGCTCGATCGCTCTTGGGACCGCACTCACTCATTTGAAATTCTTTTTAGAATCAATGGATTTGTCACAAGCCATTGGATTCTAATCCATCGGCTGTGCCCGTTTCTTCTTCCTCCAACCACTCACCGCTTCTTCCTCCTTCAACACACAGCTCTCTCCGAACACTCTGGTGACCACCATCTCTCCTCCGACATTGACAAAGTCGCATCGTCCCCGCCTCCGGTGAGGTCCCGGCGAGGCAGCGGCCAGTCACGTCATCCCCGGCTCGAGCTCTTCCGGATATCCAATAGGAGTGGTGGTGAAAACGAGAAGGCCCTACCCGCACCACTCAACCCTTCCTCGCCTCCTCCAGCGGGCCACAGCCAGTCGCGTCGTCCCCGGTCTCGGCCTACTTTCCTCTATGCTCAAATGGACTAACACTTCGCTAAGTGGAACTTTTGTTTGCTGGGATCGTTAGTCTGGTCATGTGTTTTGTGGCTTTCTATCTTAGTCTTTCTCATTTTGTTTGCGAGGCTGTCACACTACTTTCTATGTTAGTCTTGGTGGTACCAGGTTTTTCCCCCGTAATAGGTATAGGTGGTTCGATGTCGAGCACCTATAGCAGGTTTCCTAATAGCTGCTCCAACTCGCTCTCTCTTTCCATAGTTCCCTTTGCTCCATGGTTCTTGGTTGTTAAACCGGTTGTACCGATATAACTGGATATTGTTACCTTTCTGTTGAGCGATTAATGAAACAGAAAGTTGTTGCGTAACTCGAGTTCCATGGTACCCTCAAAATAAAAAAGTAGTAAAAAAATTCTGAAATTTTGTGACACTGTTTATGATTAAAATTCTTACGTGCTTGCAAAATTTGGTATCCATACGACATCGGATGAGCTAAAAAAACAGTTCTGGTCAACAATGCACACAAGTTCGAGCACCAATTTTGTTATTTCCTGTATGGGCTCCTAGAAAGTTATTTGGACATAAGATTTTGCAAGCACCTACACATTTGATCATAAATCAATCTCACAAAGTTTCAGATTTTTTGTACTGTTCAGAGAGGGTGCTTGTATGCACTGTTGACCAGAACTGTTTTTTTTTTTTCAGTTGCTGAAATACCGCTAGCTCTCTTATTGGTTGTTGCTAATTAACTATTGCACTATGATTTATCAGGGTGATTCACAAAGCGAACCGCTACGGCCGGGAAGGCCAGGGCGCACCGCTCTCCACCGCCGCCGCCGGTGGCTCAGACGCCTACTACATGCTCCTGTTTGGCCTCGCGCAGGCAGTGCTGTCGCAGATACCGGACTTCCACAACATGGCGTGGCTCTCCGTCTTCGCCGCCGTCATGTCCTTCTTCTACTCCTTCGTCGGCTTCGGCCTCGGCGCCGCCAAAGTGATCGGTACGTGCGTAACAGAGGACGACGCACTCACGCGCGCACATGATCGGCCATGTGACGATTCCTTTCTTCAGAAAATGGGGTGATCAAGGGGGGAATCGGAGGCATTCCCCTGGTGTCCCCGATGCAGAAGGTGTGGCGCGTCGCTCAGTCCCTCGGGGACATCGCCTTCGCCTACCCTTACACCTTGGTGCTGCTGGAAATAGAGGTAGGCCAGAATGCATTTGCGCAAAATGCCAGTGCGATTACATGCGCTCGATCGGCGTAAGGGACAGAGCTGACACGGTATGGTCAAGCAGGACACGCTGAGGTCGCCGCCGGCGGAGAGCAAGACGATGAAGGCGGCGTCGAGGGCCAGCATCGCGATCACCACCTTCTTCTACCTCGGCTGCGGGTGCTTCGGCTACGCGGCGTTCGGCGACGGCACGCCGGGGAACCTCCTCACCGGCTTCGGCGAGCCCTACTGGCTCATCGACCTCGCCAACCTCTGCGTCGTCCTCCACCTCCTCGGCGGCTACCAGGCAGGCACCTACTACTATCCTATGTATGTACCGCGTGCAACCGCGACCTGACGCCGGTCGCGAATTACGCATGTGTTCAGCTGTACAGCCAGCCGGCGTTCGCCGTCGTGGAGCGGCGGTTTGGCGTGGAGGCCTGGGTCGTCGAGGTGGAGCTGCCGCTGCTCGGCTGGCGGCGGCGCGTGAACGTGTTCAGGTTGTGCTTCCGCACAGCTTACGTGGCGGCGGTGACGGCGGTGGCTGTGTGGTACCCCTACTTCAACCAGGTGGTGGGGCTCATCGGCGCCTTCACCTTCTGGCCGCTGGACATCCACTTCCCCGTCCAGATGTACCTTGCGCAGAACAAGGTGGCGCCGTGGACGACGCGGTGGCTCGCCATTCAGGCCTTCAGCGCCACCTGCCTGCTCGTCGCCGCCTTCGCCTCGGTTGGCTCCGCCGTGGGGGTGTTCGGTCCCAACAGAAGCTAGCTAGTAGCCTAGTACGGGCCTGTTTGGGACCGCTCCGCTTCATCAAAATCAGTTTCGCTTCACTAAATTCACTTTGGAGCAATTTCATTCAGAAGTTGTAGCACTATCCAAGAAAATGTTTGGCTTCCTTCTAGCTCCAGCTTCAAGAATGGAAAATTTGGGGGAAAGGATCTATTTGATTGGTTGAGGGGGAGAAACGAAGGGGTATCCACTTACTGGTGGAAGTGGTGGGTAATTTCCACCCAACTCCAACTTCTAGAGTTTTTTGAAGCACCCCCTAAAGAGCTTCATAAAAAATTAGAAGTTCTACCCCAGATTCTAGTTTTTTTGTGGAGCGACATATCGTGGAGCTACCCTGTTTGGCTCGTGTTTTCTGGAGCGGAGCTGAATTTTAAGAAGCAGAGCAGTCCCAAACAGGCTCTACATATGCCGTTCGATCACTTAATTTTCTTCAGGTGGCAACTGCAGCAACCCTGATTTTTGCGTAGCTACGAATGTGTTAATTTATCTAAAAAAACGTAAATCCTGCCATATGAAAAGCATTTAAAAGAAAAGAAATACACTTCCGATCTATTCATCAAACAACATGACAGTATAAAGATCATAAAAGTAACAAAAATAATGTTCATTTTTATAGACCACCTAGCGACAACTACAAATATTTAATCCGAAGGTGCATTGCTGTCATCACCTCAACTCTAACAGGCTCTAAAAGCATCTCGTAGCAGATCCCTATCCCATTCCCCATTTTTAAGGAACCAATGTTGCTCATCTAGTAGATTCCCTATCCTAAAAATTAGTTGATTTTTCAGTGTTGTCTTTGGTGCAAACTATGGATCAAGTTTCTCCACAGATTTTGCAATGGTGTTGAAAAAGAAACTGATGTACGTGGAATCGGCTCAAAAATAGCAAAGGTAATATATTTAATTTGCCGCAAAATAATCCCTCACTAAACCATCATGACATGGCGGTCTCGAAAAACCATCCTTAAACCTAATTGAGAACCATGTCGTGGCCTCTTAAAATCCTCCTCCATATCAACCACGTCACCCACCAACTCAAATTCATCGTCTTCGTCCTTATCCGATCGACGAATTGACGAAGATCGTTTCCCACGACCTCTTCATCTAAACATAAGGAAATTTAGTAGTCACTTTGAGACTTTTTGTTGTAAAATGGTTTTTTTTAAAACAATCCATAAAGGCAAATATCTTCTGTGCGGAGGCGGTCGAAGCGCCAGCGGCAGAGCTCTGGCTTGCACCCCAAGGCGGCGGCAGATATCGCCAATGCTGCCAAGGTGGCGGCACAAGCGGTTCACGGGGCGACGATGCGTTGAATGCAACCTGGAAGTAGAGCAACAACGTCGACAACACCAATGAGAGACTACTTCTCTGGTTCCGGCTGCGCCGGCAGCTCTGGCCCGCGCTCCAGCTTGCTATGGCATTTCTCAGGTCGGCTGGTCTAATTCCGGAGAAAACTGACCTCGGCGGCGACCAGGCGGAGCTTAGTGACAACGGGCTCGGCGACGGCAACGGAAAAGGCGATTGTAGCCACCTCGACAGACGAGAAGGGGCGGTGAGAGGTCGGTAGGGTTACGGGATGGCGGTGTCGGTCAATTCTAACAACAGGAAGTCGACAGAGGCAACTGTGGCAGCGGGTGGCGAGGGCCGGGTTGGTGCAGTGAGGTGGGTGGAGTGGTTGGGTAAATATGGTGAGAGTCGCATGTCCAGACTAGAGCATCTCCAGCAGATATGGATAAGTTATATTTTATGATAAATTGTCTGCTTTAGGAGGATTAACACCTAGCTACTAGATCCCACAAACTATATTTTCCCTAAAGTTTCAACTTTTGTACACCTAAGACTCTCCTCATTGGCCTACTTTTGTTCCAAAGGGAGGATGCCTTGGCGGCAGCTGATCACCCGTACGTCCTTCAGAAAAGCATGTGATTCGCCGGTGCCAATCGTGCAATCGCCGTTGCCCTGGCCGACGCAGTGGCATCCGCCATACTTCTACACCGCTGTCCAGCATCATCGTCGGCCATCACGTGTCATACAATGTCGGTCTCAACCCGGAGCACACCTTCACGGAGTCGCAGTTGCCAACGCCTCTCTGTTCGCGGATGCTGGCTCCCACGCCCTTCAATGCCCTGTCTCTATTTGCCAGAATGTTTCAACCGGGCGTGGCAGTGTGACTGTGATATTTTTTTGCGCTCATAACACCGATTGTGATTTTTGTGTGCTCATAACACTATTTTTAATCCAAATAATCCTAGAATTTCCGAGAAATCACTTTGATGTTGCCACTAATGACTAATGAACGCGAGAGATCATCAAACCCTTTTGTTTAATGTATTTCCATGGGAAATGGTCATAAACATAGAAGAATATCATCGTTGTAGAAGGAAATACGAAGTTTGGTGGAACAGGCAAATCAACAGGAGGCGTAGGAAGCAGTCTAGAGCATAAGTACGAGGGCACCCCACTCGTACAACCATTTTTTGGGATAGGCCGCAAACACCCGACGCTTTGTGGTTGTGATTTGATACTAGCAGGCGGAAGGCGCGGGGGCACGCCATGCCCAAGTATGAGCCTGTTGTTGGCTAGATTGCAGTTTAATTTGTTGGCTGCTCGTGTTTACTTGTTATTGTTCAGTTTACGAAGTAGTGTGAGAAGATTATGAACTGTCGAAAAGAGTAAAATTTGTTGGGTCACATACATGCGAAGATGAACGGAGGAGTACAATAAAGCAAACATAGGACTAAAAGGCTATACACTTTATAAAGTGAAAATAACCAGATTTTCTAGCATGATAGCTATCAGCGCATACTATCTCCTGTGATTGCTCCCTTTCATTTATTCACTTCACTGATGATGCCGAACGCCGGAAAGTATCGTATATGCCAATAAACTGAATGTTAACATGTTAACTGGGTAGAGCAAAGTCTTATAGGATTTATTCTGAAGATTAATTAGCAAGATGCCCGTGCTACGCTACGGAGGGAGTCACAAAAGATCGGATGGACAATGTTTACTCAATAAGTGGAGCCTACTGAACAATAAAAGATGCACCAAGATATCAAAGTGATGCCATATTGTTGCTAAGTACATATCGAGCAAAATCGAACATATGGTTTCCGGCCGATGAACCGTGTCGTCCAAGCCAAATATTGTCTTCTTAATTTTCACCTTGCAGAAGACTTGTTGTTCTCCCTACCTAGCTTTCCATTGCTCTCCACAGAGAACATGCAGAAGATGAAAAATATGTCCACACACATTTGGCAATTGCGACGCCGCCAACCAGCTTTTATTTAACACATGCTTCTGTAGTATATTTAGACAAAGGAAAAAAACAATAAACATCACTTGCATACATTTTGTATGGGGCAATGAAACAAAATGCTAGTAAAAGATGCTCCTGAATCATATGTATATAGAAGGGGTGAGTGCGCATATACGTACGCACAAAACTATTAGTACTGGATTAATTGTAACTTTCTTACATCTGGATGTAGCTTGAAAGATTGGATGTGGAGCTACCAAGCAAAGAAAGGCGTTGATGACAAAGAGACTTGCTGTAGGCAGCCTCCGTTTTTTTTCAATCAGAGAGAGTAATAAAAGACAGCTACTAAAAACAATTCAAACACACGTATGAATATTTTTATAAAAATAGTAATCATGAATGCTAAAGCAAGTGTCTAAGTTGTCTTTTTGAAAGTCCTCTCCACTGGGAGCAAACATGCTTCTCCACATATGCACAATCTGAAGTCAATACAAGCAATGGACATAGAGAAACATAACATATAACTGACGCAGAAGTAACACTTTTCTCATAAAGGAAGGAATGCAGAATTAGCAAAACAAACGCTGCAACCACAACATTTTTCAGTGACAATTTACTCGCTGCATCTATCAAGGATCAAAATGGTACAATAGGTATATGGTACAACTACAGTCCGACACACAAAGGTAAATGCTAATTATTTTCTCTCTAGGGCATAAGCCAACAATAATGAACGACAATAGTGCTGCTGTACTTGGGTGCTCACGATGAAATTACATCTATTGGCAGCAAGGACACAAATAAATAGAACTTGCCGGAGTGCATTATTTGTATTAGGAATTTAAACAGAGATCATCCACCTAAATACTGAAAGTAAAGTGGCAGCTCTGAACTATTGGAAACGCAAGTTTACAGAATTTTGAAGCTCACCTTGCAGATAAAAAGAATAACCTGAAGATATAATTACTCATGCATGAGCTTTTACATGGTCAAGCATGTCAAGCATACAAGCTTCCTCTAAAGGTATTTACAGATTTGTACTTCGATTATCCGGAACTTTAATTATGTGCATGAAACTTATCTCCGTGCAACAATGAGCTGCTCGTATGTGTTGGAGCACAGAACAACAACAACCAACAATTATAGAAGAGAACCTAATGATCTATTTACTATTGTGATCCAAATTCTGAGCATAGGCAAGAAAAAGTATGGAAGTATAAGTAGAGATCCATGCTTTTGTTCGACATATAGCTATAGATGAGTATCTGCTCATCGCATTCACTGAAGTAAGCAAGGAGGCGGACAACATTGTCGTGCCAGAGCCTAGCCATCACCTCCATTTCTCTTGCGAAATCACTATTGCATTTCCTTGTCAGCAGACTGCCTAAGCCTCTTCAACCATCGTTCCCCCTGTCTCCCATCAGCTAATTGGCCCTAGTGATTACAAGTTATTAAGCTACTGTATTGATTAGTCTATATCTTTAAAAAGAGCTGATTAAACTATTGCAGACCCGAAGTTGATCAAATAAGCAATACTGGGGATGAAATATATGTGTGTACACACCAGCACTGACATTGGGCACCGTGCACCAATGGAGGCCAGTGCAGCTCCACGTCCTTGGCAACGACAGCTTGGACATCCCACCGGGTGGCCGGGAGCGCAGGCCAGGACGACGCAGCCATCTTTCTTGGTGGGATAATTTGGGATATCACCGAGGAAGAAACCTATTAGATTTAAGAAAAAAAGTGTATATGACCCCATAAGTATTACATTTTGGCCGCATAGCCCCCTGAGGCCCTGACCTCTAAAACCGGGGTCTTAATCCCCTCTACTTTCTAAAACCAGACAAATCAACCTCGATGCTCTGGTAGGTGGTTTTTGCTCACGTGGTGGTGAGGTGAGATGGGAAAGCACCAATGTAATAGCCATTCCCTCGAACACTTTAGGTGGCCCCATTAGCATGCTCCCAGTGTACATGTCGACCGCATCTGCTCCAAGACCTGCCATGGGATGAACCTGGTGAGCGCCGACGCACGACTAACTCTACGGACTACAACCCATACACATGCCTCCACAAAGCCTACCTCAATGGAAGCCACTGGAGGACACAAGGAGCCTACCGGCAGCACGCGTTCGAAACCGGCGGCACGAATGTCTACCTCACTTTCGACCCACTGTCGCGTGAGATCATCTACCACTCCAGCCTCCAGGGATTTGGGCTCTCGTGAGCAGGGCCGGTCAAGAAATTTCGAGGGCCCGGGGCAAGGTAACACATAGGGGCCCTGACGCCACATAAACATATGAGTATTCATATTACTACTTTTTGCAAAAAAAAAAAACTCAGTACACTATAATCTATGTTGCATTGAGTATTCATATTACTATTTTTTGCAAAAAAAATTATACTCAGTACACTATAATCTATGTTGCATTCTGATCTAGAGTATGAAGAAACGAGATCATAAACATTGAAGGTAAAAGTTGTTCGCTCTTGTCCATCGACACTTATATTCGGAATATTAGGTAAATTCGGTAAACTTTCATACCCACTCAAGTTATTATCATCCTTAATTTTTCACAGGTTGTTCTTAACAGTAACTAAAGCTAATTATTCAGAATTACAAGCAGTTGCATCTGTTCTAAAAAAGTGTCAATAGCTCATTTATATGACTCCATCAAGTCATTAGCAAATGGATACATTCTAGATGACATCTTGGTAAATTAAGAGCAGTCTTGTTAGTTACTGGCGCAAGGAATGGAATTGGCACACAAACATATGGATAGAACAAACTAAGAACGCTGCTGCTTACAGTTCACAGACAAAAATCTGGATTCCTCTTTTCTAACTCCAATCAACACGAGCAATCAGAGTGCCTGACACAGCGATGTAGGAGGATGACCTTCACGCAAGACCTTGCCTTCACGAACAAATGAACAATCAGAAAAGCCTATAAAAGGAGAGACGGGATTTGCAAACTGCATTATGTTCTTCCATTAATCACGCCAACAGCCAAAATCACAATTAGACTAAGCGGACGAGGCGCCATGGACCTGCCTGTTTTTCCGCCAATCTCGGGGAAGAGGAGTAGAGGTCGAGGAGACTGTGCGCGCGGAGTGCCCTCAGAGCATCTTCAACAGCCGCGCTTCGCGCCGCGCGCTAAAAACTAGTATGACGCGCGCGCTTCGGCTGGTTTAGCGCGTCCGTCAGCGTTGGCTCCAACAGCCGCGCTATAGTGCAGCGTGCAAAAAATGCAACGCGCGCGACTCGCCGGGCATTGCATATATGATATTTTGGACACAAAATGAGTTTGAAACATTCAAAATGTAATGAACATGATATATAAAATTCACACAAACAAGTTTTAGCACTTCGGAACCACAAACAAGTATGATGAACATGTATGAGATGCCACTTACTCTATCATCCTCATTTGTGCCACTTGGGTTAATCTTGTCAACTGCCTTTTGTGCGGCCTCCCACTTTTGACAATCCGAGTTGATTGTCGACCATCGGGACCGAAGTGATCTCTCGGAGCGGTCAATTCCACTCACGTTGTGAGCATCAAAGTGTTCTTTCATTCGCCCCCAATAAGCATCTCTACTTTGATCACCTCCAAAGGATGGATCCCTCGACACTTGCAACCAAGTATTGCATAGTAAGATGTCATCTTTGTTGGTGTAATTGCCCGTTCTTCCTTTCGGCGCGTCGACAATGCCCTCACCCTCCTCCTCCACCTCAAACTCATGGTCTTCAAAATGGATGTCATTGGTTTGAGACCAATGCGAATTGTTGGACCCAACACCCATAGTTGACATGTATGCATCATCGTTGAGACTACAAAGTTTTTTGAACAATGCAAATAAGCTATCTATATGATGATGCATTGAAAAAATAACAAAAAAATAAAAGTTGGATTTTTTTACCTTGGGGGCATTTCGTCAAACACGTGGTGCGCGTCGGCGGCCGGCTCAACGAGTGAGCTCGCCGGCGCTTCGGTAGCCGTCGCGCCCGTCAAATGCCCTGCAAGCTTCTTTCCCCTCGCCTTCGAGCTGCCGGAGCCGTCCGCCGCCTTGTTCTTCTTCGCGGATGTCTTGCCCTTCTTCGGCCGCGCCGCATTGGGGAGCTTCGAGGGTGCGGCGGCGGCACGGGACGGCGCCGGCGCGACGCCCCCCGTCGACGTGGTCATCCGTGGCGGCAAGAAGAGGCTGCGCGCGAGGCCGATGCTCGGCGGAGCTCCGGCGGTGGCGACGCCAACGCTCCCCGCACTAGGGTTTCCGGCGGCGGCGGGGGAGGGGTCACGGCTGTACAATGGGGTGAGCGGGGTGCCGTCGCGTGCGTCCATGGTGAAGTTCGCCGGCGCCGGCGCGCGCGGGGCGTAGGAGGCGGAGAGGAGAGAGTGCGGCGCGAGCGCTCGAGTGTGCCGCTCGCGGAAGCGGGTGCCCCAAATACACCGCGCGGGATAGCGTTTCCGACCGCACGCCCAACTCGTTATAGCGCGCGCGCGGTTTTTGCGCGCCTGCTGGAGCCACCCGCCGCGTTGCGCGTGCGCTAAAACGGCCTAATTTGCGGCGCATCGCTAGTTTAGCGTGGCTGTTGGAGATGCTCTCAGGGCCGGCCCTGCTCGCGAGTACTTCGCGGTACGCAGCTGTGCGCGGTGCTGCAGTGCGACGACTTCAGGTACCACTCCCGGGAGTACGCGGTGCCGCCGCCGCCCTTGCCAGTTGCGGACGACACGCTGCCCGCCTGCGTCGGCGGGGTGTTGTACTGGATGAGCGACCCGCCAGAAGGTTGTCATATTCCTTCGCCCCGCACCAGCCGTGCTACCAGTCAAGACGGAGGACAACAGCTTACGAGCAACTCCAATGGGCCGACCCAAACGGACGGCGGTTTCGTCCGCTTTTTGTCCGTTTGGGTCGTCCGCCCGCCCGGCGTCCGCCCTGTTTTTCATATGGGTCGGCAGCGCGCCCAACGCGCCGACCCATATGTGCAGGCGTGGCCGGCTGGCCGCCCAATTTTGCATTGCATTCAACATATTGTGAAATGAAAATTTAACAAACAAAATAGTCAGCCCAAATAAATAGTATAGTTTACAGGCCAAATAAAAATAAAAATGTTTCACATAGTTTTACGAACGAATAAAAGTAGATGCATCTATTAGTTTTACGAACGGGTTTGTTGTATCAAAGTAGTCCTTGCAAAGAAGGAAATGCCCGCCCTCTCGGTTACGATTCAACGCCAGAAGGTGGCCCGGAATGGAGCCACGGAACAACGGCCGCTGGTTGTTGAGGTGGTGATGGACCAACACGGCAGCCAATATCTCCTCCTCGTCGTCGGACGACGAATCGTCGGAGTCGCAAATGAAATTATTGAAAAAAAACTCGTCAGCGGAGTCCATTTTCGTACCTTGGCAAACTGTCGAACAGCTTGCGGGCGTCGAAGAAGGAGACGGCGGCGAGGAAACAGCGCCCACGCACCAGCTAGCTGCTCGGCGGCGCTGACGAGTGTGATGGCGTCCAACGAGCGTGCGGTCGTATGTGGCGAAGCGGCGAGCGTCTTCTTGGTCGCGTCTTGGTATGTGGGGGAAGCGGCGGCGGAACTAGTTTTCTCCCCGGCGGTGGCGGGCGACTGGGGACAGGGGCGGCGTTGCTGGGCGGATGTGGAGACGGCGGCAGCCGGAAGAGTCGCCACAAAAATGGGCGTCGGCGTCGGTGACGAAGGAGGCGGGGGGCGAGGGTTGCTTGTTGGCCGGCGGGAGGGAGGCCAATGTGCCACAGACTAGCGGGCCCGGGGACAGGAGTAGGCGACCGCGCGCGCGTCCGTCGAGTGTCCGCGCCGGCATAAATCAGGCTTAAAAATGGGCTGAGAATGGGTCGACCGCGGACGAAAAACAGATGCGCGTCCGTTTGGGTCGACGCGTTGGGCCGCTTTTTCTGCCCGTGCCAACCCAAACGGACGGCCGCGGACGAAATTGGTCGCCTCATTGAAGTTGCTCTAAGCGCAGCAAGAGCGACCGGTGCCCATGTCTGAGCGCCCGGAGCCCCCGAACCTTGTCATCCCGATCCGCGTGCCCCATGGCCAATCGGGTCTTCGCGCCCGCATCGAGGTCAATCTTGGATACGGCAGCAACCACCTGTTTCCTTCTCCAACAGCCTGCACCGCTGCACGCCAGATCTAGAACGAAGGAGTGACGCCGGGGAAATATTCAAATGCAAATCTGCTTTATTGAGACCGTAAATACAACTAATCTGTACAAGGGATGTGACACTCCGTCCAACTCAACTCCGGCGGTCGCCGGGGAGGAGAGCGGAAGGGCCAACAACGTGAAAATTGGGAGGGGTTCTAGAAGAATCTGTTTCACGAGGGAAAGAGAAACCTCCAGAGAGGCAGATACCATGGTGTTTCGACTCTGGCACATCTCAGTCACAATCTCAACCTTAGATTACAGATCTGACGGTACATATCGCCCAAAGGCAGGCACGCCATCATCATCAAGTCGCATTTTTATAAGAGTAGATTAATATAAGAAAAACACAATGATATTAGACACAAACAAAAGCATAAGATGATTGTTCTAAAAACTGAACAATGAATGAGAAGGATGACATAATAGTATAATTTTGTAAATACTTAGCTCAGCATATATAAGCCAATAACAAATACATTTTTATTTAGTTTGAGCAATAAACAGACAATAGAAGCAAAACCATTAGTTGCATATATTTGAGTCTTCACGTTGTAGGACGTGTGAGCTAACATGTAGACTGAAATCCTCAAATTTCTCAAATAGTAGCGCAAATGTGCACATAAATGAATATCCTCACATCATACTTGATATTAGAAAGAGGTAAACATTAGATGGTCATGAAAATAGGTGGTCGAAAAAAATGAAAGTTATTTTTGAGTTCTTTATGTCTTCCAACAAAGCCTGCTATTACCAATCAATCATAGAGATACAAAGCCTTTGAATAGGTAGAAGCGTTAATCAGATACAATCACTACACAAGTTTCCAATACCATAAGCAGTACTACTAGTTTGCCGATGGACATTCATTGGCGCAATATTTGACAACCTTTTTACGATGACAAAACCATTATGTTAACCAAGCAACCTCTGTTTGCTAACTATAAACTATCAGTACTTATTTCATAGGCCATAATCATCAAGTTTGACATGTGTACATGCCTTCTTTTTTAGGAAAATAACGTATTTAAATGCATCCTACAAAATCTAAAAATTTACAGACTCTGAAACTGACCAAACATTACTTGCACCAAAACATATAGGAAGTAAGGGCATCTTCAGCCGCGCCCTCAGGAAGGCCTCCTCAGGCGTTTTTTCGCGCCGGCGCCGAAAAAACGGCCCAGTCGCGCCCCCAGGAGCCCGATTTTCACCGGCTTGGGCCGAAATCAGCGCCGGCGGACCCAACCCGAACCCGGCGCGCTGGGGGACGTCCGGGGGCGCCGGGCGAACTATTTTGGCGCGAAAACGAAGCGGGCCCGCCGCGTCAGCGGCACGGCTCTCTTCTCGGCCCTTCGTCGTCCTCATCGCCTCGTTTCCCGCGGCGAATCAATGCCAAAGCTGCCGCGCGGTCAGCCTGCCATTGGTGCTCACGGCGGCGCAGATGAAGATCGGACGACGCGCGCCTCGCCTCCCTCGCCCGCCACGCCAGACACACGGTGGCACGCGCGCCTCGGTCTATATATGACGCGCCCCGCCGCACTCGGCGACTCATCACGCTCTCCCGCCGTCGTCGTTTCTCCCTCTCCTCTCCTCTCTTTCGCCGTCTCCAGTTCCACCCATGGCCGAGCGCTTCCCAGGCAACGGCGCGGCGGCGAACGGCTTCGGCCGCCGCCACCTCCATGAAGACGAGGCTCGCCTCCTTTACGAGGCCGAGTACCCGGTCCCGCCGGACATGCGGGTGCCCGGGGCGTGGAGGATCAGCGCGGGCGGTGTGCCGGTGCCCCCGATACCCATCGGAGCGGCCCGACGTGCGGAGATCGCACGCATCCGCTCGAATCTGCCGCGCGCGGCGAGGGAGGGGCCACGGTACGTCCCCGACAGCCCACTCTGGGAACCCTATTTCCGTCGCCGTCACGCCCAGCAGCTCGAGGCCACCAACGGCGTCGAGCCCTCCGGCGAGCTCCACGCCGCCGGCGGCGTCGGTGGTGGGCGTGCGGCGCCGTTGAGGCCGTCCTCGAGTACATCGAGGGCGGCAACACGCCGCGCCTCGAGTACTCCGATCCCCTTCTTTCTCACGCCGCCGAAGCTCCACGACCCGAGGCGCATGGAGACCGGGGTCCTCCTCCTCGTCCGGCGGCTCGCCTTCGCCTCCGCCCGTCAGCCGGAGCCCTGAAGCGCGCCGGTCGTCAGCGCGCACCACAGCTCCGGCGTCGCGCGATCGGGCGCTAACGCCTCTCCACCGCCGGCCGCCTCGTCCTCGTTGAGCCCAAGCGGGCCCGCTTGTCCTCGAGTACGAGGAGATAGCCCGTGGGATCTCCGACGAGGACGCCATGCGATGGGCGCGGGGCGACTACCTCCGCGACGAGATGGTCGGCGCGCCGCCGCCCTCGAGGAGATAACCGCCCATAGCGTGGCGCGAGGACGAAGCACGGCGTCGTGGTCCTCGACAGCGACGACGACGACGACGCCCGGACCGTCAACCGCTGCGCCAACCGAGGAGGGATGCAGCGAGGACGGGCGTAGGCGAAGCGGCGGCGGCGGCGACGACGACGACGACGACGATGACGACGACGACGGCGGTGACTACACGCGGTTCTACCGCCTCCTCGGCATGTAGAACCGCGTGGGCGGGCGGCCAGGCGGGCGGCGAGGACGGCGGGGGTAGCCCGCGGTAGTTTTTTTCTTTTTTTTGTAAAATATGTTTAAGTTTGAATGAACTCGCCGAGTTTGTGTTAAATTTGAGTCGTTTTTGCGCCGTGTTTGCCTTTTTTTACTAACCGTGTGCGCTGCGACTGGGGGGCATCACGGCCCCAGTGCGCGGTTTAGCGCCGGTGCGCCCTCAGGGGGCGATTTTTTGCCCCTCCTGGGGGGCCAACGGCTGGAGATGCCCTAAGGTCACAGGTCGCAGCGAGAAAAAAAAATCACATGTGGTTGAATAGGAGGAAGAGGTTACCGAAGTTGAAGTCAGGGACACAGCCGTCGCGATATAGTGGAGGCGGTTGAAAAGGTGGAAGTGGTTGAGGCAAGGCGCTGGAGCTGGGGGTGTCGACTAAGGGGTGCCGGGTGCTGGAGGGCGGTGAGGCTACCGAGTTCATAGCACTGGCTCCCGCAGCCAACGGGGAGAGGCAGGCAGAGAGGGTGCGTGATGGTAAGGTCAGGTGCGAGGATGCCGTGATGGTACGTAGCCCATCCCAAGTAATCCACGCCGGTGGCCGCTGGCTCCCATAGCCAGGCATGGTGGAGTGGGCGAGGTCGGGGGCATGTGGTGCTCTGCTTCCATGGGGAGAAGGCGATGCGTCATTCGACGACCATGGGAGAGTCGACACCTTTGATGCATAGGAAGGGGTGGATCTGAACCGGGAGGAGGAAGAAGAGAAGGAGACGTGTTTGTGCCAGATCGACGCGAGAGGATAAAGTGATAAAGTGGGACCTGTGCAGTTTATGGAGTCCATGAGAAACATCTAGTCTAGTCTAAACCAGTGAACAAAATTAGCACGCTATACCAAAATAGCGTCACTTTTAAAATACACTATTAGCAAGACATTATACATTAATTTATTTAGCGATGCATTGCTCAGAATGCTGTAGCGTGCTTTTCAGTGGTCTAAATGTACTACAAAACCGGAAGTTTATTGTGTTAAAAAATAATAGTGAACTAAGAAAAAACCGGACACGTCTCGTTCATGTACACTGATTTATTTAGTGAGACATTGTTTAAAATGCTATAGCATGCTATTTGCTGTGCTATGGCGTGCTACTTTTTCCAGTAATCTAAACACAGTACAAAAACGGAAGTAAACTGTATTGAAAAAATCAAAAGTGAACGGGACACATGTCACACAGAGAAGTGCTTACGGCTAGCACTCCAAACTCACCACAGGCGAGGATGCTTAGCAGCTTTAATTCTCTTGGAAACCTAGGTGCCTAGGTGCCTGGGCACCTTGATTCTTTTAGAAATCATGGTATATTTAATTTATTTCTTAACTATTCTTTATGCAACACAGTCAAAAAAAACTATTCTTTATGCAAGACTTCCCCTGCTTACTTTTTCTCTTCTAATTATTAGGCATGCAAGACTTGCCATACAATAAAATACAATAATGTTGATTTTAATTGAATTGATGCGGGTATCTAATACGCGTATTTTTGTTTCCTAACTATATAATACATGTATCTAATACCTACCAACGAAAGAATAGACACACACAGGTATGTATATATTCAATATTTTATTTTTAATATTACTTTTATTTGTTTCCTAATTATCTAAAATGGGTATAACGAAAGTATGTACATACGTGGGTATGTATATACCCAAGAATTTATTATTTGACTAATTGCATTTTATTTTTGTTTCTTAACTTTATATCCAATACGGGAATCCAATACCCATTGTCGAAAATATTGTAATACCCAGTCAACATATATACCTCAAGTGGAAATACCCAATGTATCTGCACACTTATATACCCGGTTGTGTGAAAAAATCTTGGAAAATATTATACATACCCAGTCGACGTTCGTGACTAAAGTAAAACATGGCTACGTATATATCCGTCTACGTGACATATGGATATCTAATAATATATACCCAACTTATTTCGAGTAGAAAACATACCTAAGATATTTTGGATTATATGCGTATATACCTAGTGAGTTATTCAAGGTATTAGATACTCGGTGAAAAATAAAGCTGAGCACATATAAGAAACAGAGAAGGGCTAACTATAAGACATCAAAAAAATGACCTCCATTATATGCAAACATGTGCATGTACGATGAGACATGCATGGACTTAAAACATGGGTCATTTATTACTGATTTTCTCTATCCTATCTAATCTCAAGCAATAATTCTTTTCTAATAAGATTTACCCATCAATGCTAATAGTAACTACACGTGCACAGATCTTAGTGTCATCCAACGGTTTCTAAGCGAGGTGCCCAGGCACCTAGGTGTCCCAAACTGGCGCCGGGACAAATGTTTGGTGCACCGGGTTGGATATCCGGCTCGCTGCTGATGTCTGCGGACACATTCAGACGTGTCCATGGATGTTTATTGTGTTCAATTTGATGCACAACGCCTAAGGGCGTCTCCAAGACGAACCTTCCAACTGCCCGTATCTGTCTGGACCGCGCGGTCTAGATGTGTTCTGCTATCCAACGCGATCATGTATCCCTCTGATGGCCGGTCCAGATGTCCTTTTTCGTAAACCAAAAACAAACCGGGGGGCTTCGCGGGCATCCAGACAGCTACCACGCCCGCTTCCGACAACCCCGTCCCACACAAAACCTTCTCCCACGCCCGTGCCCTTTCCCACCTGAGGAGGTCAGCGCCGCTCAGGAGCATATCAGCGCCGTATTCATGCTGGCCCAAAGCGGACGACCTGTCACTAGAGCCGGCATTGAAGCGGCGCACCGACCAAAAGCTCCGTCCACTGCACGGGCCTTCCCTCCACATTGAAACGACATTCGTCCGCCTACCCTCATTAAACTAGTGAGGATACCGAGGAACCTACACTGGCTTCCCGAGCGCCATACATCTGTCCGCATGCCGGCCAACATTAAACACCCCGCTGCTTGGCGCCTAGCATCCGCCTATTATTTAAATGTGGCTAGGCGCTGGGCAATTGCCACAACACACCTTCGCTCTCCATCTTCTCCCTACACCACACCCGTCATGGCCTTGAGCTCCAAAGCCCTATGGGACGGCCTCTCTGGCGAGCAGAAGAAGGAACACTCCCGCTTTGCAGTCGGCTGGGTGACCCGCCAAGACAGCAGGATACAAGCTGGCTTGTCAGAGACCTCTCCAGAGGGTAGCAACGCGGACAAGCCGGCGCCACCGCCCTCGTCTGTCTAGGCCGCCATCACCATAGGCGAGGCATGGGAACACTGCACCGACTTGGTGTTGGAAGAACAAGAGGCCGCGTTCCGGCAGGCGCACGCCGACCAGAGGTACAACCTTCGCATCCTCGATGAGCACCGACACGTGGAAGAGCAAATCATTGGCATGTGCATCGTAGCGGACGTAACGAGCAGAAGGCGATGCTCCTGTCCTATTGATAATACACAAGTATAGGGGATCGCAACAGTTTTTGAGGGTATAGTATTCCATCCAAAGAATATTTGTAAGTAATAGCAGTTTAGTTGTCAATTCAACCACACCTGGAGATTAAATATCTGCAGCAAGATGATCAGTAGCACAGTAATATGATAATTTTGATAGTAGTGGTAATAGTAGCAGTAACGGTAATAGTGATAGCAATGATTTTGTAGCAGGTGCAATAGTAATGGCAATAATAATAACTTAGCAAGAACAATATGTGGAAAATTCGTAGGCATTGTATCGGTTGATTCGTTGGATGATATTCATCATATAACAATCATAACCTAGGGCGATACAAAACTAGCTCCAGTTAATAAATATATTGTAGGCATGTATTCCGTAAATAGTCATACATGCTTATGGAAAAAAACTTGCATGACATCTTTTGTCCTACCCTCCCGTGGCAGCGGGGTCCATAAGGAAACTAAGGGATATTAAGGCCTCCTTTTAATAGAGAACCGAAACAAAGCATCAACACATAGTGAATACATGAACTCTTGTATCCCAATTACTGTCACCCTGGGGTTTACGGATCATCACACATAATAGGTGAATATGACTTGCAAGATCGGATAAAGAACATAGATATAATGGTGAAAACATAAACGGTTCAGATTTGAAATCATGGCACTCGGGCCTTAAGTGACAAGAATTAAGCATGCCAAAGTCATAACAACATCAATCTCAGAACATATTGGATACTAGGGATCAAGCCCTAACAAAACTAACTTGATTACATGATGAATCTCATCCAACTCCTCACTGACCAGCGAGCCTACGAAGGAATTACTCACTCCCAGTGGGGAGCAACATGGAATTGGTGATGAAGGAGGGTTGGTGATGATGAAGACGAAAGATTCCCCTCTCCGGAGCCCCAAACGGGCTCCGGATCTGGCCTCCCGATGAAGAACAGGAGGCGGCGGCGGCTCCGTATCGTGAAACGCGATGAAACTTCTTCCTTGATTTTTTTCTCTGAAAATATGATTTTATAGCGTCAGATTAGGGTCTGCGGGGCCACGAGGTGGGCACAATCCACGAGGACACGCCACAGGAGAGCGCCCTGGTGTCTTGTGCCCAGCCAGGTGTTGGAGATATGCCCTAGAGGCAATCATGTATGATGATATTTCTTATGTGTTTATGAATAAAGATAGTCCTTGGACATTATCAATAATGTTTATCAGCAAGTACGTGACTTGTTTGTGGGACTATGCATTGTATGATGACTGTCCTAAAAGGTCCCTAGTCTAAAGGGCTGTGTGGACGTGCGGCCGACTAGACTAGGATATGACACAGTTGATGGCTTGGTCTCACTATCCACGGAGCATTGGATGCTAACCGGATAATATGGACTTGGAAAGGTCTGGTCGGATTTGACGTAGTCGGATCCGAGTCGAGATTAGGTCCGAGTCGGACAGACCCAACTATGAGACGCAGCGATATGTCATCTGTGAGTCTCTAGTACAACATACGTTCTTTGTCCTAAGACCTGAGCTGACGCATGTACTCGGGATGGTGACAGACTTGCTTTGGGCCGACCAAACGCTAATCCATGACTGGGTAGTTACAAAGGTAGGTTTCGGGCTTGTCCAGACCCATGCTGCGAGACATGGTTGAGCAAGATGGGATTTGCCCCTCCGACCAGGAGAGATATACTCTGGGCCCCTCGTGTGATCCGACCAGGATAGGCATGTCCATGCGACAAGGATTATGAGATAATCCGGATAGTGGTCGGCATCACTGGAACGAGAAAGAGGTCGGGCTAGCACAAGGATGACAGACTCGCCTTGAGCCGACAACATATATCGTTTGGCAAAAGGAATGGATGTGTGATGTACAGGTTCGCTAACCAGCCTCATAGTCTGCTTGGTGTTCGGCATGCCTTGCTAGAGGCCACTACCATCCGTGCAGTTTGAAGGTGATCTGAACTGCGACCAAGCCGAGAACCTAAGGGGTCACACGCTTAAGGGAAGGAACCTACGAGGTCGGATCCGAGGACACTGGTCGGATGTGATCCAAGCTGTATTCGGATTGTGGCCGAGTAGACTTATGGGCTTTAGGGTCTGTGCGAGGCCCAAGTGTTGAGCCCGCGACGGACGCCTATATATAGTGGAGGTGCAGCACACTCATGCGATTGATCGCTTCGGCACTGTCACTAGGGTTTGCATGTGTTGCGAATAGACACCTCCACTCGCCGCTGGTTGTGTGACCGGACCTAGCAGTCCACCGCACGACGTTCCTCCTGCACGCGCGGATGCCGTTAGAGGCGGTGCACTTGTGCCGCTCCGGCTAACCTGTACGTGGGAACCGACGACCGGCTGTTCGTGGGAGATCGGACGAGGAGGAGACGATCCACGCAGACGCGCTGCCCTAACTCTTCTTCCACTGCACGACACTGCGCGTCTATTGGTAACAAACTGTGTTCCATCTCCCGTAGCATGTTCTTGGTTGTTCTGCGCGTAGGAAATTTTGATTTGTAGTCGACGCACCCTACCGTAGAACCCAACACCAGGGCCCCCCTCCGGTGTTTCCTGGCTCCAGTAATTTTCTTTTATTTTAAAACAATTCTCCAAAAAAATTTGTTCCTTTCCGAGAACTTTTATTTCTGTACAAAAACAACACCATGGTAGTTCTGCTGAAAACAACGTCAGTCCGGGTTAGTTTCATTCAAATCATGCAAATTAGAGTCCAAAACAAGAGCAAAAGCTTTAGGAAAAGTAGATACGACGGAGACGTATCAACTCCCCTAAGCTTAAGCCTTTGCTTGTCCTCAAGCAATTCAGTTGACAAACTAAAAGTGAAAAAGAAAAACTTTTATGAACTCTTTTGTTCTTGTTTACATAAATAAGATTAAGTAACACCCAGTTTTTAGCAAAGATTATGACTAACCATGTCAATAATAACTCTTAAGAATTATATTAACTCATTTCAATAGCATAAGCAACTAGCGAGCAATAATAAGATATCTCAAATGACAACACTTCATCAAAACAACCATGATATAATATGAAAATAATGGTATCTCGCTTGCCCTTTCTAAGACCGCAAAACATAAATGCAGAGCATCTCCAAAGTTCAAGAAGCGAATAAACATTGTAATTCATGGTAGAAAAGATCCAGTCATGATGCATCCAACATTAACTATACACAATGCAAGAGGATGACAATAGGGCTCTCAGATCTTTCGCTTATTTGAGAAGGTGATGACTCAACATAAAATTAAATAGATAGTCCCTTCATAGAGGGAAGCAGGGATTTGCAGAGGTGCCAGAGCTCAAAGTTTTAAAAACAGATATATATATAATTTTGGGAGGTACACCCTTCCTGTCAATGTTACGACCAAGTGTTATCAATATCTTCCATGCTAAACACATTAGTGGCGGGTCCCAAGTGATAAAAGTAAAGGTTTACTTCCCCTCCACCAACAAACACACTCCACGGCTAGCCGAATCCATGGGTACCATCCATACCAACATCAGTCCTGGGGGAGTTTTGTTTAATTACTTGTAATTTTTAATTTCAGGACTGGGCATCCCTATTACCGCCCCTCTCGTGCAAGGACGAGTGAATAAACACTCCTCATGAGAATAACCCGCTTAGCATGGAAGATACTGACCGCCCCATGTCGCTCCATGAGCGGCCCAGGCACACAAAACATATGTTCATTTAAAATTTTAGAGGTGGCACATGCAAATTTACTTGGAATGGCAGGGTAATACCACATATAGGTAGATATGGTGGCTCATCTGGAATAACTTGGGTTTTAGGATTTTGATGCACAAGCAGTATTCCCGCTTAGTACAGGCGAAGGCTATAGCAAATAGGTTGAGAAGCGGCCAGCTAGAGAGCGAAAACGGACATGAACATGCGTTATGCATAATTAACATTGAATATTAGCATGAGTAGGATATGAACACCATGAATATAAATATCGTAGAGGCTATGTTGGTTTTGATTCAACTACATGCATGAACATGTGCCAAGTCAAGTCACTTGAAACATTCAGAGGAGGATACCATATCATAATACTACATCACAATCATTTTAATGCATGTTGACATCCAAGATAAATCATTATCCACTCCTAGTTACTTAAGCATGGTATGAGAAACTATAATCTATAATTGGCATTGCAAACATGTTTGATCATAATACGCTGAATCATGGATACTGCTACCTCTTGAGCATGCATTGGTTTTCCCTTCAAGAGGAAAGGGTGATGCAGCAAAGTAGCGTAACTATTTCCCTCAGTTTTTGAGAACCAAGGTATCAATCCAGTAGGAGACTAGAACCAAGTCACCTAGTACCTGCACAAACAATCAAGAACCTTGCAACCAACGCGATAAGGGGTTGTCAATCCCTTCACGACCACTTGCAAAAGTGAGATCTGATAAAGATAATAAGATAAATATTTTTGGTATTTTTGTTGTATAGACTGGAAAGTAAAGAGTGCAAAATAAATGGCGACAGAAATTGGCAAGTTGATGGGAAACTAATATGATATAAAATAGACCTGGGGGCCATAGGTTTCACCAGTGGCTTCTCTCATGATAGCATATATTACAGTGGGTGGACAAATTACTGGCGAACAATTGATAGAAAAGCGCATAGTTATGAGAATATCTAGGCATGATCATGAATATAGGCATCACGTCCGTGTCAAGTAGACTGAAACGATTCTGCATCTACTACTATTACTCCACACATTGACCGCTATCCAGCATGCATCTAGAGTATTAAGTTCATAAGAACAGAGTAACACATTAGGCAAGATGACATGATGTAGAGGGATAAACTCAAGCAAAATGATATAAACCCCATCTTTTTATCCTCGATGGAAAAAATAAAATACGTGCCTTGCTGCCCCTACTGTCACTGGGAAAGGACACCGCAAGATTGAACCCAAAGCTAAGGACTTCTCCCATTGCAAGGAAGATCAATCTAGTAGGCCAAACTAAACCGATAATTCGAAGAGACTTGCAAAGATATCAAATCATGCATATAAGAATTCAGAGAAGAACCAAATATTGTTCATAGATAATCTTGATCATAAACCCACAATTCATCGGATCTCGGCAAACACACCGCAAAAAGTATTACATCGAATAGATCTCCAAGAACATCGAGGAGAACTTTGTATTGAGAACAAAAGAGAGAGAGGAAGCCATCTAACTAATAACTATGGACCCAAAGGTCTGTGGTAAACTACTCACACATCATCGGAGAGGCAATGGTGTTGATGTAGAAGCCCTCCGTGATCGAATCCCCCTCCGGCAGATTGCTGGAAAAGGCCCCAAATGGGATCTCACGGGTACAGAAGGTTGCGACGGTGGAAAAGTGGTTTCGTGGCTCTCCTGGATGTTTTTAGGGTACAAGGGTATATATAGGCGAAAGGAGTACGTCGATGGAGCTACGAGGGGCCCACGAGGGTGGGAGGCACGCCCTCCTGCCTCGTGGCCGCCTTGATGTGTCTCTGACTTCCACTCCAAGTCTCCTGGATTGCGTTTGTTCCAAGAAAGATCCTTGCAAAGGTTTCGTTCTGTTTGGATTCCGTTTGATATTCCTTTTCTATGAAACACTGAAATAGGCAAAAAACAGCAACTGGAACTGGGCCTCCGGTTGATAGGTGAAGGAAATATGCCCTAGAGGCAATAATAAAGTTTTTATTTATATTTCCTTATATCATGATAAATTTTTATTATTCATGCTAGAATTGTATTAACTGGAAACTTACTACATGTGTGAATACATAGACAAACAGAGTGTCACTAGTATGCCTCTACTTGACTAGCTCGTTAATCGAAGATGATTATGTTTCCTAACCATAGACATGAGTTGTCATTTGATTAACGGGATCACATCATTGGGAGAATGATGTGATTGACTTGACCCATTCCGTTAGCTTAGCACTTGATCGTTTAGTATGTTGCTATTGCTTTCTTCATGACTTATACATGTTCCTATGACTATGAGATTATGCAACTCCCGAATACTGGAGGAACACTTTGTGTGCTACCAAATGTCACAACGTAACTGGGTGATTATAAAGGTGCTCTACAGGTGTCTCCGATGGTACTTGTTGAGTTGGCATAGATCGAGATTAGGATTTGTCACTCCGATTGTCGGAGAGGTATCTCTGGGCCCTTGATGACCCACAAGTGTAGGGGATCTATCGCAGTCCTTTCGATAAGTAAGAGTGTCGAACCCAACGAGGAGCAGAAGGAAATGACAAGCGGTTTTCAGCAAGGTATTCTCTGCAAGCACTGAAATTATAGGTAACAGATAGTTTTGTGATAAGATAATTTGTAACGGGAAACAAGTAACAAGTGTAAATAAAGTGCAGCAAGATGGTGTTGGGGAACGTAGTAATTTCAAAAATTTTCCTACGATCACGCAAGACCATGGTGATGGCATAGCAACGAGAGGGGAGAGTGTCCGTCCACGTACCTCGTGAGACCGAAAGCGAAGCGTTATAACAACGCGTTGATGTAGTCGACGTCTCCACGATCCGACCGATCCAAGCACCGAACGTCACGGCACCTCCGAGTTACGCACACGTTCAGCTCGATGGCGATCCCGGACTCGATCCAGCAAAGTGTCGGGATGAGTTCCGTCAAGACGACGGCGTGGTACGATGTTGATGCTCCACCGACGCAGGGCTTCGCCTAAGCTCCGCGACGATATGACTTCTCCGGCGCAGGCTTCTCCTAAGCTCCGCGACGATATGACCGAAGTGGAATATGGTGGAAGGGGCACCGCACGGCTAAGGCAAGATCCGTAGATCAACTTGTGTGTCTTGGGGTGCCCCTGCCCCAGATATATAAAGGAGACAAGGGGAGGTGGCGGCCCTAGAGGAGGCGCGCAAGGAGGAGTCCTACTCCCACCGGAGTAGGACTCCCCCTCTCCTAGTTGGAGTAGGATTGGGGAGGGAAAGGGGAAGGCGCCGCCTCTCTCCTGTCCTATTCGGACTGGAAGGGGAGGGGCGCAGCCCACCTGGCCGCCCTTCTCCTTCTCCCTCAAGGCCCATGAAGGCCCATATACCCCGGGGTTCCGTAACCCCGGTGTTCGAGAACATCCTGTTTTCACTCGGAACCATTCCGAAGTCCAAACATAGGCTTCCAATATATCAATCTTTATGTCTCGACCATTTCGAGACTCCTCGTCATGTCCGTGATCACATCCGGGACTCCGAACAACCTTCGGTGCATCAATACTTATAAACTCATTATGAACTCGCCATCGAAGCGTTAGCGTGCGGACCCTACGGGTTCGAGAACTATGTAGACATGACCTAGAACCATTCTCGGTCAATAACCAATAGCGGAACCTGGATGCTCATATTGGTTCCTACATATTCTACGAAGATCTTTATCGGTCAAACCGCATAACGACATACATTGTTCCCTTTGTCATCGGTATGTTACTTACCCGAGATTCGATCGTCGGTATCCAATACCTAGTTCAATCTCGTTACCGGTAAGTCTCTTTACTCGTTCCGTAATACATCATCTCACAACTAACTCATTAGTTGCAATGCTTGCAAGGCTTAAGTGATGTGCATTACCGAGAAGGCCTGGAGATACCTCTCCGACAATCGGAGTGACAAAACCTAATCTCGAAATACGCCAACCCAACAAGTACCTTTGGAGACACCTGTAGTACTCCTTTATAATCACCCGATTCGTTGTGACGTTTGGTAGTACCAAAGTGTTCCTCCGTAAACGGAGTTGCATAATCTCATAGTTATAGGAACATGTATGGGTCATGAAGAAAGCATTAACATACTAAGCGATCAACTGTTAAGCTAACGGAATGGGTCATGTCAATCAGATCATTCAACTAATGATGTGACCTTGTTAATCAAATAACAACTCCTTGTTCATGGTTAGGAAACATAACCATCTTTGATTAACAAGCTAGTCAAGTAGAGGCATACTAGTGACATACTGTTTGTCTATATATTCACACATGTATTATGTTTCCGGTTAATACAATTCTAGCATGAATAATAAACATTTATCATGATATAAGGAAATAAATAATAACTTTTATTATTGCCTCTAGGGCATATTTCCTTCAGATGGCCCAATCCTTTTTGTAGCTGATACGTCTCCGTCGTATCTACTTTTCCAAACACTTTTGCCCTTATTTTGGACTCTAACTTATATGATTTGAATGGAACTAACCCGGACTGACGCTGTTTTCAGCAGAATTGCCATGATGTTGTTTTATGTGCATAAAACAAAAGTTCTCGGAATGACCTGAAACTCCACGGAACATCTTAGAAAAAATAATAAAAAATCCTCGCCAAAGATGAAGACCAGGGGGCCCACACCCTGTCCACGAGGGTGGGGGGCGCGCACCCCTACCTCGTGGGCCCCCTGGAGACCCTCCGACGCCCGCTCCAACTCTATATATTTGCTTTCAGAGAGAAAAAAATCAGAGAGAAGAAATCATCGTGTTTTACGATACGGAGCCGCCGCCAAGCCCTAAAACCTCTCGGGAGGGCTGATCTGGAGTCCGTTCGGGGCTCCGGAGAGGGGGATTCGTCGCCTCGTCATCATCAACCATCCTCCATCACCAATTTCATGATGCTCACCGCCATGCGTGAGTAATTCACTCGTAGGCTTGCTGGACGGTGATGGGTTGGATGAGATTTATCATGTAATCGAGTTAGTTTTGTTAGGGTTTGATCCCTAGTATCTGCTATGTTCTGAGATTGATGTTGCTATGACTTTGCCATGCTTAATGCTTGTCAATAGGGCCCGAGTGCCATGATTTCAGATCTGAACCTATTATGTTTTCATGAATATATGTGAGTTCTTGATCCTATCTTGCAAGTCTATAGTCACCTATTATGTGTTATGATCCGACAACCCCGAAGTGACAATAATCAGGATACTTCTCGGTGATGACCATAGTTTGAGGAGTTCATGTATTCACTATGTGCTAATGCTTTGTTCTGGTTCTTTATTAAAAGGAGGCCTTAATATCCCTTAGTTTCCATTAGGACCCCGCTGCCACGGGAGGGTAGGCTAAAAGATGTCATGCAAGTTCTTTTCCATAAGCACGTATGACTATATTCGGAATACATGCCTACATTACATTGATGAATTGGAGCTAGTTCTGTGTCACCCTATGTTATGACTGTTACATGATGAATCGCATCCGGCATAATTATCCATCACCGATCCAATGCCTACGAGCTTTCCATATACTGGTTTACGCTTATTTACTTTCCCGTTGTTACTGTTACAATCATTACAAAACACCAAATATATTGCTTTTGCTTTCATTACTCTTTTGTTACCATTACCACCACTATCATATTACTTTGCTACTAAATACTTTGTTGCAGATATTAAGTTATCCAGGTGTGGCTGAATTGACAACTCAGTTGCTAATACTTGAGAATATTCTTTGGCTCCCCTTGTGTCGAATCAATAAATTTGGGTTGAATACTCTACCCTCGAAAGATATTGCGATCCCCTACACTTGTGGGTTATCAAGACCAATTTCTGGCGCCGTTGCCGGGGAGGATAGCTCTATTCTTTGAGTCACTTGGGATTTATATCTACTGGACACTATGAAGAATTTGAAAGACGCTAAGACAAAAATTTATTCCTCAACTACGAGGGGAGGTAAGGAACAGCCATGTAGCTCTGCACTTGATTCACCTTCTGTTATGAGTTAGCTTGCGACACCTAAACCTGCTTCTGCTATTCGTTCTGATATGTCGCATGTTATTGATGATGCCACTTCTGCTATGCATGATACTTATGATGAAACTACTTCTATGCTTGATACTACTGTGCCCCTTGGTGAATTTCTTGATGAACAAATTTCTAGGGCTAGAGAGAAAGAAATTATTGAAACTGATAATGTTGATGAAATTGATGATGAAGATATGCCTGTTGTTCCTGAGGGTTATGTTTTTGATATAGAATCTTCTGCAGCTATTTTTGCCTGTAAAGATAGAAACGAACTTAAGAGGCTATTAGTTAAATGGAGTAAAGAATCTCTTAGGGATAGAATGGAACCTGACCCTGCTTTTGCTACTTCACCTATTTGTGTTCCCAATAAGGATTATGAATTCTCTGTTGATCCCGATATAATTACTTTGGTTGAATCTGATCCTTTTCATGGTTATGAATCTGAAACTGTTGTGGCACATGTTACTAAATTAAATGATATAGCCACCCTGTTCACTAATGATGAGAGATCTCGCTACTTTTATATCCTTAAAATATTTCCGTTCTCATTAAAGGGTGATGCTAAGATATGGTTTAATTCTCTTGATCCTGGTTGTGTGCGTAGTCCCGTGATATGATTTATTACTTCTCGCTAAATATTTCCTGCTCATAAGAAACAAGCTGCTTTAAAGGAAATATACAACTTTGTGCAAATTGAAGAAGAGAGTCTCCCACAAGCTTGGGGAGGCTTCTCAAGTTACTTAATGCTTTGCCCGATCATCCTCTTAAGAAAAATGAAATACTTGATATCTTTTATAATGGACTAACCGATGCTTCCAGAGATTACGGATAGTTGTGCTGGTTCTCTTTTAGGAAAGAACACCGGATGAAGCTGAAATTTTATTGAATAATATGTTGACAAATGAAAATAATTGAGCACCTCCCGAGCCAGCTCCCCGAGCCAATTCTTGAGCCTATTCCTAAACCAACTCCGAAGAGAGGTGTTCTATTTCTCGATCTGAAGATATGCAAGAGGCAAAGAAATCTATGAAAGAAAAAGGTATTAAAGCCAAGATGTTAAGAATTTACCTCCTATTGAAGAAATACATGGTCTTAATTTACCGCCTGTTGAAGAAACATATGATCTTGATCCATTACCTATTGAAGAACCTCCTGATACCGATAACCCGACACAGGTAGTAAAGGTAAATTCTCTCTATAGATTTGATGAAGGTGATATTCCTCACTATAAGTCTGCTAGATAATGCTTGGATGAGTTTGATAATTTTATTGTTAAGCAAGAAAATTTCAATGCTTATTTTGGTAGACAATTAAAATAAAATACCTTTATGATTAAACACTTGGGTGATTATATGGCTAATATTAGAGGTGAACTTAAACTTGTTAGCAAACATGCTTCTATGGTTACCACTCAAGTAGAACAAGTACTTAAGGCTCAAAATGATTTGCTCAATGAAATGAATAGTAAGAAAAATGATTATGTTGTTAGAGTGGCTACTAGAACTGGTAGAATGACTCAGGAACCTTTGTATCCTGAAGGCCACCCTAAGAGAATTGAGCAAGATTCTCAGAGAAATAATACTGATGTGCCTAGTTCTTCTAAAAGGAAGAAAAAGAAAAATGATAGGACTTTTCAAACTTCTAGTGAACCTATTGCTGAACCACCTGAGAATCCAAATGATATATCTATTTCTGATGCTGAAACACAATCTGGTAATGAACATGAACCTAGCGAAAATAATAATGATGATGTTCATGATGATGCTCAACCTAGTAATGATAATGATGTAGAAGTTGAACCTGCTGTTGATCTTGATAACCCACAATCAAAGAATCAACGTTATGATAAGAGAGACTTTGTTGCTAGGAAACATGGTAAAGAAAGAGAACCATGGGTTCAGAAACCCATGCCTTTTCCTCCCAAACCATCCAAGAAAAAGGATGATTAGGATTATGAGCACTTTGCTGAAATGATTAGACCTATCTTTTTGCGTATGCGATTAACTGATGTGCTCAAAACAAATCCTTATGCCAAGCATATGAAGGATATCATTACCAATAAGAGAAAGATACCGGAAGCTGAAATTTCCACCATGCTTGCTAATTATACTTTTAAGGGTGGAATACCAAAGAAACTTGGAGATCCGGGTGTTCCAACTATACCATGCTCCATTAAAAGGAATTATGTTAAAACTGCTTTATGTGATCATAGAGCCGGTGTTAGTGTTATGCCTCTCTCTTTATATCGTAGACTTGATTTGAATAAGTTGACACCTACTGAAATATCTTTGCAAATGGCTGATAAATCAACTGCTATACCTGTTGGTATTTGTGAGGATGTGCCTGTTGTGGTTGCAAACGTTACTATTTTAACGAACTTTGTTATTCTTGATATTCCCGAGGACGATAGTATGTCTATTATTCTTGGAAGACCTTTTCTGAATACTATAGGGGCTGTTATTGATTGCAACAAAGGCAATGTCACTTTTCATGTTAATGGTAATGAGCATATGGTACACTTTCTGAGGAAAAAACCTCAAGTTTATAGCATCAATTCTATTGGAAAAATTCCATCGATTATATTTGGAGGTTTTAAATTTCCTCTTCCTACTATCAAGAAGAAATATGATATTCTTATTATAGGGGATGTGCATATCCCCGTTGAGGTAACATAGTGTTATTCGAAATTTCTCCGGTTCCATGTTAATCGAAATGAGTTTGTTAACAAGACTTGATCAACCTTGTTAGTGGACTCCTTTTGATGAACATGAGATGGATGAAACTAGAAGGCACAACCTTCTGTACCCGCTTTATACTTTCTGTTATTTAGTTGAAATAAAGTAAAAATAGTATTTTTCTGTCTGTTTCCTGATTTATTTGTGCAATATAAAAATACCCTGAAAATAAAACTTCCCAGAATGCCATGCCAATTCAATATGATTTTTTGGGAATATTTGAGGATTTATGGTGCAAAAATTACCACGGGGGGAGCTGCCACCTGGCCACGAGGGTGGAGGGTGCGCTCTACCCCCTGGGCGCGCCCCCTACCTCGTGGGCCCACGGTGGCCCTCCTTCACTTATTCCTGCACCCATACTCTTCTTCTTCCTCCCACAAACACGAATATCTGGCTCAAACATGAGTTCCAGCCCCCGTTGCTGTGATTTTCGATCTCTTTGCTCAAAGCACCTCTCACAAAACTGCTTGGGGAGATTGTTCCTTGGTATGTGACTCCTCCATTGGTCCAATTAGTTTTTGTTCTAGTGCTTTATTCATTGCAAATTTGTGCTGCATAGGTGACCATGTTCTTGAGCTTGCATGTCAAATTTATATGGTTCCAAGTAGTTCTAATGCTTGATATAGGCTCTAGGCACTTGTAGGAGTAGTTGCTATCAATTTTATTGAAGTTGGTTCACTTTTATTTGAAGTTACTAAAAATTTCAGAATTTTTTCAGAGGAAACAATATGTTTAGGAAGATGTTCCAAGGTGGTTCTTCAAGGAAGCAAGGCCCTAGGCTTACAATGCACGATGCCAATGAGGAGCCCCCAAGGGGCGCTCCTGTAAGGCCCTGTGAATGGCCTTCGGAAAATTTTATGGATCGAGCAGGAACCAAAGAATAATTTAACACATATTTGCATAACGCCGGTCTTGTGGACTTCGAGCCAGACAAATGCCCACAGTATCATGATCTCACTAGTTCATTTGCGAGGAGGGTTGAATTTTCATCTTCGTGTAATTCTCCTTCAGTCATGTTTGATCTTTATGACAAATCTTATACCATGGACTTAGAGGACTTTACTTTTGCTTGCAAACTTCCACAATGGGGTAGTACTGTTGATCCCCGTAAATCCAAATTTAGAGACTTTCTTGCTAGTATAACTATGGGGGAATCTAGAGATATAACGCAAGCCACTATAGGGAGCATTCACTTTCCTGCTATACATTATTTTGCTCTTTTCATAGGTAGGTGCATAAATGCTAAGGATGAAGCATGTCACATGTGTGTCCCTGACCATAGCATTCTCAGGAGTGCTATGTTAGGAGACCAATCTTATCATATGGGAGCCATCGTAGCTCGTAGATTGCATCATAATAGATATAACGGAGATTTCTTTGGAGGAATTTATGCAACCCGCTTAGCTAATTTTCTTGAGATAGACATTCGTGAGGGTGATATGGAGTTACCCCCTAACTTATTTAGATTTTGATTCTATGGTTTCCCACCAGTTTGTCAAGAGGACCGAATCACCTCTCCAGTATCGACTAATCTTTAACAAACGGCATCTTGTCCGTATTACTCTTCCTGCTCCTGCCTTCTTTGATTCTTAGACAAAAGGAAGATATGTTATTACCAGAGAGGAGGCAGATGAGTACGAGAGGAGAGCGGAGGCAGCTCGACACCACGCTGCAGCTCAGGAGGCGATAGCCGCTGCATCGCAGTACGACCCCAGCTACACCTACGGGTATCCGCCAGGCTATCCCTGGCAATGAGCCAACTTAGGCCAAAAGCCTAAGCTTGGGGGAGTACGTATTTCCCACCGACATTACATTTATGTTTACACACACTCATTGCTAGATGTCGGTGCTCATACTCTTTCAATGTAATATCCATGCTAGTTTATTTTCTTTTTCCTGCTTTCTTCTTGTGTGTTTGTTAAACTTTAAGAAAACAAAAAAAAATCAGTGTAGCTTCTAGTTAGTTTACCTTTCTTGCTGTAGTAGTAATAATTAAAAAGAAAACCCAAAAATATTTCCTGTTCTTCTTTTGCTTGTTGGGAGCTTTCCCGTGTGAATAGTTTTTATTTCCCTTCTTTTCTTTGGGGGTCAATAGGAGAAGACTATGATTAAATTGTTGAAGTGGCTCTTATATGCATTATTGTTGATTTAACCAAGAGCCCATATTGCCTTGTATTCTCCTGCTTATTGAATGCTTGCAGATTCCAGCTTAGTCCAATGCACGTGCACTCTTATTATTATCCACATTGTTCGGTCGTGCAAGTAAAAGGCAATTATGATGATATATGATGGCTGACTGAGATGGGAAAAGTTGGTATGAACTCGACCTCTCTTGTTTTTGTAAATATGATGAGTTCATCATTCTTGATTCAGCTTATTATGAATAAACATGTTTGCAATGACAATTAGAGATCATAGTTGCTTATGCCATGCTTGATTAGCTATGAGTTATAATGGTTTACCTTGCGTGCCAACATGCTATTAAAATTGTTGTGATGTGGTATGATGGGTTGGTATCCTCCTTTGAATGATTTAAGTGACTTGACTTGGCACATGTTCACACATGCAGTTGAAACAAATCAACATAGCCTTCACGATATTTATGTTCATGGTGGATTATATCCTACTCATGCTTGCATCCAATGTTTATTAATTTTAGTGCATGTTCATGACTGTTGTCACTCTCTAGTTGGTCGCTTCCCAGTCTTTTGCTAGCCTTCACTTGTACTAAGCGGGAATACTGCTTGTGCATCCAATCCCTTAAACCCTGAAGTTATTCCGGATGAGTCCACTATACCTCCCTATATGCGGTATCTACCTGCCGTTCCAAGTAAATTTGTATGTGCCAAACTCTAAACCTTCAAATAAACATTCTATTTTGTATGCTCGAATAGCTCATGTATCAACTATGGCTGTCCTTATCTTCCATGTTAGGTGGGTTATTCTCAAGAGGAGTGGACTCCGCTCCTCACTCACGAGAACATGGCTGGTCACCAGGATGCCCAGTCCCATGCTTTATGCAAACTAAATCAAAATTAATTGCAAACAAAACTCCCCCTGGGACCTGATGTATGTTGGAGGCACTCGTTGTTTCGAGCAAGCTGTGGATTGATGCTTGTTGGTGGAGGGGGAGTATAAACTTTACCATTCTGTTTGGGAACCTCCTATAGTGTGTGTAGCATGGAAGATATCGCCATCTCTTAGTTGTTATGTTGACAATGAAAGTATACCGCTCAAAATATTATTTATCTCTATTTCAAAACAGAGCTCTGGCACCTCTACAAATCCCTGCTTCCCTCTGCGAAGGGCCTATCTATTTAACTTTATGTTGAGTCATCACCCTCTTATTAAAAAGCACTAGCTGGAGAGCATAGTTGTCATTTGCATTCATTATTCTTAATTTATATTGGGTATGACTATGATTGGATCTCTTTTACCATGAATTACAATATCTAGTTAGTCCTTGATCTTTAAAGGTGCTCTGCATTTATAGTTTTGCGGTCTCAGAAAGGGCTAGCGAGATACCATCTTGTTATATCATATTATGATTATTTTGAGAAAGTGTTGTCATCCGAGATTTATTATTATGGCTCGCTAGTTGACTATGCCATTGATATGAGTAAACACGAGACCCGTGAATTATTGCAAATGTGGTTAGTTATAATCTTTGCTGAAAACTTGAATGCTGGCTTGACATATTTACAACAACAAGAGCAAACAGAGTTTGTAATTTTTTTTGTTTTTCTCTTTCAGTTTTTCAACTGAATTGCTTGAGGACAAGCAAGGGTTTAAGCTTGGGGGAGTTGACACGTCTCCATCGTATCTACTTTTCCAAACACTTTTGCCCTAGTTTTGGACTCTAACTTGTATGATTTGAATGGAACTAACCCGGACTGACGCTGTTTTCAGCAGAATTGCCATGATGTTGTTTTATGTGCATAAAACAAAAGTTCTCGGAATGACCTGAAACTCCACGGAACATCTTAGAAAAAATAATAAAAAATCCTCGCCAAAGATGAAGACCAAGGGGCCCACACCCTGTCCACGAGGGTGCCCCCCCCTCCAGGGCGCACCCCCTACCTCATGGGCCCCCTGGAGACCCTCCAACGTCAACTCCAACTCTATATATTTGCTTTCGGAGAGAAAAAAATCAGAGAGAAGAAATCATCGCGTTTTACGATACGGAGCCGCCGCCAAGCCCTAAAACCTCTTGGGAGGGCTGATCTGGAGTCCATTCGGGGCTCCGAAGAGGGGGATTCGTCGCCGTCGTCATCATCAACCATCCTCCATCACCAATTTCATGATGCTCACCGCCGTGCGTGAGTAATTCCATTGTAGGCTTGCTGGACGGTGATGGGTTGGATGAGATTTATCATGTAATCGAGTTAGTTTTGTTAGGGTTTGATCCCTAGTATCCACTATGTTCTGAGATTGATGTTTCTATGACTTTGCTATGCTTAATGCTTGTCACTAGGGCCCGAGTGCCATGATTTCAGATCTGAACCTATTATGTTTTCATGAATATATGTGAGTTCTTGATCCTATCTTGCAAGTCTATAGTCACCTATTATGTGTTATGATCCGACAACCCCGAAGTGACAATAATCGGGATACTTCTCGGTGATGAGCATAGTTCGAGGAGTTCATGTATTCACTATGTGCTAATGCTTTGTTCCGGTTCTCTATTAAAAGGAGGCATTAATATCCCTTAGTTTCCATTAGGACCCCGCTGCCACGGGAGGGTAGGACAAAAGATGTCATGCAAGTTCTTTTCCATAAGCACGTATGACTATATTCAGAATACATGCCTACATTACATTGATGAATTGGAGCTAGTTCCGCGTCACCCTATGTTATGACTGTTACATGATGAACCGCATCCGACATAATTATCCATCACCGATCCAATGCCTATGAGCTTTCCATATACTGGTTTACGCTTATTTACTTTCCCGTTGTTACTGTTACAATCATTACAAAACACCAAAAATATTGCTTTTGCTTTCATTACTCTTTTGTTACCGTTACCACCACTATCATATTACTTTGCTACTAAATACTTTGCTGCAGATATTAAGTTATCCAGGTGCGGCTGAATTGACAACTCAGTTGCTAATACTTGATAATATTCTTTGGCTCCCCTTGTGTCGAATCAATAAATTTGGGTTGAATACTCTACCCTCGAAAGCTGTTGCGATCCCCTACACTTGTGGGTTATCAGTAGAAAAGGACAAGCCTGGACAAACTCTTATATAGAGAAAAGCGCCCCGAGGACACATGGGAATTATTGTCAAGCTAGTTTTCATCACGTTCATATGATTCGCGTTCGGTACTTTGATAATTTGATATGTGGGTGGACAGGTGCTTGGGTGCTGTCCTTACTTGGACAAACATCCCACTTATGATTAACTCCTATTGCAAGCATCCACAACTACAAAAGAAGTATTAAGGTAAACCTAACCATAGCATGAAACATATGGATCCAAATCAGCCCCTTACGATCAATGCATAAACTAGGGTTTAAGCTTCTGTCACTCTAGCAACCCATCATCTACTTATTACTTCCCAATGCCTTCCTCTAGGCCCAAACAATGGTGAAGTGTCATGTAATCGACGTTCACATGAGACAACATACATCTCATCAAAATATCAAACGAATACCAAATTCACATGACTACTAATAGCAAGACTTTTCCCATGTCCTCAGGAACAAACGTAACTACTCACAAAGCATATTCATGTTCATAATCATAGGGGTATTAATATGCATAATGGATCTGAACATATGATCTTCCACCAAGTAAACCAACTAGCATCAACTACAAGGAGTAATCAACACTACTAGCAACCTACAGGTACCAATCCCAGGCTATGAGACAAAGATTGGATACAAGAGATAAACTAGGGTTTGGGAGGAGATGGTGCTAGTGAAGATGTTGATGGAGATTGGCCCCCTCCCGATGAGAGGAGCGTTGGTGATGACGATGGCGATGATTTCCCCCTCCCGGAGGGAAGTGTCCCCGGCAGAACAGCTCCACCAGAGCCCTAGATTGGTTCCGCCAAGGTTCCGCCTTGTGGCGGCGGAGTCTCGTCACGCAAGCTTGCTTATGATTTTTTCTCGGATGAAAGACTTCATATAGCAGAAGATGGGCACCGGAGGGCCACCAGGGGGCCCACGAGGCAGAGGGGCGCGCCCAGGGGGGTTGGGCGCGCCCGCACCCTCGTGGCCAGGGTGTGGGCCCCCTCTGGTATTTTCTTCGCTCAGTATTTTTTATTATTTCCAAAAATAACTTCCATGGAGTTTCAGGACTTTTGGAGTTGTGTAGAATAGGTCTATAATATTTGCTCCTTTTCCATCCCAGAATTCCAGTTGCCAGCATTCTCCCTATTTATGTATACCTTGTAAAATAAGAGAGAATAGGCATAAGTATTGTGACATAATGTGTAATAACATCCCATGATGCAATAAATATCAATATAAAAGCATGATGCAAAATGGACGTATCAACTCCCTCAAGCTTAGACCTCGCTTGTCCTCAAGCGGAAGCCAATAACGATAACTATGTCCACATGTTTAGAGGTAGGGGTGTCGATAAAATAAAATACGGACATGAGAGCATCATGATAATTCTTATAAAAGCAACATATATATATATATTGTCATATGATTTCTTATGCTCAAGTAATAATCTATTCACAATGTAAAGTATGAATCAGAAACTTCATTGAGAACTAACAAACGATAATCTCAGTCATTGAGGCAATTGCAATTTATCATAACATCAGAAAGAGTCTATGTAAGAGCTTTTCAGCAAGTCCACATACTCAACTATCATTTAGTCTTTCACAATTGCTAACACTCACGCAATACTTGTGGTTACGGAGTTTAATTCGGACACAGAGAAATAAAGGGGCTTATAGTTTCGCCTCCCAACCTTTTACCTCAAGGGGAATGTCAACAATAATAGTTCATGCTAACTTACATCCAATTGGATATATATATCAGGATCTTTCCAACACAAGGTGCTTGCCAAAGGATAAAATGTAAAAAGGAAAGGTGAAGATCACCATGACTCTTGCATAAGGTAGAAACTAAAAGTAAAAGATAGGCCCTTCGCAGAGGGAAGCATAGGTTGTCATGCGCTTTCATGGTTGGATGCATGAAATCTTAATGCAAAAGAACGTCACTTTATATTGCCACTTGTGATATGGACCTTTATTATGCAGTCCGTCGCTTTTATTTCTTCCACGTCACAAGATCGTATAAAGCTTATTTTCTCCCACACTAATAAGTCACACATATTTAGAGAGCATTTTTTATTACTTGCACCGATGACAACTTACTTGAAGGATCTTACTCAATCCATAGGTAGATATGGTGGACTCTCATGGCAAAACTGGGTTTAAGGGTGTTTGGAAGCACAAGTAGTATCTCTACTTGGTGCAAAGAATTTGGCTAGCATGAGGGGGAAAGGCAAGCTCAACATGTTTGATGATCCATGACAATATACTTTATTTCAGATATAAGAAAACATGACCCATTACGTTGTCTTCCTTGTCCAACATCAACTCTTTAGCATTTCATATTTTAATGAGTGCTCACAATCACAAAAGATGTCCAAGATAGTATATTTATATGTGAAACCTCTCTTTCTTTATTACTTCCTATTAATTACAACGATGACCAAAACTATGCTTGTCAACTCTCAACAACTTTTAATCATCTTACTCTTTATATGTGAAGTCATTACTCTCCATAAGATAAATATGATCTCTTTTTATTTCTTTTTTATTCTTTCTTTATTTTATCCCTTAAGATCATGGCAAATAATCAAGCCCTTGACTCAACACTAATCTTTATTATATAACTCGCAGACTCGATTACATAGAGGGATCATAAAGCAAAGCTCAAAACTAAATCATACTAAAAACTTTAACTAGATCAAGATATTACTAAAAGGATCGAACTAAGAAAAACGGTAAAGATAAGAGTGTGATGGTGATACGATACCGGGGCACCTCCCCCAAGCTTGGCAGTTGCCAAGGGGAGTGCCCATACCCATGTGATTATATCTCCTTTGCTGGTGAAGGAGATGGAGGTGATGATGGATAGTCGCACATCGAGCGTAAGAGGTCCTCCAACTTGCGGATAATGCCCTTGAGTGCGATGATATGCTCCTTCAACAAAATATTTTCACGTGTGAGATACTTGTTTTGTATACGAGCTAACTCAATCATCTTGAAAGCTTCGATCTCAGTTGGGGTAAGAAGATTGTGATCAAGTTGAAGGATGTCTTCTGCTTCCGGAGCTTGGTCCTCCGTGGCCTTCTTGATCCCTTCATCCTTGTTGATCTCCATGGGTTCTTCCCTCTTCAGCTCTTCTTCATTAGCCAAGCATCGTTGTCACCATTGTTGGAGGAGGGGGACGACATGATGCCTGGCCTTGACAACCCTGACAGAAAATAGCTCGAAACAAGAACAGAGGATATTTGCGTGGTACGGTGGTCAAAACCTTCGGGGGATTATATAATGAATTTTTACCGACCAAAAGAAGTATCGTGCAAGATAACGGAGTCTGGAGAGTGCACGAGGTGCCCACGAGGTAGGGGGCACGCCCAGGGGGTAGGGCGCGCCTCCCACCCTCATGGAAGCCTCGTGTCCTTCCCGGACTGCTTCTTATTTTCCTATTTTTCTAAATATTCCAAAACAGAGAAAATTTGCCATTAGAACTGTTTTGGAGTCGGTTTACTTACTGTACCACATACCTATTCCTTTTCGGAGTCTAAAACATTCTGGAAAGTGTCTCTTATATATTCCTCCGGTGTTACGATTTCAATAACATTAGTTTCAACATTTATAGGGTTACCTGAGATATAATGTCTAATTCTTTGACCGTTCACCGCCTTCGGATTTGTGCCTTCGAAGTTGTTGATTTTTATGGAACCGGAACGATAGACCTCCTCGATAACGTAAGGACCTTCCCATTTAGAGAGAAGTTTTCCTGCAAAAAATCTTAAACGAGAGTTGTATAACAATACATAATCACCTACATTAAACTCACGCTTTTGTATCCTTTTGTCATACCATCTTTTAACTTTTTCTTTAAACAACTTGGCATTCTCATAGGCTTGGGTTCTCCATTCATCAAGTGAGCTAATGTCAAATAGCCTTTTCTCACCGTCAAGTTTGAAATCATAATTGAGCTCTTTAATATCCCAATATGCCTTATGTTCTAGTTCGAGAGGTAAGTGACATGCTTTTCCATAAACCATTTTATACGGAGACATACCCATAGGATTTTTATATGCAGTTCTATAGGCCCATAATGCATCATCAAGTTTCTTGGACCAATTCTTTCTAGATCTATTAACAATCTTTTGCAAAATTAATTTGAGCTCTCTATTACTCAATTCTACTTGACCACTAGACTGTGGGTGATAAGGAGATGCAATTCTATGATTAACATCATACTTAGCAAGCATTTTACGAAAAGCACCATGAATAAAATGTGAACCACCATCAGTCATTAAATATCTAGGGACTCCAAACCTCAGAAAAATAACTTCTTTAAGCATCTTAATAGAGGTGTTATGATCAGCACTACTAGTTGGCATAGCTTCTACCCACTTAGTAACATAACCAACAACAAGTAAAATATGTGTATACCCATTAGAGGAAGGAAAATGTCCCATATAATCAAAGCCCCAAACGTCAAATGGTTCAATAACAAGTGAATAATTCATAGGCATTTCTTGACGTCTACTAATGTTACCAATTCTTTGACATTCATCACAAGATAAGACAAACTTATGAGCATCCTTGAAGAGAGTAGGCCAATAAAAACTGGATTGCAATACCTTATGTGCAGTTCTATCTCCAGCGTGGTGCCCTCCATAAGCCTCGGAGTGACACTTGCGTAGGATCTGTCCCCGTTCATGCTCAGGTACACAACGCCTAATATCACCATCTACTCCTTCTTTATAAAGATGTGGGTCATCCCAGAAGTAATATCTTAAATCATAGAAAAACTTTTTCTTTTGCTGGTATGTGAAACTAGGTGGTATAAATTTAGCAACAATGTAATTAGCATAATCAGCATACCATGGAGCAGTACGAGAAGCATTTATGACAGCTAATTGTTCATCAGGAAAGCTATAATCAATAGGTAAGTGGGTTATCAAGAACATTTTCTAACCTAGACAAGTTATCTTCAACGGGGTTCTCAGCTCCCTTTCTATCAATAATATGTAAATCAAATTCTTGTAGCAAGAGAACCCATCTAATAAGTCTAGGTTTAGCATCTTTCTTTTCCATAAAGTATTTAATAACAGCATGATTAGTGTGAATAGTTACTTTAGAATCAACAATATAAGGTCTGAACTTATCACAAGCAAATACAACTGCTAAGAATTCTTTTTCAGTAGTGGCATAATTTCTCTGGGCATTGTCTAGAGTTTTACTAGCATATTGAATAACATTTAATTTCTTATCAACTCTTTGCCCTATAACAACACTTACAGCATAATCGCTAGCATCACACATAATTTCAAAAGGTAAATTCCAATCAGGTGGCTGAACGATAGGTGCAGAGATTAATGCTTTCTTAAGTATTTCAAATGCTTCTACACAATCATCATCAAAAATGAAAGGTATATCTTTTTGTAAGAGATTAGTCAGAGGCCGAGAAATTTTTGAGAAGTCCTTAATGAACCTCCTATAAAAACCGGCATGACCAAGGAAACTTCTTATACCTTTGATGTCCTTAGGACACATCATATTTTCAATAGCATCAACTTTAGCTTTATCAACTTCAATACCTCTTTCAGAAATTTTATGCCCCAAAACAATGCCTTCATTAACCATAAAGTGGCACTTCTCCCAATTCAAGACAAGATTAGTTTCTTCACATCTCTGCAAAACTCGATCAAGATTGCTCAAGCAATCATCAAAAGAGGATCCATAAACAGAGAAATCGTCCATGAAAATCTCACATATCTTTTCACAAAAGTCAGAAAATATAGCCATCATGCATCTTTGAAAGGTAGCAGGTGCATTACATAAACCAAAAGGCATACGTCTATAAGCAAAGGTACCGAAAGGGCAAGTAAAAGTGGTCTTTGCTTGATCATCAGCTGACACAGGCATTTGAGAGAAACCATAGTAACCATCTAGGAAGCAAAAATGTGTATGTTTGGATAATCTTTCTAGCATTTGATCAGTAAAATGCAAAGGGTAATGATCTTTTTTAGTAGCCTTATTTAGTTTGCGGAAATCAGTTACCATCCTATAACCTATAATAATTCTTTGCGGAATCAATTCATCTTTATCGTTAGGAACGACAGTAATACCTCCCTTCTTAGGGACACAATGGACATGACTTACCCACTGACTATCAGCAACGGGATAAATTATACCCGCCTCAAGGAGCTTTAGTATTTCCTTTCTTACCACTTCTGTCATCTTAGGATTCAGCCGTCGTTTATGATCAATAACTGGTTTGGCATCTTTCTCCAAATTTATTTTGTGTTGGCATAGAGTGGGAGTAATGCCCTTAAGATCATCAAGAGTATATCCAATAGCAGCACGGTGCTTCTTCAGAGTTTTCAATAATTTTTCTTCCTCCTTCTCTGAAAGGTTAGCACTAATAATAATAGGATATATCTTATTTTCATCAAGATAAGAATATTTAAGAGTATCAGGCAACGGTTTAAGCTCAAACACGGGATCACCCTTGGGTGGAGGAGGATCCCCTAGGATTTCAACATGCAAATTGTGTTTCAGAATAGGTCCCTGTTTAAAGAATACTTCATCTATTTCCCTTCTTTCATTCATAAACATATCATTTTCATGGTCTAGCAATTATTGTTCTAAAGGATCACTAGGAGGTACGGCGATAGAAGCAAGACCAATAATTTCATCTTTACTAGGCAATTCCTCATCACGAGGTTGTCTATGAAATTTAGAAAAATTAAACTCATGAGACATATCATCCAAACCAATAGTAACAACATCCTTCTTGCAATCTATCTTAACATTAACAGTATTCAAGAAGGGTATACCAAATATAATGGGACAAAAGCTATCTTGAGGGGAACCAAGAACAAGGAAATCAACAGGATATTTTTCTTCCCCGAGAAATACCCCGAAAAATAAATTCTTGCAAGCAAGAAAGAGCGGAGGAAAATGACCCTCCAAAATCAGGGGCATTTTTGAAAATATTTGAGCCAAGAAAAAAACCAAAGTTTTTATTTAAAAATTATTTGCAAAAAGAAATAAAGCCTTTAGGGATTTTCTGAAAAACATTTTTTTTTAGTTTTTATTTTGGCCGTGGAATAATGCTCATCATCTACATTTTATTTTTCGATAATTTTAGTATATCAAAACTCTTTATTCGAATTGATTTGATTTCCTTTTTATTGTTTTAGTTTCCTAATTTTAAAAATAGGAATGGAATCGTTTTATTAGGAAAACCTGCTGGCCCATTAAGCACTTTCCTATTCTAGCCCAACAAGAGATCATCTCCTTCCTCTGTTTCCTCTCACGTTACAGAAGCTATCCATATCCATGGAGGCAGGAAACTCCACCTTCCCGATCTCCCTCGTCTTTCCATCCCAGCGCCTACCGAGACCGCCTATAAAACCCCCTCCCTCTCATCTTTCCATTTTTCCCATCACCACGCCCCCTCCCTGCCCGTAGCCTTCTCACCACCGTCCTTCTTTTCCTGCCTAGAAACGCTCTCCCAGGAGCCCGACGCCAGGAGTGAGCAGCACCTGAGGGCGCCCAGCGCCACCTCCCCAAGCGCCGACCCCCTCCTCCGCCACCCCCACCCTCGCCGGCGACCTCGCCCCCTCGCCGGAGCAGCCCTCCACATCGCCGTCTCCTTCCTGCCATCTCTGCCTCACGTACAGGTAACTCACTTGTTGTTTTTTTCTTTCTTTTGTCTATTCCGTACCACCGTTAGATCTTGATCCTAAGGCCCCAAATAGATCACTTAATAGCCAAACCGTTTTCTTCAAATGTGCGGCCGTCCTCTAGATAGCCTAAACGCACACACCGACAACCAATCAAATCTCGCCACGTCGCCGTTTTCGTTTTCAGATTTATTTCCGTAACAGATTTAGTTCCGTTCTTGTTTAGCTTATAACTTTTGATCTAGAAGTCCAATGATGCTGATTCTTTTTGCGTTAGATCACAATTTTCTTTTAGTTTTCAAAAATATATAATTTGTCTATGTTTGGATTTATAAAATTGAGTTAGATCAGATTTGAATTAAAGCTTGTTTTGCTTATTCCGGGAGTTTCATAATAGATTTTTATTTAATTCTTTTTGCTCCTAGTTGCTTAATGAAATATTTTATGTTTAGTTAACATAAAACCATGATTAGGTGATGTTAAGAAATTTTTGTTATATAAAACTATTTTTGTTGTTATTTGAAGTAGGAAAACTTTGAGTTGTTTTTTTTCTTTAAGTTTTCCCTTTGGGTTTTGCTTTGTTGGTTTTGGTGTGTTACTTTGTTATGTTATGTTATGCTATGTGCTTATTATAGTTATTGTTTGCCTCGGTAGAATTTCCGAGTGCGAAGATTGCTACTCTGAAACCCTAGTTTTTCAAGATCGTCAACCGAGCAAGTTCACTTTGACCATGTTTTCATACCTATGTTTTATTGCATATAGTGGCACCTTTGCAACCACCCTCAAGAGTGTTATTGAATCCTTGTAGTTGAGTAGTATGCATGAGGTAGGAACCCATCACCCTGTTACCAAGCCCGGGACGTTATTTATTTCAATGCTACGCTATAGTAGACGGGGTTTGGTATGAGTGCTCAGGAGTGGTGTGAGAATGGAGCATTTTACGACAATGACGACAACTCCATGATGGAATCTGCAAGGACTGCATCTTCAAGGCCTCAAGACTTCAAGACTCAAGTCAAGAATTCAATACACACTACTGGGTGAAGGACGGTTGACGGGCACCCTGGAGAAACCAGTGGTTGGCCGGGATGCATGGAGAAGCGCCATGACATCTTGCGGAAAGCTTCACCCAGACTCAAAGAGACGGAAGAATACTTCATGCCCGAAGCTTACCTGCAACCGCAAGTCATTATGGGCTCGGCTTGGTTGACCTTAGTTGTGACTCTGGCTGGGGCGGTACTAGCTGATGTAGAACTACGGTAGGATGGGGTGAGTACGGACGGTGGTCGAGGAACTCTTGGAAGACCATGTTTGGTCATCTTGTTCTCAAACACCTCAAGTGCGAGAACGTAAAGAGAGGGATCGAATCTTGCGGGTAAAGTGTACAAACCTCTGCAGAGGTTTAAACCTAATCGATTAGCCGTGTCCCCGTTACGGACAATTTGAGCATCTGGACTTGGATCTATCTCGAACTCTCAACACCGGATTGATAACTTAATTGTGGGCAACTTATGATGATTTTGGGCTATGAGACATCGGTTGGCGGAACCATGTCATGATAGAAAACTCCATAGTACAGATTTCATTTATTCCTTTGATGTAGGGAAAATAAAATCAGCTTTTACGCAAACAAAACTCAGATCTGAGCCACAAAGCCAAATTGCATATAGTATAGTTTTACCATCTGTTTATTCATGTTGTGATCTTGCCGGTACATTCAATGTACTGACCTACATGGCTGCAACGTATCATGTTGCAGATATTTCCTCGACAGTAAGAGTTACGATACAGGGTTACGGTCTACACTCAACCTGCCGATGGCGTTGATGGGACTCCACACCCGATTACTTGTTTCACTGAGACTTATGAGGTATATATCAGTTTTACGTTATTTATACATGTGATTGCACTTTGATATATACATTGATGTACTGTGTGTGCCAGCATACTAATCCAGGGATGGCACGGATACACAGAGGCTTGACCGTCTGAGGTTGGGTCGCTACATTAAGCCTCCCCCAAGCTTGAGCAATGCTTTCTCCTTTGCGAGGCCAAAAATTATATATATAATTACGATCACGATGAACAAGATGCATAGGATAAAACTTCTGATGGAATTCCAATTTCAACCGTTTGTAGTCCCATGATCCCATATCATCACATAGCATATACCATGTCAATGCATCTCCCTTCAAAGATAAAGGGAAGACCTTCTTCTTGATAACATCATCGGGCATACCTGCAAGCTTAAATAATCCACAAACTTCATCCACATAGATTAAGTGTAAATCGGGATGCAATGTTCCATCTCCTGCAAAAGGATTAGCCAACAGTTTCTCTATCATACCCGAAGGGATTTCGAAGTAAACATTTTCATTTTCAGTAGGTTCAGTAGGTTGGGGAGCAACTCTTTGCTCTACTGTTCGAGGTGAAGATACCCCGAACAAGCCCCTCAAAGGATTACTTTCCATAGTAACAAGTGACAGTAAATTTCAGCACACTATATAAATTTTTCCTTACCAAATTCCACCTACCAAAGGCGCTTCACTCCCCGACAACGGTGCTAGAAAAGAGTCTTGATGACCGACAAGTGTAGGGGATCTATCGTAGTCCTTTCGATAAGTAAGAGTGTCGAACCCAACGAGGAGCAGAAGGAAATGACAAGCGGTTTTCAGCAAGGTATTCTTTGCAAGCACTGAAATTATAGGTAACATATAGTTTTGTGATAAGATAATTTGTAACGGGTAACAAGTAACAAGTGTAAATAAAGTGCAGCAAGATGGTTCAATCCTTTTTGTAGCAAAGGACAAGCCTGGACAAACTCTTCTATAGAGAAAAGCGCTCCCGAGGACACATGGGAATTATCGTCAAGCTAGTTTTCATCACGTTCATATGATTCGCGTTCGGTACTTTGATAATTTGATATGTGGGTGGACCGGTGCTTGGGTGTTGTGCTTACTTGGACAAACATCCCACTTATGATTAACTCCTATTGCAAGCATCCACAACTACAAAAGAAGTATTAAGGTAAACATAACCATAGCATGAAACATATGGATCCAAATCAGCCCCTTACGAAGCAACGCATGAAATAGGGTTTAAGCTTCTGTCACTCTAGCAACCCATCATCTACTTATTAATTCCCAATGCCTTCCTCTAGGCCCAAACAATGGTGAAGTGTCATGTAGTCGACGTTCACATGACACCACTAGAGGAGAGACAACATACATCTCATCAAAATATCGAACGAATACCAAATTCACATGACTACTAATAGCAAGACTTCTCCCATGTCCTCAGGAACAAACGTAACTACTCACAAAGCATATTCATGTTCATAATTAGAGGGGTATTAATATGCATAATGGATCTGAACATATGATCTTCCACCAAGTAAACCAACTAGCATCAACTACAAGGAGTAATCAACACTACTAGCAACCTACAGGTACCAATCCAGGCTATGAGACAAAGATTGGATACAAGAGATACACTAGGGTTTGGGAGGAGATGGTGCTGGTGAAGATGTTGATGGAGATTGGCCCCCTCCAGATGAGAGGAGCGTTGGTGATGATGATGGTGATGATTTCCCCCTCCCGGAGGGAAGTGTCCCCGGCAGAATAGCTCCGCCAGAGCCCTAGATTGGTTCCGCCTCGTGGCGGCGGAGTCTCGTCCCGAAAGCTTGCTTATTATTTTTTTCTCGTACAAAAGACTTCATATAGCAGAAGATGGGAACCGGAGAGCCACCAGGGGGCCCACGAGGCAGGGGGCGCGCCCAGGGGATAGGGCGCGCCACCACCCTCGTGGCCAGGGTGTGGGCCCCCTCTGGTATTTTTCATCGCTCGGTATTTTTTATAATTTCCAAAAATAACTTCCATGGAGTTTCAGGACTTTTGGAGTTGTGCAGAGTAGGTCTCTAATATTTTCTCCTTTTCCAGCCCAGAATTCCAGCTGCCCGCATTCTCCCTCTTTATGTAAACCTTGTAAAATAAGAGAGAATAGGCATAAGTATTGTGACATAATGTGTAATAACAGCCCATGATGCAATAAATATCAATATAAAATCATGATGCAAATGGACGTATCAGCCCTCTCGGTAATGCACATCACTATGAGCCTTGCAAGCAATGTAAATAATGAGTTAGTTATGGGATGATGCATTACGAAACGAGTAAAGAGACTTGCCGGTAACGAGATGGAACTAGGTATTGAGATACCGACGATTGAATCTCGGGCAAGTAACATACCGATGACAAAGGGAACAACATATGTTGTTATGAGGTTTGACCAATAAAGATCTTCGTAGAATATGTAGGAACCAATATGAGAATCCAGGTTCCGCTATTGGTTATTGACCGGAGACGTGTCTCGGTCATGTCTACATAGTTCTCAAACCCGTAGGGTCCGCACGCTTAACGTTCGGTGACGATCCGTAATATGAGTTTATGTGTTTTGATGTACCGAAGGTAGTTCGGAGTCCCGAATATGATCACAGACATGACGAGGAGTCTCGAAATGGTCGAGACATAAAGATCGATATATTGGATGACTATGTTGGGACTTCAGAAGGGTTCCGAGTGAGTTCGGACGAATACCGGAGTATCGGGGGGTTACTGGAAGCCCCTGGGGAGTGTAATGGGCCTCATGGGCCTTGGTGGAGAGAGGAAGAGGCGGCCAGGGCAGGCCGCGCGACCCCTCCCCATCTAGTCCGAATTGGACAAGGAAGGGGGGCGGCGCCTCCCTTTTTCCTTCCCCCTCTCTCCTCCTTCCTTCCCTCCTACTCCTACTCTTGGAAGGGGTGGAATCCTACTCCTGGTGGGAGTAGGACTCCCCTTGGGGCGCACCTAGGAGGCCAGCCTCCTCCCCCACCTCCACTCCTTTATATACGGGGGAGGGGGCACCCCATAGACACACAAGTTGATCATTGATCTTTTAGCCGTGTGCGGTGCCCCCTCCACCATAATCCACCTCGGTGATATCGTTGCGGTGCTTAGGCGAAGCCCTGCATCGGTAGCTTCATCATCACCATCATCATGCCGTCGTGCTGACGGAACTCTCCCTCGAAGCTCTACTAGATCATGAGTTCGTGGGACGTCACCGAGCTGAACGTGTGCAGATCGTGGAGGTGTCGTACGTTCGGTACTAGGATCGGTCGATCGTGAAGATGTACGACTACATCAACCGCGTTGTCATAAGCTTCCGCTTTCGGTCTACAAGGGTACATGGACAACACTCTCCCCTCTCGTTGTTATGCATCACCATGATCTTGCGTGTGCGTAGGAGTTTTTTCGAAATTACTACGTTCCACAACAGTGGTATCAGGGCCAGGTTTATGCGTAGATGTTATATGCACGAGTAGAACACAAGTGACTTGTGGACGATACAAGTCATACTGCTTACCAGCATGTCATACTTTGATTCGGCAGTATTGTTGGATGAAGCGGTCCGGACCGACATTACACGTACGCTTACGCGAGACAGGATCTACTGACGTGCTTCGCACACAGGTGGCTGGCGGGTGTCAGTTTCTCCAACTTTAGTTGAATAGAGTGTGGCTACGCCCGGTCCTTGTGAAGGTTAAAAAAAAACATACTTGACGAAATATCGTTGTGGTTTTGATGCGTAGGTAAGAACGGTTGTTGCTCAGCCCGTAGCAGCCACATAAAACTTGCAACAACAAAGTAGAGGATGTCTAACTTGTTTTTGCAGGGCATGTTGTGATGTGATATGGTCAAGACATGATGCTAAATTTTATTGTATGAGATGATCATGTTTTGTAACAGAGTTACCGGCAACTCGCAGGAGCCATATGGTTGTCGCTTTATTGTATGAAATGCAATCGCCATGTAATTGCTTTACTTTTTCACTAAGCGGAAGCGATAGTCATAGAAGCAATAGTTGGCGAGACGACAACGATGCTACGATGGAGATCAAGGTGTCGCGTCGGTGACGATGGTGATCATGACGGTGCTTTGGAGATGGAGATCAAAGGCACAAGATGATGATGGCCATATCATATCACTTATATTGATTGCACGTGATGTTTATCTTTTATGCATCTTATTTTGCTTAGATCGACGGTAGCATTATCAGATGATCTCTCACTAAATTTCAAGGTATAAGTGTTCTCCCTAAGTATGCACCATTGCGAAAGTTCGTCGTGCCAAGACACCACGTGATGATCGGGTGTGATAAGCTCTACATTCACATACAACGGGTGCAAGCCAGTTTCGCACACGCAGAATACGCGGGTTAAAATTGACGAGCCTAGCATATGCAGATATGGCCTCGGAATACTGAGACCGAAAGGTCGAGCGTGAATCATATAGTAGATATGATCAACATAGTGATGTTCACCATTGAAAACTACTCCATCTCACGTGATGATCGGACATGGTTTAGTTGATATGGATCACGTGATCACTTAGATGATTAGAGGATGTCTATCTAAGTGGGAGTTCTTAAGTAATTTGATTAATTGAACTTTAATTTATCATGAACTTAGTACCGATAGTATTTTGCATGTCTATGTTGTTGTAGATAGATGGCCCGTCTTTGTTGTTCCGTTGAATTTTAATGCATTCCTTGAGAAAGCAAAGTTGAAAGATGATGGTAGCAATTACGGACTGGGTCCGTAACGAGAGGATTATCCTCATTGCTGCATAGAAGAATTATGTCCTGGAAGCACCGCTAGGTGCCAAACCCGCTAACGGAGAAACGCCAGATGTTATGAGCGTCTAGCGAGCAAAGCTGATGACTACTCGATAGTTCATGTGCCATGCTTTACGGCTTAGAACCGGGACTTCAACGACGTTTTGAGCGTCATGGAGCATATGAGATGTTCCAGAGTTGAAGTTAATATTTCAAGCAAATGCCCAGATTGAGAGATATGAAGTCTCCAATAAGTTCTACAACTGCAAGATGGAGGAGAATAGTTCTGTCAGTGAGCATATACTCAAAATTTCTGGGTATACTTGATTCAACTGGGAGTTAATCTTCCGGATGATAGTGTCATTGACAGAATTCTTCAATCACTGCCACCAAGCTACAAGGGCTTCGTGATGAACTATAATATGCAAGGGATGGATAAGACAATTCCTGAGCTCTTCGCGATGCTAAAGGCTGCGAAGGTGGAAATCAGGAAGGAGCATCAAGTGTTGATTGTCAACAAGACCACCAGTTTCAAGAAAAAGGGTAAAGGGAAGAAGGGGAACTTCAAGAAGAACAGCAAGCAAGTTGCTGCTCAAGTGAAGAAGCCCAAGTCTGGACCTAAGTGAAAGGGCTAGTTATTGACTAGAGGGGGGTGAATTGGAGATTTTTATGAAAGTCTTCAAAACATGAGAGTTTCGAAGACAGACAATATAAACAACACTATTCTAATGCAGCGGAAGGTAGACTCCACTAGACAAGCCATAGTCAAGTATTCAATGGAGTGAAAGCATGAAGACTAATAGCAGCTAGGTAGTAAAGATCGGGATGGAAGATAGTATGAAGCCAATCAGAACAGATAGTCACATAGTGAAGTCAAACAGATAATACAAGCATGCAATGACTTCACGAAGACAAACTGTAAGTAAAGAGGAGTAAGAGATAGAACCAAAGGCTTGTATGAGGGCGAGGATTTGTTTGACCAGTTCCAGTTGCTGTGACAACTGTACGTCTGGTTAGGGAGGCTGAGATTCAACTCAGAAGACTGCGTCTTCACCTTATTCCCCTTGAGCTAAGGACACTTAGTCCCCGCCCAATCACTCTGGTAAGTCTTCAAGGTAGACTTCCGAACCTTCACAGACTTTGTTCACCAGCAATCCATAATGGCTCTTGGATGCTCAGAAGGCGACGCCTAACCGGCTGGAGGATTCACAGTCCTCAAGTGTAACAAGTCTTCAGATCACGCAGATAGAAAGACTTCAGTGATGCCAAACACTCTTTGGGCTCTGGGTGGTTTGGGCTTTGTCCTCGCAAGGATTCTGTCTCGAAAGCTTCGGCGGTGGTTGCTCTCAAACGACAAAAGCTGTGTACTAACTCTGAGCAGCCACCAATTTATGGTGTAGGGGGTGGGCTATTTATAGCCACTGGGCAACCCGACCGGATTTGTCCGAAATGACCCTGGGTCACTAAGGAACTGACACGTGTCGCAACGGTCAGATTTCAAACACACGCGGCAGCTTGACTTGGGCTACAAGTAAAGCTGACTTATCCGACACAGGATAAGATTTGCTCTCATTGCTTTGGTTGAAGACATAGGATTTGGTTTGAGCATCACTTCAGTCACTCCGACTTTGTTCACTTGGACCCCACTTAACAGTGCGGTGGTTCCTATGACTCAACAAAGAAGAAAAGGAAACAACGAAACAACTAAGTCTTCGCTCTCCATAGTCTTCACTCAATGTCTTCTCGTGTCATAGTCTTCAATGTGAATACCTTCACAGACCACCATTGTCTTCAATGTCTTCACACATTTTTAGGGGTCATCTCCGGTAGGTAAACCGAATCAAGGAGGGACTACTACCTGTGTTATCCTGCAATTCTCACAAACACATTAGTCCCTCAACCAGGTTTGTCGTCAATACTCCAAAACCAACTAGGGGTGGCACTAGATGCACTTACAATCTGCCCCTTTTGGTGATTGATGACAAACTGGTTGAAGTTTTCAACGGGGATAAAAGTATGTGAAATTGTAAGGATTAAGATATTGTCTTCATAGATGGCAAAAAGGCTCCCCCTGAAGATGTGCATATAATTGTTTTATGTTGGAATGCAAATGCACATGGCAGGTTGTACTTGTGGAGATCTTCTTCACCATATGAAGACAATACATCATGCATGAACAGATACACAGGAATAATGATATGCATAATGAAATATGGATGTCTGCGGAATGAGTTCATGCGGGATTTATCATCGCATATGCGGAATTTATCATCGCATCAAACAGAATAGCAGAAAAAGTAGCAGACGACCATCAAGTTCAAGTGTTACAACTCAAAGAACCAAATGTAGCAAAACAAGAGTTGTAAGCACTAGGCAAAAAGTATATCAACCACCCATCAGGACCCGCTTGAAGACCGTCAACCTATGCTTCTCCCCCTTTTGTCAATAAGGAACAAAAAGGTTTGAATACATAGGCTCTACTCGTTCCCATGAGGAGTAGGTGAAGCAGCAGGGTCGTCATCGAGGTTTGGTGGCGCAGAAGAACTTGGTGCAGTGTCGACACACGTTGAGGTTGGAGGTGGTGAGGTAGCATCATCTGCGTCATCCAAGACTCGCATTCCACGATTCTTTGTGGAGGAGGAGTACTCAGTCTTCAAGAGGCGGGGTTCGGCGTAAGACAAAGATTCCCGGGAGGAGTGGAGTCGAACTTGAATCTCTCAGTGAAGCCATCGTCTTGAAGATCAGCTTCAGCACTTAGCAATGTCGGACTCTTCCAAGACCTCCGAAAGGTTTCATGGGTGACAAAGGCATTCTTGGTGGCAAGATTGCAAATGCGATTGACATCCACCAAGAGGCTTTGCATTTGACGCTTCATCCAGTAGTGATGCTTGTCATGCTTTTGATGCAAGGCCACGAGAAGCTCTCGGTCATTGAGCACATGAGAGCGCTTCCGAGGCCTTGGAGAAATGGTGCTTTCAGTGGCTTCAGTGTGTGCACTGCGAGTGTTGCCGGCCAGTGGATAAACACGAGAAGCAACCTGAACACCTTCAACATGCCGGGAAAAGCTCTAACGATCTATGTTGTGAAGATATAGTGCTTCCTTGGCAGGCTCTGGGTAAATGACTTCAATGGACATATCAAACTCTGGTAAAAATATGAGATGATTACGAGCAGAGGGCTGATAGTCAATTGCAGAGTGGAGCTTGATCATACGCATAATCCAAGGAGCATAGAATTTCAGACCAAAAATGTCAGACCCAGATGCAGCAAACTGGCGAATGAAGAAATCTTGAGTATTGAAGCTTTAGCCATTTAGAATGTAGAAGACCAATGTCTTCATTGCACCTTCAAGCTTTGTTGACGAGGAATGCCCTTTGATGGGCCATAGAGTTCGCCTAATGATATGATAGATAGTGCGGGGCAGATACTCTAGGTCTTCAACAAGGAATTCCTTGGGATACTCAGCATCTTGGGGCAGTGGCTTCATCATACTAAGCATCTGGTGATGAAGTCATGTACCTGGGGTAGGGTCATAGACCTGCCCAAAGGTACCCTCCACAAGGACACTCGCAAGAGAAGCAGCCTTCGAATGACTGGTAGGTTTCCACTCGACAGATTCAAAGACACTCGACTATGAAGACCCACTCGACCACCAGGAGTCCAAGAGCCACTCGGTGCCCAAACGGTCTGTAGTTAAATAGTCTTTATGATCTTAATGACACTTTATGTAAGGCGTTACCAGTAATGCCTAGCCTTAACGCACCTTAAACCCTCTACTACGTGGGCTGGCTGGGGTCCTGGCGCAATCTATATAAGCCACCCCCCTCCACAGGTAGAAGGGTTCGCACCCCTGTAACACATACACATATAATCCAGTCGACCGCCTCCGGGCTCCGAGACGTAGGGCTATTACTTCCTTCGAGAAGGGCATGAACTCATAAATCCCTTGCGTATACAACTACTCCATAGCTAGGATCTTGCCTCTCCGTACCTACCCCCATTCTACTGTCAGACTTAGAACCACGACAGTTGGCGCCCACCTTGGGGCCGGTGTTCTAGCGATTTGTTGGAGAAGTTGGGATTCTTTCGATCTCCTACATCATGGTTTCAGGTGGAGTTCTGGTTGACGGCCACGAGATCCGTCTCGGTGCGCTCACGTTCGTCGCCGACGACTCCGCTTCGCTTCAGGAGGCTCCACTCGACGTGGACGCGCTCCCAGTCCGCGGGGCGACGCACTTTCGCGCGTGTGTCCGCGGCATCCTCCTGCGGCAACCGTCGACCTAGTATGGGTCGGCTCCTGCGCCGTCTTTGCTCCCAGTCTCCCACCGGCGCAAACGTTCCGGTCGGTCGAGGCTTCAGCGGTGGGTGAGGCATGCAGTGGCCCGCCAGTCGGCCACCCCCCAAGTCGCGGCGATCGAGCCCGACGAATCTCTCTACGGCCTGTTCGACTGGCTCCGCAGAGACTGCGTCCGAATGCGATAGCAGTGACCCGGCGGCAGAGGTTCTGATGGTCGATGGACCACGCAGTCCCCCCGGATTCACCCGCACCGACGGAGGTGACGGTGGAGGTGATCCGGAGCAAGCCCACGAAGAGTACCTGCCCGAGCCCCTCACCTCGCTCCAGAGGGAGGAGCTTCGCCGTCGGAACGTGGATGCACTTCACACTCCTATCATTGGAGAAACCCCCGAGGCTTGTGCCTTGGAGGATGCGCGCAGCCAATCTGGCTGGCGCTTTTCGACCGAGAACCTTCAGCGAGTACTCGGCGATGCTGCGACCAAGGGTTCCAGAATCCAGTCGACGTCAGCTCTTTCAACCGCCAACTCAGGTATATCAAACTCCGATTCAGAATTTAGCAGCTGCCGCCCATATAGCAGAGTCAATTCAGCCTTCCCAGTCAGAGGCGGGTAGAGGTTTAATGCAAATCAGAGATCTGCTCCGGGCGGCAGGAGATCAAAACTCAGTTGTATCATAGTCGCGGAACAGGATGCACAGTCGATCCGTCGCTGCGAATTCAGTCCAGTCGGCCCATAGTCCGAGATCGCCCCCGAGGCGTGAGGAACGTGGGGGCGGCGTGATGATCAGTACAAGGGCCGTGAGCAGTATGAGCACCGATTCGATCGCAACGATCGACGTCGAGTGCCCACTCCTCCCCCAAGGGGTGGATCATACGCTCCTCGGCAGCAGGACGACAGATGCCAGCATAGTGTTGGGCGAAGAGTTCCAGTCGACCCCAGGGAACCAGGCTTTGATGCGAGATCTATTATCGTTCAAGGTTTGGTCGACAGGAACAGAGCTCACCGAGACGGCCATGATAGAGATGTTCCCTCCAGCAGCAGAGTTCATGTCTCGGGGCCAGAGTGTTTCAGCAGAGCCATCGAGCAGCAGTGATTCCTCCCAACTTCAGGTTGGCGATCGAGTCGATAAGTTCATCGGGTGAATCCAAGCGACACTTGGCTTGAAGATTACCGAGTGGCTGTTCAGATCGGCGGTGGCAGCGATGAGGTAGCCATGAAGCATTTGCCTCTTATGTTGGAGGGTTCAGCCGGCGTGGTTGAATCGATTAGCGCCAGAAGATTTACACTTGGGAAGATCTTGCCCGAGTGTTTGTCGTAACATTTGAAGGAACTTGCAAGCGACCAGCAGGTTTGACGGAGTTGCGATCGTGTGTGCAAAAGTCGAGTGAAACTTTGAGAGATTATATCCAGGTGGATCACTTTGCACCACACAATCGAGAATGTATCGATCACCGAGCGATCTGTGCCTTCAAGGAAGCGTCAAAACGAGAGTTGAGTTTGAAATTTGGTCGAACCGGAGATATGACCCTGAGTCGGATGATGGAGATTGCCACCAAGTATGCAAATGGTGAAGAAGAGGATCGGCTCGGAGTGGTAAATACAAATCGGCCGCCAATGAGGCGGCGGAGGAAATTCGGTCGGAAGCGAAGCGCAAAGCCGAGCCAGCCGCTCCGGAGAGACCTTGGCGTGACCCGGGAAAGTTCAAGGGGAAACCCAAGGGTCCTTGGAACCCCAAGAAGGTGAAAGACCAGGATGGAAACGGCGTGTTGGATTTGCCATGTCATATTCATACAAAGAAAGATGAAGAGGGTAAACTCATTTACGAAACATACCACTCGGCAGTGTCGACTCTTGATTCAGCGGTTCAAGGGAAACAACTCAAGGATAAGGATAAGGAAATGACAAAGTTGAGGGCAAAGATGATGGTGATGATGGATATCCCGGTCAATTCCACCTGATGATTTTTGGCCGACGCCGAAAGCAAAAGTCGATTGAAGGTTATCAATCGGAAGTGAACTTGGTTGCTCGGTGACTCCCAATTATCTGAAGTGGTCCCGCACCGCCATCACATTCGACCATCGATCACCCGACGACATTACCACCCCGGGAGGCAAGCATTGGTGGTCGACCCGGTTGTTGAGGGCACTCGACTTACCAAAGTCCTAATGGACGGTGGTAGTGGCGAACATATTGTACTGAGAGGCGTTGAAAGGGATGGGCATTCGATGTCCGACTCGATTACCGAGAACATGAGCTTCCACGGAGTCATTCCTGGAAAGAAGGCTGAGTCACTCGGCCAAATTGCTCTTGATGTAGTTTTTGGTGATTCAAAGCATTTCCAGAAATAAAAGTTGACCTTTGAGGTCGTGGATTTCCAGAGCGCTTATCACGCTATTCTGGGAAGGCCAGCTTATGCACGTTTCATGGCCCGACCATGTTACGTGTATCTTAAACTAAAGATGCCTGGTCCCAAGGGTGTGATCACTGTCACGGGCTCGGAAGAAGGCAGAAGAGTGCTTCCAGAAAGGCTCTAAGATCGCCGATGCTTAGTTGGCAGTGGTAGAGCTACAAGAGTATCAGAAAACTGCAGATCCAAGTGATTTGTTGCGAGATAAGAAGCACCTTTCTGAGTCAGCATTTCAATCGACCGGTGAGGCGAAACAGGTTCACATTCACCGACCGATCCCAATGCTGCTCCGACCAACATCTCAACAACACTCGACTCAAAATAGGAAGAAGCGCTCATCCGGTTCCTCGGTGAGAACTGGGACATCTTTGCATGGAAGCCTCACGACATGCGGGTGTTCCTGGGGCTGGCTGAGCATCTCCTACGATCGACCCAAAATTCAAACCGGTTAAAGAGTATCTTGGCGGTCCGCCGTCCCGTAAGAGAAAGGCCATTGGCGAGGAGGTGGCTCGGCTCTTAGCAGCAGAGTTCATCCGAGAGATCTACCACTCAGTGGCTCGCCAATGTCGTCATGGTCCCCAAGAAGGACAAGTCGTTAGCATGTGCATCGATTTCAAGCATATCAATCGGGCCTGCCCGAAGATCATTCCCTCTTCCTCGCATCGACCAAATAGTCGACTCAAGCTGCGGGATGTGGTGGTTGTATTTTAGACGCCTATTCCGGGTACCATCAGATCCGTCAGTATGGACCCGATGAGATTAAAACAACGTTCATCACTCTATTCGGGTGCTTATGTTATGTCACCATGCCATTCGCTCTCAAGAATGCCGGAGCCACATTCATGAGGATGATTCAGAAGTGTTTGCTCACTCAAATCAGTCGGAATGTGGAAGCGTACATGGATGATATAGTGGTCAAGTCACGTAAGGGTTCCGACCTGTTGACTGACCTTGCTGAAACATTTGCCAATCTCAGGAGGTATGATATCAAGCTTAACCCATCAAAGTGTACATTTGGAGTTCCTGGTGGAAAGTTACTCGGTTTTGTCGTTTCTGAACGAGGAATCGATGCTAACCCCGAAAAGGTTGGCACCATACTCCGAATGAAGCACCCTGTGCGTGTGCATGATGTCCAGAAACTTACTGGATGCTTGGCCGCTTTAAGTCGATTCATCTCTCGCCTCGGTGAAAAGGCGTTGCCTCTTTACCGACTGATGAAGAAGTCGGACAAGTTCGAGTGGACTCCAGAAGCTGATGCAGCGTTTGCAGAGCTCAAATCTCTGCTCTCCACCCAGCCGGTGCTTGCTGCCCCAATCAGCAAAGAGCCTTTGCTGCTTTACATTGCAGCCACTGGACAAGTCATCACTACCGTACTTACGGTCGACCGGGAAGAAGAAGGAAAAGCGTTCAAAGTTCAACGCCCAGTTTATTATCTTTCTGAAGTGCTGACCCCATCAAAGCAAAGATACCCTCACTATCAGAGGCTTGTTTATGGGATCTATATGACCACAAAGAAGGTTGCTCATTATTTCTCCGATCATTCCATTATAGTCGTCAGCGACGCCCCATTCCAATATTCTTTAAATGTCCAAATAATCCTGAAAGTACTTGGGGGCTATTGGAAATAATTCAAATAGTGCCCACAATTTTTGTCAGGATTTTATAAAATGAGTTAGTATTTTTACTAATTCAAAACATATCAAAAAAAAAATAGAAAACAGAACAAAAGTAGAAATTTGAGAGAGAGAGAGAGAGAGTACCTGGGCCACTTACCTGGCCTTACCTGTAGCCGGCCCATTAGGCAGCCCAGCCCACCAGGCAGCCGTGCCATCATCAACCTCTGCCAGTAGGCAGAGGTGATGACACACGCGCTCGCTGGGAGGCCTCCACCTCCTGCTTCCACCGAGGCGTTCCCGAGCCTCCCCCCTCACGCCACCGCGATGCCACGAACCCCCCTGGTGGCCCCTCTCTCCTATCCCTCTCGCCGCTCCCCTCCTCGGCCACCGAGGATCGCCGCCGTCGAATTCGTCGCCGTTCGGCCTCCCCCGAGCACGCTGACACCTCCGCCGAATCCGCTGTGAGCTCCGCCGCACTTCCCCCCTAACCCGGCCGTCTTTTGCGCTCTATAGCTAGCCGCGCCGTCGAAGCCGAACTCCGGCCGCCGCCCTGAGCTTCGCTTCGGCGAGCTCCGGCCACCTCTGCCCTCCGTCGCCTCCCACGGATCTTGCGAGAGCCCGCTATGCCCAGTGCCCTTAGCCGCCGCCCGTGGCCAGTAACCCGGACACCGCCGTGTCCCGTGGTCGCCGGCGATGACCTCGCCGGCCTGGCAGGTGGACCCCACCGCCAGAGTTAGTTAGCACTAACCCCCCCCCCCCATCTATGACATCGACGGTGGGCCGGAGCCCTAATCTTTTAATTAGATTAGCAATAACCCTGTTAACTAGCTGTGTCAGCGACGTGTGGACCCCACACGTCGGGTTCGACCCGGACCGCCTGTTGACCTGCCGACGTCACAAAGGACGTGGTCTTGATGCCATAAATCATTTTCTGGATTTATTTTTTTAGGAAATTTCGAAAATGCCTAAACTTCTAAAATCATAGAAATTCAACCGTAGCTCGAAATGAAATAAGTTATATATGAAAAATGATCAGAAAAATCCAATCTATCCATATGTGCTGTTTTCATGCATGTTAGAACAACTTATGACTACTGTTTAGTACAATTCAATATAATGGCATTTAAACCCTCACATATGGAGTTTGAATTTGAATCTTAGATTCAAACTAACTCCATTTAACCTGCTGCTAGTTGCATTAGCTCAAACCATAGCATATTGCCATGTCACAGTCATGCATCATATTGTTGCATTGCATTGATTGTGTTCTCCCTTGTTTGCTGTATTTGTCCCTCTCGGTGAGCGTGGTTCGACGATGAGATCAATGACACCGATGAAGAGCTATATTATCTTGAAGTGCGCTGCAAGCAAAACCCCTTGTTCATCCCGATACAATCCCACTCTCTCGCTCCTGCTCTCTTTTACTGCATTAGGACAACAACGATTCATCTGTACTTGTTGCGTAGCTGGACCCCTTTATCCTCTGCATGACTGTCATTGCCACGAGAAATAGATGAAACCCACTAGCATGAGTAGGAGTTGTTTGAGCCCTGATGTGCCTACTCATTCATGCTTGTTTGTCATGCCTGCTATTGCTTAGAGCTGTGTCAGGTCTGATTCATCGGGAATGAATTGGAAAGTGGTGAACATGTCCAACTGTGTGTGAGCTAAGTGTGTGAACACGATTTGGTAAAGGTAGCGGTGAGAGGCCATGTAGGAGTACATGGTGGGTTGTCTCATTGCAGCCGTCCTCAGGAACTGAGTTCTGTGTTGGTGATCCATGAACAGTTACTACCACACATTGGGTTCCGGTAACTCGGCCCTCTCGCTTATTAATCAACTCGATCTCTGTCCGGGAGTTGCAACTAGTTTCGGTGTTTGTAGGTAGTGTTAGTAGTCTACCAAGTGGCACCCGTGCAGGTGGGCTTGGGACAGACTAGGCACAATGTACGGTGTACCAAGTGGCACCCGGTTGGTGGGCTTGGGAACCCTGCTCACATCGTTTGGGGCCGTGGCGACACCCGGCGGATCTCCTTGCGGATGGAACCCGAATAGGCGATAAACACGGACGAGACTTGTGTGGTTAGTCGGTCGTGGCCGACTCCCTCGCCCGGCTTCCGCTTGAAGGTTGCAGAGGTACATGACGTGTCTGAGGCGATAAGTGGTGAGAGCGTGTGTGAAGAAGTACACCCCTGCAGGGTTATCATTATCTATTCAATATCCGGTTCCTCGGATATGGAAACTTGGACCCCTTGCATAGTTCATAGACAAGTGAAAGTGGATACTCTAAAATGCGCAAGATAAGCGTGAGTGCTATGAATGGCGTTCTCGTAGGGAGACGGGAGCGGATCCATAGTGGTGTATTGATATGGTGAATATGTGGACTCGTGTGCGCCACCTCAAAAGAGTTACTTGCGATGTAGTTTAGGATAGCCACCGAGTCAAAGCTGGCTTGCTGCAGTCAAACTCCACCACCCCCTTTTGATAATGATGCATATGTAGTTAGTTCCGATGTAAGTCTTGCTGAGTACATTTGTACTCACGTTTGCTTATTTTATGTTTTGCAGAGAGACGTCAGTCTCGCTAGTAGTTCCGTGTGGACTTCGGCGTTTAGCTTGTTACCTCAGCTACGATCTTGTGCCTCGGCGGATCTGGTAGATAGTCGCTTCTCAGCCTTTTTCATTTGTAGATGTCGTACTCGGACATGTTAAGCGTCGCTTGTGCTTTGACTTGTATGCTCTGGGTGTTGGGTCATGAGACCCATGTTTGTAATATCTCGCTCCTCGGAGCCTAGTGAATAAATATTTGAGTCGTAGAGTTATGTTGTGATGCCATGTTGTATTTACACATATTGAGCATATTGTGTGTATGTTTGAAATGCTTGGTATGTGTGGGATCCGACAATCTAGTTGTTTATCCTTGGCAGCCTCTCATATGGGGAAATGTAGTCTAGTGCTTCTGGCGATAGTAGTCCGCTTCTGCCCGGTTCACGAGTCCTGCTGCCCAAAGACTACTGCTTGGACACTTGGTGGCGGCATGTGTTTCACCTCGTTCCTATGTCTGTCCTTCGGGAAATGTCACGGTGATATTCGAGTCCTGCCTAGCTGCTATAGCCGGGATACCGAGTCTCATAGCCAGTGCTACAGCCCGAATTCATCGTTGATGACCGACATGCTCGATGTGATTCATGTATGCTGTCCCCATGGGTTAGTGCCGCTTTGGGTTCACGACTAGCCATGTCGGCCCGGTTCTTCGTCATATGGATGCTAGCGACACTATCATATCGTGAGCCAAAAGGCTAAACGGTCCCGGGCCATGGTAAGGCGACACCCGTGGGAATACCGTGCGTGAGGCCGCAAAGTGATATGAGGTGTTATCGGCTAGGTTGATGTGACTTAGAATCGGGGTCCCGACAGCATTGGTATCGAGCCCGATCGCTGTGGGATTACCAAGCCAAACTGGTCGAAGTTGTGTCTAGAAATGCTTTAGTTATGTAAGGGAATTGATTGTGGAAGGGAACGTAAGGCTCTTTTTACTCCTTATACCTCATGGCCTTCTGATCTGAGTCAACCTCTTCTCTTCTACGGGGATTAAGAACTAGGCTTCTCATCTATTTATTAGGATGATGTGTTACTAATCCATAGACCTTTAAGATTGTTGGATTTAAGCCCCAGTTCAGTTCCTACTATTGCTGTATGTTAACTGTTGATCTCGGAACCTTGATATGATGTTGTTGAGTGGTTATGCCACCATTTTTGCAGGATGTCTCAAATCATTTTGAGCATTTACACCTGTTATGCTATCCGAGTCATCCCAGGTCTCTAAATAGTCTGATGCATTTGCAAAATCCCTTCCTCCCATTTTGATGTTTCTTTGGGCCAGATTAACCACACTAACCGGTGCGTTGAGGTAATTTATTGCCTTGACATATATGTTGGAGCTATTATTATGACCCTAGGTGTTTAGGGAATCACTTAGCAATCCAGCCATGCTTTGTGTCCCCAGTGTGATGATTCTGGCCATTATTCTTGAAAGCATCCCGTGATGTTATTAGTTAGTAGGCATTCTATTCCTGGGTTCTTGAACCCGAGATTCACCCTACTTACCTCATGTTGATAGTAATTTCTAGCTCCCTTAGGTTATTAGTAACCTTTGTATAATCCCTCGAGGTCCGTGGCATTCCCTTCTTCCAAATACCATGAACCATTTTGGTAGAAGTTCTCTTGAACCGAAAGATCACAACAAGAGTGCTCTCAATGAGTTTCCTATCCTATGTTGTGAATCTGCCAGTTCTACCTTTCTGCATGGGTTATCCGGAAGAAATATGTTGAACTCGTTCGACATGCTAGTCCATGCATCCACAACTCAGAAAATCGTATGTTCCTTGAGTTGTCCCCCTTTTAGTTTGTCTTCTGACCCTCGTTTATCAGTTGGTAGTCAGGAGTAGTTGTGCATTCATGTTATCGATGCCTATTACTCATGTGGTCCGTCAAGCCATTCTATTCCGGAATGACTAGGAGAAACAAACTCCAGTACCTCATCCATATCCAGGATTGGGTCAAAGCAGTTGTATTTCGCAGATCAAAATGCCAATTCAGCTTTTGTTCTGTTCTACCCTGAAGTATTACCCACTTTATGTCAGGAACATCGTGAGAATTGCACCTTCTCTTATGAATTCTTGACGTAGTGATACTTCTCGCTATCATTATTCATTCCTCGGTCCCGTGTTGATGTAACCGGAATGCCGACAAGTGAATTGTGATGTGTGAAATCGATACTCCTAGCAACCTCGATGCTTGGTAGTTAATGGACAATATTCTCATTCTTAGCGTGTTGGTTATTAAATCATCATACTAAGATTGATCATGCTACCTAGTCCTTATTTCTGGTGCACCCTTCGATCAATGAGTTAGGATTATTCAATCCCTTACTTATTTGATCATATCGTCTTGCCCTGAAAAGCAAGATTGTTCTCTAGCTTAATAACGTATCGGTGGTTCGTGACTTTCCAAATATCTTCTTGGAAGTGCTACCAGGTTGTCGCCTGACCGCTATGTTAAGTTCGTGATCAAGTTGGTTTCTTGTGAACCACCCTTTCTCCAAGAATCTGTGTTGGATATCCCTGAGCTAGTTGGTTAAGCTAGACAACAACTTGGAGAGTTGGAAGATAAAAGCTTGCCTAACTTAGTTCGTTCCAAAGGGATATTCTTGTGTAGTGTGTGTTGAAGAAAGATGATATCTTCATCGATTGGTCCCTATGATCAGTTGCTGGACCTATTGTCTTATCAATCCTTTGATTTGAGTGTGGGCTATCGTCAAATCAAATCAGTACCAACGATGCTCGTAATGTTGTCTTACTCGTGGTTGATCCCTCGAGCATACACCATTACATCTTTTGGTCTAACCAATACTATCACCGTGTTCACATGATGGTGGAAGTCCAGTGATATGGAAATTCCGACGAGTTGTTGTTGAGCCCATCAGCAGCATTTTGTCTCCCCCATGATTCATGTGGAACATCAACCTAGTGTTGGAAACTTTTGTAAGCATTGCCTTCGTGATCCGTTCATGAGGTATATGTTTTGGTGAAAGAAGTGACTTTCTCTGATTCACGTGCATTTGGTGCAAGTTGCCGCCGTGAGTTCGAGGAAGATTGTTTTGTTTCCTATGGTACCATCCCAAGTCAGTCATGCACGTGCGAAGTGCCCTATGGTTTGATAGGTTGGCCGCCTCCACTCCATATGTGTTCCTAGCACACCAAGCCACTGATTGGTTTGTTCGAGGAAAAGGAGTTGCTGTGCGAATACTAGTTCATGCACAAGATTCCAATATCCTCGAAGATTGTTCCCCACCTGAACTTGGTAGTGTTTTATCATAAGACTACCATGTGGTCATGCTTGTCTGAGACAGCGTGTTCACATGTGTTTAGCAGAACCAGCTCATGTTTTGGAGCTTGCTATCTTAGTTCATTCCTCGATAATCTCGCAACGCCATCTCGTCGAATCGTGTTGCAAACTTTCTTTCAGACATGCTGAATCTGAAGTATCCTATCACCAACCGGATCTGTATCTCAGGCAGATATGATGGTTGGAACCTTTCCGACATTTGCATTTTGTTCCCAGCTTGCACCGCCTTGTGCCAATCTCCCTTGGATTGCCCTTCTCAGCAATTCTTGTTCAGGATCATCCTCAAAAGTGGTCCTACCATGGGTCCCATCCATTTCCGATGATAAGCAAATCATCCATTGCGTTGTCTTCAACAAGGTAGTCCACATCATCCATCCTAGTCCGGGTATGCCATTCCTTCGAACTCTTTCAACGATCAATTGTAAATTGCCTTAAGCTGGTACGAAGAGTGTCAATGATCTATGGATCAAAAGTAATTCTTTTTGCCACTTAAGGGAGCAGTTCTTCGAGTCACCTTTTCCAAAGTGCCCCGTTACGGGATCGTGGCAATTATTTCCTCGCCATCTGACACCATCCACCATCTTTCTAAGCGTGGAATTGTTGCCCACCAAATCAAACCCCGTCGTTGTTCCTCCATCCCTCTCGATGTGTTTTGTATCTCAACTCGAGATGTTTCAACATCTCATTCCACGAGTTGATCTTGAGTGCTCGATCTCCGAGGAGATCGTTTCCTATAGAGTATTCTTTTTGTCGCCATCGTGTTGGATGAAGATCTCGAAAGCAAAGACGTCAAGACCAAGATGATGGAATGAGTCAACATCTTCGAGAAGGGCAAATGGATCATGAAGATTGTGATAGCTTTGTGACTTCCTTTTTTCCTCTCACCTCACGTCTTGAATCTCGGGGCGAGATTCTTGTTTAGTGGGGGTGAGTTGTCACATCCCTAGCCTTGCAATGCACTAGTGCTAGCTTGGTTGTTGCATCATGTCTAAATTTATTGAAAGTTGAAATGGGGATTGCTCAAACCCTAGCACCAAACCAAATCAACTAGGTTCAAATAAAAATATTCTCAATGAACCCAAAATGCCCTTCATAAATGTTCACCATCTTTGGTCCTGGCTAAACCCTCTGCCAAAAATGGTTTCATATTTTTGGAGGCTATTCTGGATTTTTGAATTACTTCATAAGTATTTGAATTTGGACATTTAAATTTTATAATATTCTTTAAATGTCCAAATAATCCTGAAAGTACTTGGGGGCTATTGGAAATAATTCAAATAGTGCCCACAATTTTTGTCAGGATTTTATAAAATGAGTTAGTATTTTTACTAATTCAAAACATATCAAAAAATAATAGAAAACAGAACAAAAGTAGAAATTAGAGAGAGAGAGAGAGTACCTGGGCCACTTACCTGGCCTTACCTATAGCCGGCCCATTAGGCAGCCCAGCCCACCAGGCAGCCGTGTCATCTTCAACCTCTGCCAGTAGGCAGAGGCGATGACGCACGCGCTCGCTGGGAGGCCTCCACCTCCTGCTTCCACCGAGGCGTTCCCGAGCCTCCCCCCTCACGCCACCGCGATGCCACGAACCCCCCTGGTGGCCCCTCTCTCCTCTCCCTCTCGTCGCTCCCCTCCTCGGCCACCGAGGATCGCCGCCGTCGAATTCATCGCCGTTCGGCCTCCCCCGAGCACGCTGACACCTCCGCCGAATCCGCTGTGAGCTCCACCGCACTTTCCCCCTAACCCTGCCGTCTTTTGCGCTCTGTAGCTAGCCCCGCCGTCGAAGCCGAACTCCGGCCGCCGCCCTGAGCTTCGCTCCGGCCACCCCGCGTCCTCCCGCCGCCTCCCACGGATCTTGAGAGCCGAGCTATGCCCCTGTGCCCTTAGCCGCCTGCCGTGGCTCAACCGGACACCGCCGTGTCCCGTGGTCACCGGCGACGACCTCGCCCGGCTGGCAGGTGGACCCCACCGCCAGAGTTAGTTAGCACTAACCCCCCACCTATGACATCGACAAGTGGGCCGGAGCCCTAATCTTTTAATTAGATTAGCAATAACCCTGTTAACTAGGCGTGTCAGCGGCGTGTGGACCCCACACGTCAGGTTTGACCGGACCGCCTGTTGACCTGCCGACGCCACAAAGGCGTGGTGCTGATGCCATAAATCATTTTCTGGATTTATTCTTTTTAGGAAATTTCGGAAAATGCCTAAACTTCTAAAAATCATAGAAATTCAACCGTAGCTCGTAATGAAATAAGTTATATATGAAAAATGATCAGAAAAATCCAATCTATCCATCTGTACTGTTTTCATGCATGTTAGAACAACTTATGACTACTTTTTAGTACAATTCAATATAATGGCATTTAAACCCTCACATATGGAGTTTGAATTTGAATCTTAGATTCAAACTAACTCCATTTAACCTGCTGCTAGTTGCATTAGCTCAAACCATAGCATATTGCCATGTCACATTCATGCATCATATTATTGCATTGCATTGATTGTGTTCTCCCTTGTTTGCCTGTATTTGTCCCCTCTCAGTAGACGTGGTTCCGACGATGAGATCGATGACACCGATGAAGAGCTATATTATCTTCAGAAGTGCCAGGCAAGCAAAATCCCCTTGTTCATCCCGATACAATCCCACTCTCTCGCTCCTGCTCTCTTTTACTGCATTAGGACAACAACGATTCATCTGTTACTTGTTGCGGTAGCTGAACCCCTTTATCCTCTGCATGACTGTCATTGCCACGATAAATAGATGAAACCCACTAGCATGAGTAGGAGTTGTTTGAGCCTGATGTGCCTACTCATTCATGCTTGTTTGTCATGCCTGCTATTGCTTAGAGTTGTGTCAGTCCGATTCATCGGGAATGAATTGGAAAGTGGTGAACATGTCCTACTGTGTGTGAGCTAAGTGTGTGAACACGATTTGGTAAAGGTAGCGGTGAGAGGCCATGTAGGAGTACATGGTGGGTTGTCTCATTGCAGCCGTCCTCAGGAACTGAGTTCTGTGTTGGTGATCCATGAACAGTTACTACCACACATTGGGTTCCGGTAACTCGGCCCCTCTCGGCTTATTAATCAACTCGATCTCTGTCCAGGAGTTGCAACTAGTTTCTGGTGTTTGTAGGTAGTGTTAGTAGTCTACCAAGTGGCACCCGGTACAGGTGGGCTTGGGACAGACTAGGCACAATGTACGGTGTACCAAGTGGCACCTGGTTGGTGGGCTTGGGAACCCTGCTCACATCGTTTGGGGCCGTGGCGACACCCGGCGGATCTCCTTGCGGATGGAACCCGAATAGGCGATAAACCTGGACGAGAGACTTGTGTGGTTAGTCGGTCGTGGCCGACTCCTCGCCCGGCTTCCGCTTGAAGGTTGCCGAGGTACATGGCGTGTCTGAGGCGATAAGTGGCGAGAGTGTGTGAAGAAGTACACCCTGCAGGGTTATCATTATCTATTCGAATATCCGGATTCCTCGGATATAGAAACTTGGACCCCTTGCATAGTTCATAGACAAGTGAAAGTGGATACTCTAAAATGCGCAAGATAACCGTGAGTGCTATGAATGGCGTTCTCGTAGGGAGACGGGAGCGGATCCATAGTGGTGTATTGATATGGTGAATATGTGGACTCGTGTGCGCCACCTCAAAAGAGTTACTTGCAGTCGTAGTTTAGGATAGCCACCGAGTCAAAGCTGGCTTGCTGCAGTCAAACTCCACCACCCCCTTTTGATAATGATGCATATGTAGTTAGTTCCGATGTAAGTCTTGCTGAGTACATTTGTACTCACGTTTTCTTATTTTATGTTTTGCAGAGAGACGTCAGTCTCGCTAGTAGTTCCGTGTGGACTTCGGCGTTTAGCTTGTTACCTCAGCTACGATCTTGTGCCTCGGCAGGATCTGGTAGATAGTCAGGCTTCTCAGCCTTTTTCATTTGTAGATGTCTGTACTCAGACATGTTAAGCGTCCGCTTGTGCTTTGACTTGTAAGCTCTGGGTGTTGGGTCATGAGACCCATGTTTGTAATATCTCGCTCCTCGGAGCCTAATGAATAAATATTTGAGTCGTAGAGTTATGTTGTGATGCCATGTTGTATTTACACATATTGAGCATATTGTGTGTATGTTTGAAATGCTTGGTATGTGTGGGATCCGACAATCTAGTTGTTTATACTTGGTAGCCTCTCATATGGGGAAATGTAGTCTAGTGCTTCCTGAGCGATAGTAGTCCGCTACAGCCCGGTTCACCGGAGTCCTGCTAGCCTAGCACTACTGCTTCGGTCACTTGACTGGCTGGCATGTGTTTCACCTCGTTCCTATGTCTGTCCCTTCGGGGAAATGTCACGCGGTGATATTCGGAGTCCTGCCTAGCCTGCTACAGCCCGGGATACCGAAGTCCTGTTAGCCCAGTGCTACAGCCGAATTCATACGTTGATGATCGGCATGCTCGATGTGATTCATGTATGCCTGTCCCCATGGGTTAGCGCCGCTTTGGGTTCACGACTAGCCATGTCGGCCCAGGTTCTCTGTCATATGGATGCCAGCGACACTATCATATCGTGAGCCAAAAGGCATAAGCGGTCCCGGCCATGGTAAGGCGACACCCGTGGGAATACCGTGCGTGAGGCCGCAAAGTGATATGAGGTGTTACCGGCTAGGTCGATGTGACTTAGAATCGGGGTCCTGACAACACTCAAGACCCGGAACCGAGAACTGAGGAAGAAGAGACAGGCGTCAACACTCTGAACAGCCTGGACCTTCCGGCCAGAGCCCGGAACTTCCAGCCCCCGGACCCTCCGGCCGACCCGGAGCTTCCGGCCTACGGCGTCTTCGACCAGACCAGACCTGCCTACTTTCTGGTTAGCCCGGAACCAGGCCCGGACCTTTCGGCCCCCGGAACCTCCGGCCAGCCCGGACCTTCTGGCCCCCGGAAGCCAGGACAGCTCCTCTCGCACCCACACTCTGGTTTGGCCGGACCTTCCCCGGAACCTCCGGCGCCCGGAACTTCCGGCCCTGCCTGCGCGCAGCGACTTGGGCCGAGGCCCGTGTACCCTTTCGTCACTTAGACTATAAATACTCTTCTCCTACCTACGTTTTAGGGTTAGCATTGTGATAGCTCATTTAGAGATAGAGCTCTGCTCATCCGTTCCGGATCTACTCCACGGGAGGGACCGTGCCTCTTCGGAGAAGATCCACTCGGATTCAAGGCCTCCATCCGGAGAAGACAACCAAGACCTCCTCACAGAGAAGAACGGCTACCCTTGTATCCTTCCTTTGTTGATTTTGGATCATATGTTACCTTGTGATTTCGGTGATCTAGCCCTTGTTTGATCGATTCCTTGTCGATTGAGTGTTTCTCTCGTTCCTCCCCGTGATTTCCCTTGTGTTCTTCCGCGCGTTCTTCGTGTTTCCCCATAGGATCCACTCCAAAAGTGAAAGATCGGCCCCATAGGGTTCCCCCCTACATCAGCGCTCAATTTGAGGAAGGACTTCATCATCTTCTACATTGTCGTGAGGACCAATGTCTTCAGTCGTGATGGGGTCAACGACTGGAACTTCTTGAGCCTCAGGAGCCTCTGTGGAAGCAGAATCATGGACTATCAACCGACGCTCTTGATTGTCAGGGTCAGGGTGAGCGAAAGCAATGGGTTCAACTATAAGGGGCTCTGTGGGAGCAGCCCAATCTCTCTTCTTGGTTTTTCTCTTCTTGGGGGGTGGTGCATCATCAGTAGCGCGCTTAATTTTGCGCTTTCTGGCTTCGGCTTCAGCTGCCTTGGTTTTCTGCTGATCTGAAGCCACTATGGAGACCTTAGGCTTCGAGCCTGTCATGCTGGCTGGGAAGACAATGTGAGGTTCTTCCCGCCGTGGAGCTTCAGTCTGGGCCACAGTATGCTTCTTCTTCTGCTTGGCAGCCATCTTGGGGTCAATGCCAGGACGCCCAAGAGCCTTGCGCTTTTTAGCTTTGTTGTAAGCCTAAACACACTTTGCAACTAGAGTTTTCATGCGCTCTCTTGAGCCTTTGACTTCCTCTCGTTTCTTGCGAAATGCCTCCTTGAGGTCATTGAGCATCACCTTGAATTTCTGGACATCAGCCACACTCAGCTTGGCCACATGCTTGAAGATAAATCAGTTTGAAGACATTGACCTCATAATGCGAAGACATTCACTTACTTGATGAGAGTTGGTTCCAGAGTTGTACAAATCCAAGAATAAGTACAAGTGAGGAATCTAACTTGTAAAGAAGCATAAGTGAATAGACTAGGCAGAATATGAGGTGCAGAATGAGATAGATTCACGTTTGGAGATCTAGAAACCACTTTTGGTAAAGACGGATGAATCTATCAGATCGAAAACTTGGTAAAAAGTAAAATTTAATTACCACACGAAGAACTACTAGACGGAGCGAAGGTAGAGGCCGAGCAGTTCGATCTCCCGTGCCCTAACTTGGCGACGGAAGGCACCTACGGCGACGGCAGAGAGGACGAGGTCCACGGCCGGCGTGAGGACGGCGTCAAAGAAGTCGCGGCAGCTAAGCGCTTCGTCGTCGGCGTCGTCGAGAAACTAAGCGGGGCGCTTAGGGTTTCGTAGAGGTGGCGAGGAGGAAGAATAATTTTGAGCGAGGCGTGACGGGTATTTATAAGGACGAGAGCGGCTGCAACGCATTACGCAGTGCCTGGCGGTTCACATCTGACGGACACGTGACAAACATGCAACACCTTGGGAGTTGGTCATGTTCCCACGCATGCCTGGATTGTTGGGGTGGTCGTTCCGAATTCTCCGGGTTTCAGGCAAATAGGATAAAGTATTAAAAACAGATATAAATGTTTGTCAGATTGACTTCAGCTGACAAGGTCTCAGTGGAGACAATTGACAGTTTTCAATAGAATGCATCTGACTTGGACAGATAGAGTTGAGGTAGAAGCATATATAGGTTAGGGTCCGATCACATTCACTTAGTTCAAAAGATTCAACACGAAGTCATAGCTATAAGTGAATGCTGTAGAGGACAGAACACAGATAAATATATATAGTACTAGTCCAATTCAACCAATTGATGATAAACTTGAATATAAGCCAAGGATGAACTATGCAAACATAACGCCAATAGAAACACTTCAAACAAAAGTTTGGTGCTGGCGTTACCCACCGTATAGGAAGTATTAGACCCAGACACGGCGCACAATTATCGTGGCGCTCCGAAGTCAAATTCCGCATTAATATATTCACACTTAGAGTGTATGTCTTCATTGATTGAAGATATACATTACTTCGTGTGTTACACATCTAAGTCATTAAAATGCATAAGTGTTAGGATGTGTGTCCATTCACAGGACATTTGAGGATTCCAAGATATTTAGCTCACACCGCAACTTGCAAAACCTTTTCTCATCCAAGGGCTTTGTGAAGATATCAATAACTGTTCTTCCGTCTTGGCGTGAATGATATCAATATCTTCCTTTATAACATGATCTGTGAGAAAGTGATGGCCAATTTCAATGTACTTTGTCTTGAGTGCTGAATCGGGTTGTTGGCAATCTTGATGGCACGCTCGTTATGCAATAGAGAGGCACATTCTTGAGATGGATACCATAGTCTTTGAGAGTTTTCTTCATCCAGAGAAGCTGAGCACAGCAGGATCCAGCAGCAATGTATTCAGATTCAGCAGTAGAGAGAGATACACAGTTCTGCTTCTTTGAAGACCAACAGACAAGAGATTGTCCCAAAAAGTGACATGTGCCTGATGTGGACTTGCGATCAACCTTGTCACCAGCATAATCAGCATCTAAGAATCCAACTAGATCAAACTCTGAGCCCTTTGGATACCATAATCCTAGTGTTGGGGTGTAGGCCAAATATCGAAGAATTGGCTTCACAGCTAAGTGATGCGATTCCTTTGGTGCCGCTTGGAATCGGGCACACATGCAAACACTAAGCACTATATCTGGCCTAGATGCACATAAGTAAAGCAAAGAACCAATCATGGAACGATATACCTTTTGATATAACTCTTTACCATTGTCGTCGGGACCCAGATGACTTTTGGTTGGCATTGGCGTCGTGTATCCTTTGCAGTCTTGCATTCCAAACTTCTTCAGGCAATCTTTGAGGTATTTTTATTGAGATATGAAGATGTCGTTGCGTTGTTGACGGATTTGGAGACCCAAAAAGAACTTCAGCTCGCCCATCATGGACATTTGATATTGCTCTTGCATCATGTGACCAAATTCATCATTGTATTTCTTGTTGGTGCAGCCGAAGATAATGTCATCCACATAGATTTGGCACACAAATAGTTCACCATCATATGTCTTCGTGAAGAGTGTAGGATCTAGTGAACCAGGTTTGAAGCCTTTGCTTTTCAGAAAGTCTTTGAGTGTGTCATACCAAGCACGAGGGGCTTGTTTGAGACCATACAGTGCCTTGTTGAGCTTGTATACCATATCAGGATGTTTTGGATCTTCAAAGCCTGGAGGTTGTGCGACATATACTTCTTATTCTATCTTTCCATTGAGAAAAGCACTTTTCACATCCATTTGATATAGAAGAATGTTGTGATGATTTGCATAGGCTAGCAGTATGCGAATGGCTTCAAGTCTTGCCACCGGAGCAAATGTTTCATCGAAGTCAATTCCTTCCACTTGAGTGTAACCTTGCGCAACGAGACGAGCCTTGTTTCTTACAACTTGACCATGCTCATCTTTCTTGTTGTGATATATCCATTTGGTGCCAATGATATTGTGCTTCCGAGGATCAGGACGCTTGACCAATTCCCACACATTATTTAGCTTGAACTGTTGAAGCTCTTCTTGCATAGCTTGAATCCATTCAGGTTCCATGAAGGCTTCATCAACTTTCTTGGGTTCAGAGATTGAGACAAATGCAAAATGCCCACATAAGTTGGTTAGATGTGTTGCTCTTTGAGTTGCTTTTGAATGAGTGAGTGGACAAGGTGCATTCAAGCTGTCAATTATCTTCTCAATCTGAACTTCATTTGCAACACGAGGATGAGCAGGACGAAGATTTTTCTCTTGCTGATCAATGTCATCATTTGGGGGATTGTCTTCAGACTGAGCATTGTCTTCAGGTTGATTAGATGTAGAAATGACAAGCTCCTCTTCAGATTGATTCTCAGAGGGTATGATATCTCCAATTCCCTTCTCCTTGATAGATTCACTTGGAGGTACTTCATCTAGCACATTTGGCAGGTGCTCTCGTTGCGAGCCGTTAGTTTCATCGAACCGCGCATCCATAGTTTCAACCACTTTATAGTGAAAGAGGTTGAAGACTCTGTAGGAGTGCGAATCCTTTCCATAACCAAGCATAAAACCTTCATGTGCTTTTGGTGAAAATTTTGAAGTGTGATGTGGATCCTTGATCCAGCACCTAGCACCAAATACTCTGAAGTAGCTTACATTTGGCTTCTTACCAGTTAGGAGCTCATCGGATGTTTTCTTCAGAAGCTTGTGAAGATAAACGCGGTTGATGATGTGGCAAGTAGTGTCAGTGGCTTCAGGCCAGAACTTCCGTGGAGTCTTGTACTCATCAAGCATCATTCGGGCCATCTCAATGAGAGTTTTGTTCTTGCGCTCGGCGATGCCATTCTGCTGAGGTGTATAAGGAGCAGAGAACTCATGTGTGATGCCAAGAGTATCCAGATAGAGGTCGAGGCCAGTGTTCTTGAACTCAGTGCCGTTGTTGCTTCTGATGTGCTTGATCTTGGCGCCATAGTTCGTCATGGCACGATTGGCAAAGCGTCTGAAGACATCCTGTACTTCAGTCTTGTAGAGGATTATATGTACCCAAGTATATCTAGAGTAATCATCAACAATTACGAAGCCATAGAGGCAAGCAGTAGCATTGAGAGTAGAGTAGTGAGTAGGGCCGAATAAGTCCATGTGTAGCAGCTCGAAGGGTTGAGATGTCGTCATGATTGTCTTCGAGGGATGCTTGGCCCTAGTCATCTTTCCAGCTTCGCAGGCGCCACACAGATGGTCCTTCTTGAACTTGACGCCTTCTATGCCCACGACATGCTTCTTCTTTGCGAGAGTGTGCAAGTTCTTCCTGCCAGCATGCCCTAGCCTTCGATGCCAGAGCCAGCATTCTGAAGCCTTTGCTAGAAGACATACGACCATCTGTGGTCCTGCTGAGAAATCTACCATATATAGATCATCTTTTCGATACCCTTCAAAGACTAGAGACTTGTCAGATTCCATTAGTACAAGGCATCGATATTTTCCAAATAGCATAATCATGTTTAAGTCACAAAGCATTGAGACAGACATTAAATTGAAACCAAGGGATCCAACAAGCATCACTTTATCCATGTGTTGATCCTTTGAGATTGCAACTCTACCTAGACCCAATACCTTGCTTTTACCAGTGTCAGCAAATGTGATGTGACTTTTGGCTGATGGACGTAAGGTTGAGTCCATGAGAAGACTTCGATCACCAGTCATATGATTAGTGCATCCGCTATCCATAATCCATTCTGAAGCATGAGGTGTCATACCCTACAGTGCAGTTAGGGGGATAGGCTTCACCAAGAGTATTATGAAGCATAAACATTTGACGAGCAAGAGGATTATCAAAGCTCAGATCAAGATTAGGACTGATAGGATGTTTGACAAACGATTCAGGAACAAAATACATAGTAAGACCATTTGGGTATTTGATCTTGCGCCTGTCGGATTTCGGGTTCCGGCAGACCCTTAAGGTTCAAACTCTGGGGTGCGCGCGGAGATCCAACCCTCCACCGTCTCGCACTTCGCCGAATCGCAGGGACCTAAACTACTAAACAGAACAGCATAAGAGACACGAGATTTATACTAGTTCGGGCCACCGTTGCAGTGTAATACCCTACTCTAGTTTGTGGTGTGGTGGATTGCCTCTTGGGCTGATGAGGAACAGTACAGGGAAGAACAGCCTCGCGAGGGTCTGTTCTTGGTGGGTGTGATGAACTGCTAGGTGGTGTTCCGTCGCTCTAGCTTGAGGATCGGGTCTCTATCTCTCTCTCTGGATTCCAAATGCCAGATCCCCTTCTACTATGGTGGCTAGCTCTACTTATATAGACGAAGGCCCTGGGCCTCTTCCCAAATATTGAGCGGGAAGGGCGCCAACAATTGGCCATTTTGAAGGGGAACAGCGGGTACACTTATCCTGACTAAAGTTGGTCCTCGCCGCCAAAGCTCGGTGATGACGCCGCTTGGGCTCCATGATGACTCCCTTCCAGCCGTTGGGGCTGGTCTTGGTCTTGTTGCACCGAAATGGATGCCTTTGCTTGATGCTCTCGCCTGCGCTTGCTCCCTTTGCACCAAAGAGGAAAGGAGGACGCTGCGTGGGCTGGCGCCCGACTGGCGCCCTTGGTCGTCATGGCTTGCGTCATGGGCACCTCGCGAGGTACCCTGCCTTGAACTCTCCGCCTCCTCATGAGTCATCCTGACGAGGCCGTGCCTGAGGAAGCTCCTGGTCGTCCGCCCCGCGAGGCTTGGCCCCTCGCGAGGGTCTTGAGCTTGTGCTGATGAAGATGGGCTGTCCTGGGCCTCCTTTGAGCCACGCCGTAGGCCGCAGGTAGGCAAGTCTGGGGACCCCCGTTCCTAGAACGCCGACAGCGCCCTACAAGATGTTTTAGGTCCCCAGCAATAGCATCAAACGCCTTTGATTTCCGGCTGGAGACCTTTCCCTGCAAAAGAAAGTTAATTCTTCTTAACCACCCACATCTTCAGGGGTGGCTTAGAAGCAATGAGTCTAAGTGCAGCATCTGAGAACTTTGGCTTTGGAGCCCTAGCAAATAGCCTTGCAGGAGAAGAACGATACTCATATGAATAAGCAGAAAAGTTCTTAGTTCTATGAACATAGCGGTTTGAAGACACACGCTCATATTCAAAAGTCTGAGTATGGTTTCCCAGCAAAACATTGGCGTTAGGGTGACTCAGGTGAGTCCTCTGTCTGTATGAAGCCTTTGGGTCATATGAAGCCTTTGGTCTGGGATTTGTCTTCTTCCTAGGTGGTGTCATGATGACATTCACAGGAAGATTCTCAAGACAACTTTTGGGAACCCAGATCTTCTTCATAGGTGGCCCGTTCCTGCAGTTAGTACCAATATACCTGGCAAACACTTCACCATTCTGATTCTTAAACAGTTTATAGTTTGCATCAAAGGATTCATCAATGATAATAGGGTTAGCACAGGTGAAGCCAGATAAGGTGGATGGATCCACTGAAGGTCCCTTTGCAGCAACCCATGTGGTTTTGGGGTACTGCTCAAGCTTCCAGTAGGAGCCATCAACATTCATTTTCCTCTCGAACCCAACACCCTCTTTCCTAGGGTTTTGGTTCAGAATCTGCTTTTTGAGGACATCGCACAGTGTCTGATGCCCTTGGAGACTTTTGTACATCCCTGTTTCAAGCAATGTCTTCAACCTAGCATTTTCATCAGCAATAGTAGTGGTATCCTCCGCAGAGGGGTTAGTTACCACATTAGCAGTTGATGATATTGCAACAGTAGCAGCAGTAGAACATTCAGCAACAGAGGTAGCGTTGTCACGCTCAAGGCATTTTAGACATGGTGGTTCAAATCCTTCCTGAGCGGAACTGATCTGTTGAGCGCGAAGTGACTCATTCTCTTTTTGAAGATCTTCATGAGCCGCTCTCAATTTCTCAAGCTCTTGCTTCCTTTGAAGATAATCACAGGAGAGCTTTTCATGAGTGGTTGTGAGCGTTTCATGACGACTTTCAAGTTCCTGGTACTTAGCATGAAGAGTTTTTATGTCTTCAACTAAGGACTGAGAACGGGTCATTTCCGCGTCCAACAAGTCATTGCTTTTGTCTAACAGTTTTTGAGTATGTTCCATAGCTTTCTGTTGTTCAGTTGCAATTTTAGCAAGTGTTTTGTAGCTGGTTTTGGATTCACAATCAGAGTCATCTTCACTTGATGTTTGAAAGTAAGCGTCGCGTGATTTTACCTTGGCACCACGTGCCATGAAGCAGTAGGTGGGAGGCGAGTCGTCCTCGTCATTATCATCAGTGTTGGTGACGGAGCCATTGTGTTCGGTGTTGAAGATGGACTTGGCGACGTAGGCAGTAGCTAGGGCCAGACTCGCAACACCCGAGTCAGAATCCCCCTCAGACTCCACCTCCGCCTCCTCTGAAGCAGACTCCTCTTCTGAATCCATATCCTTGCCAACAAAAGCACGGGCCTTGCCAGATGAGCTCTTCTTGTGTGATGAAGATCTAGAAAAAGACTTGGAAGAAGACTTTGAGGATTTCTTCTTCTTGTTGTTATCAGAATCATATTCTTTGCTCTTCTTCTTCTTCTTCTTCTTCTCATTGTCCCACTGTGGACACTCAGAGATGTAGTGACCAGGTTTCTTGCACTTGTGACAGGTTCTCTTCTTGTGATCATAGGCAGAAGCTTCATCATTTCTTGAGCTGGATCGTGAAGACTTTCTAAAGCCTTTCTTCTCGGTGAATTTTTGGAACTTCTTCACAAGCATAGCAAGCTCCTTTCCAATGTCTTCAGGATCACCATAACTGCAGTCAGATTCTTCTTCAGATGAGGAAGCAGCAGCCTTTGCTTTCAAAGCTCGAGTTCGGCCATAGTTGGGGCCATAGATATCTCGTTTCTCAGATAGATGGTACTCATGTGTGTTGAGCCTCTCAAGTATGTCAGACGGATCGAGAGTCTTGAAATCAGGGCATTCTTGTATCATCAGGGCTAAGGTGTCAAATGAGCTGTCAAGAGATCTCAGTAGTGTCTTCACTGTCTCATGCTTCGTGATCTCAGTGGCACCGAGTGCTTGGAGCTCATTTGTGATATCAGTGAGGCGATCAAATGTGAGCTGGACATTCTCGTTGTCGTGTCGCTTGAAGCGGTTGAAGAGGTTGCGGAGAGTACTGATACGTTGATCTCGCTGAGTTGAGACGCCTTCATTGACCTTGGATAGCGAGTCCCAGACTAGCTTCGACGTTTCCAGAGCACTCACACGGCCATACTGTCCTTTGGAAAGGTGACCACAGATGATGTTCTTGGCAGTAGAGTCCAGTTGAATGAACTTCTTGACATCAGCAGGGGTGACACCTTCACCAGTCTTAGGAACGCCGTTCTTGACCACATACCATAGATCGACATCAATGGCTTCAAGATACATGCGCATCCTATTCTTCCAGTAGGGATATTCAGTTCCATCGAAGATGGGGCACACAGCGGAGACTTTGAGTATCCCTGCAGTCGACATAGCTAAACTCCAGGTGGTTAAACCGAATCACACAAAACAAGGGAGCACCTTGCTCTGATACCAATTGAAAGGGCTAGTTATCGACTAGAGGGGGGGGGGGGTGAATAGGCGATTTTTATGAAAGTCTTCAAAACATGGGAGTTTCAAAGACAGACAATATAAACAACACTATTCTAATGCAGCGGAAGGTAGACTACACTAGACAAGCCATAGTCAAGTATTTAATGGAGTGAAAGCATGAAGACTAATAGCAGCTAGGTAGTAAAGATCAGGATGGAAGATAGTATGAAGCCAATCAGAACAGATAGTCACACAGTGAAGTCAAACAGATAATACAAGCAGGCAATGACTTCACAAAGACAAACTGTAAGTAAAGAGGAGTAAGAGATAGAACCAGTGGCTTCAAAAGGACAGGGATTTGTTCGACCAGTTCTAGTTGCTGTGACAACGGTACGTCTGGTTAGGGAGGCTGAGATTCAACTCAGAAGACTGCATCTTCACCTTATTCCCCTTGAGCTAAGGACACTTAGTCCCCGCCCAATCACTCGGGTAAGTCTTCAAGGTAGACTTCCGAACCTTCACAGACTTTGTTCACCGGCAATCCACAATGGCTCTTGGATGCTCAGAACGCGACGCCTAACCGGCTGGAGGATTCACATTCCTCAAGTGTAACAAGTCTTCAGATCACGCTGACAGAAAGACTTCAGTGATGCCAAACACTCTTTGGGCTCTGGGTGGTTTGGGCTTTGTCCTCGCAAGGATTCTGTCTCAAAAGCTTCGGCGGTGGTTGCTCTCAAACGACAAAAGCTGTGTACTAACTCTGAGCAGCCACCAATTTATGGTGAAGGGGGTGGGCTATTTATAGCCACTGGGCAACCCGACCGGATTTTTCTGAAATGACCCTGGGTCACTAAGGAACTGACACGTGTCGCAACGGTCAGATTTCAAACACACGCGGCAACTTGACTTGGGCTATAAGTAAAGCTGACTTATCCGACACAGGATAAGATTTGCTCTCATTGTCTTCGGTCGAAGACATAGGATTTGGTTTGAGCATCACTTCAGTCACTCTAACTTTGTTCACTTGGACCCCACTTAACAGTGCGGTGGTTCCTATGACTCAACAAAGAAGAAAAGGAAACCACAAAACAACTAAGTCTTCGCGCTCCATAGTCTTCACTCAATGTCTTCTCGTGTCATAGTCTTCAATGTGAATATCTTCACAGACCACCATTGTCTTCAATGTCTTCACACATTTTTAGGGGTCATCTCCGGTAGGTAAACCGAATCAAGGAGGGACTACTACCTGTGTTATCCTACAATTCTCACAAACACATTAGTCCCTCAACTAGGTTTGTCGTCAATACTCCAAAACCAACTAGGGGTGGCACTAGATGCACTTACACTAAGCCTGAGACTGAGTGCTTCTACTAGAAAGGGATTGGTCACTGGAAGCGGAACTGCCCCAAGTATTTGGCAGATAAGAAGGATGGCAAGGTGAACAAAGGTATATGTGATATACATGTTCTTGATGTGTACCTTACTAATGCTCGCAGTAGCACATGGGTATTTGATACTGGTTATGTTGCTAATATTTGCTACTCGAAACATGCACTAGGGATTAAGCAAAGATTGGCTAAGGACGAGGTGACGATGCGCGTGGAAAATGGTTCCAAAGTCGATGTGATCGCGGTCGGCACACTACCTCTACATCTACCTTTGGGATTAGTTTTAGACCTGAATAATTGTTATTTGGTGCTAGCGTTGAGCATGAACATTATATCTGGATCTTGTTTGATGCAAGATGGTTATTCATTTAAATCGGAGAATAATGGTTGTTCTATTTATATGAGTAATATCTTTTATGGTCATGCACCCTTGAAGAATGGTCTATTTATATTGATCTCGATAGTAGTGATACACATATTCATAATATTGAAGCCAAAAGATGCAGAGTTGATAATGATAGTGCAACATATTTGTGGCACTGCCATTTAGGTCATATTGGTGTAAAGCGCATGAAGAAACTCCATTCTGATGGACTTTTGGAATCACTTGGTACTTGTGAACCATGCCTCATGGGCAAGATGACTAAAACGCCGTTCTCCGGAACAATGGAGCGAGCAACAGATTTGTTGGAAATCATACATACTGATGTATGTGGTCCGATGAATGTTGAGGCTCGTGGCGGGTATTGTTATTTTCTCACCTTCACAGATGATTTGAGTAGATATGGGTATATCTACTTGATGAAACATAAGTCTGAAACATTTGAAAAGTTCAAAGAATTTCAGGATGAAGTGGAAAATCATCGTAACAAGAAAATAAAGTTTCTGCGATCTGATCATGGAGGAGAATATTTGAGTTAGAAGTTTGGTCTTCATTTGAAACAATGCAGAATAGTTTCGCAACTCACGCCACCCGGAACACCACAACGTAATGGTGTATCCGAACACCGTAACCGTGCTTTACTAGATATGGTGCGATCTATGATGTCTCTTACTGATTTACAGCTATCATTTTGGGGTTATGCTTTGGAGATGGCTGCATTCACATTAAATAGGGCACCATCTAAATCCGTTGAGACGACATCTTATGAACTGTGGTTTGGCAAGAAACCAAAGTTATCGTTTCTTAAAAGTTTGGGGCTACGATGCTTATGTGAAAAAGCTTCAACCTGATAAGCTCAAACCCAAATCGGAGAAATGTGTCTTCATAGGATACCCAAAGGAGACTGTTGGGTACACCTTCTATCACAGATCCGAAGGCAAGACATTCGTTGCTAAGAATGGATCCTTTCTAGAGAAGGAGTTTCTCTCGAAAGAAGTGAGTGGGAGGAAAGTAGAACTTGATGAGGTAATTGTACCTGCTCCCTTATTGGAAAGTAGTTCATCATAGAAAACTGTTCCTGTGACTCCTACACCAATTAGTGAGGAAGCTAATGATGATGATCATGTAACTTCAGATCAAGTTACTACCGAACCCCATAGGTCAACCAGAGTAAGATCCGCACTAGAGTGGTACGGTAATCCTGTTCTGGAGGTCATGTTACTTGACCATGACGAACCTACGAACTATGAGGAAGCGATGATGAGCCCAGATTCCACGAAATGGCTTGAGGCCATGAAATCTGAGATGGGATCCATGTATGAGAACAATGTGTGGACTTTGGTTGACTTGCCCAATGATCGGCAAGCCATCGAGAATAAATGGATCTTCAAGAAGAAGACAGACGCTGACGGTAATGTTACTTTCTACAAAGCTTGACTTGTTGCGAAAGGTTTTCGACGAGTTCAAGGAGTTGACTACAATGAGAATTTCTCACCCGCAGCGATGCTTAAGTCCGTCCAAATCATGTTAGCAATTGCCGCATTTTATGATTATGAAATTTGGCAAATGGATGTAAAGACTGCATTCCTGAATGGATTTCTGGAAGAAGAGTTGTATATGATGCAACCTGAAGGTTTTATCGATCCAAAGGATGCTAACAAAGTGTGCAAGCTCCAGCGATCCATCTATGGACTAGTGCAAGCATCTCGGAGTTGGAATAAACGTTTTGATAGTGTGATCAAAGCATATGGTTTTATACAGACTTTTGGAGAAGCCTGTATTTACAAGAAAGTGAGTGGGAGCTTTGTAGCATTTCTAATATTATATGTGGATGACATATTGTTGATTGGAAAAGATATACAATTTCTGGATAGCATAAAAGGATACTTGAATAAGAGTTTTTCAATGAAAGACCTCGGTGAAGCTGCTTATATATTGGGCATCAAGATCTATAGAGATAGATCAAGACGCTTAATTGGACTTTCACAAAGCACATACCTTGATAAAGTTTTGAAGAAGTTTAAAATGGATCAAGCAAAGAAAGGGTTCTTGCCTATGTTACAAGGTGTGAAGTTGAGTCAGACTCAATGCCCGACAACTGCAGAAGATAGAGAGAAAATGAGAGGTGTTCCCTATGCATCATCCATAGGCTCTATCATGTATGCAATGCTGTGTACCAGACCTGATGTGTGCCTTACTATTAGTTTAGTAGGGAGGTACCAAAGTAATCCAGGAGTGGATCACTGGACAGCGGTCAAGAACATCCTGAAATACCTGAAAAGGACTAAGGATATGTTTCTCGTTTATGGAGGTGACAAAGAGCTCATCGCAAATGGTTATGTCGATGCAAGCTTTGACACTGATCCGGATGACTCTAAGTCACACGTGTTTATATTGAACGGTGGAGCTGTCAGTTGGTGCAGTTATAAGCAAAGCGTCGTGGCGGGATCTACGTGCGAAGCAGAGTACATAGCTGCTTCGGAAACAACAAATGAAAGAGTCTGGATGAAGGAGTTCATATCCGATCTAGGTGTCATACCTAGTGCATCGGGTCTAATGAAAATATTTTGTGACAATATTGGTGCAATTGCCTTGGCAAAGGAATCCAGATTTCACAAGAGAACCAAGCACATCAAGAGACGCTTCAATTCCATCCGCGATCAAGTCAAGGAGGGAGACATATAGATTTGCAAGATACATACAGATCCGAATGTTGCAGACCCGTTGACTAAGCCTCTCTCACGAGCAAAACATGATCAGCACCAAGACTCCATGGGTGTTAGAATCATTACTGTGTGATCTAGATTATTGACTCTAGTGCAAGTGGGAGACTGAAGGAAAGATGCACTAGAGGCAATAATGAAGTTGTTATTTATATTTCCTTATATCATGAGAAATGTTTATTATTCATGCTAGAATTGTTCTAACCGGAAACTTACTACATGTGTGAATACATAGACAAACAGAGTGTCACTAGTATGCCTCTACTTGACTAGCTCGTTGAATCAAAGATGGTTAAGTTTCCTAACCATAGACATGAGTTGTCGTTTGATTAATAGGATCACATCATTAGAGAATGATGTGATTGACTTGACCCATTCCGTTAGCTTAGCATTTGATCGTTTAGTATATTGATATTGCTTTCTTCATGACTTATACATGTTCCCATGACTATGAGATTATGCAACTCCTGAATATCGGAGGAACACTTTGTGTGCTACCAAATGTCACAACGTAACTGGGTGATTATAAAGGTGCTCTACAGGTGTCTCCGATGGTACTTGTTGAGTTGGCATAGATCAAGAATAGGATTTGTCACTCCGATTGTTGGAGAGGTATCTCTGGGCCCTCTCGTTAATGCACATCACTATAAGCCTTGCAAGTGTCGCTGTCAAAACCGGCGGATCTCGGGTAGGGGGTCCCGAACTGTGCATCTAAGGCGGATGGTAACTGGAGGCGGGGGACACAATGTTTACCAAGGTTCGGGCCCTCTCGATGGAGGTAATGCCCTACTTCCTGCTTGATTGATCTTGATGATATGAGTATTACAAGAGTTGATCTACCACGAGATCGTAGAGGCTAAACCCTAGAAGCTAGCCTATGATTATGATTGTTGCTGTCCTACGGACTAAACCCTCCAGTTTATATAGACACCGGAGGGGGCTAGGGTTACACAAAGTCGGTTACAAGGGAGGAGATCTACATATCCGAACTGGCAAGCTTGCCTTCCACGACAAGGAGAGTCCCACCCGGACACAGGACGAAGTCTTCAATCTTGTATCTTCATAGTCCAACAGTCCGGCTAAAGGATATAGTCCGGCTGTCCGAGGACCCCCTAATCCAGGACTCCCTCAGTAGCCCCCGAACCAGGCTTCAATGACGATGAGTCGGCGCGCAGATTGTCTTCGGCATTGCAAGGCGGGTTCTTCTCCAAATTCTGAATACCTGTAGAGTAGTGTCCGGCTTCCCATGAATGTTGCACTCCTCGGCTTCTGCGCCTAATAATGTCTATTCTCCACGTGTCGATCAAATGCGAGAAGTCGGGGCATTTTTACAATTGCCACCCTAATCATGTAAGTAAACCGTCTATTTAAAGAGATAGGGATCCTCAGATCCAGATCACACCATTCTCCCACAACAAGCATCCATCGGAGAGCGCCCAGAAAAATCCATCACATCATGGCCAGCCATCGCAGCTCCTCCTCTCGCTCCCGTAGCCCTAAGTCGGGCAATTGGAAGAAGTGTTCTATTCCCCATAGCCAATTAGTAGAGTTATAGACCCAGGGGTTTCTCCCTCCTGTGTATATGGTCCCCGACCGAGCCGGATTAGCCACTTATAATGGCGGGGAGCAAGCAGAGAGCTTTCCCAACCCATCCATGGGGGAGCGGGTATGCCTTGTCCCTTACTTATTGAGGGGACTCGGATTTCCAATCCATCCATTCCTTCGTGGGCTCCTGGAGTTCTATGGCCTCCAGCTGCATAATTTTACTCCCGCCTCCATATTACACATCGCTGGCTACGTCGCCCTTTGCGAGCTATTTTTGGGCTGCGAAGCTCATTTCGAGCTATGGAAGAGGCTATTCGCCTCGTACCCGCATACGGAGGGGTCAATATATCAAGTGGGCGGGCGAGATATGGCGATCGCGGGACCGGATACCTGTCCGGTACTCAAGAAGACGCCCAAAGGCTGGCCTTGAGTGGTTTTATATGGAGGACGTCCCCTTCCTGGACCCTGTTCGATGGGCCTTCTGAGTTTAATGCGCCCCTTTGAAGAAAGCGCATGCTGGCGCCCTCGGAGCCCCCAGGAGGAAGATAACAGAGAAGTCCTTTACCTGATGGACCGGATAAAGACGCTGGCCAAATCAGGATTGACAATAGTCGAGGTTATGTCAATATGTATAATGCGAGGGGTGCGGCCACTTCAGTTTCGGGGACACCCCATGTGGCACTTCAATGGAGAAGACGATGCCACCCGCTGCGGTCGTCAGGGACTGGACTCCGTTGCTGATTTAGCGAAAATACTCTCTGATTTATACAAAGGAGAGGAAGAGGAGTTCATCCGCATTAAGCCACGGGATGGATTCTCCATTTACAACCCCCCATGTTAGGTGAGCTGCTACCTTTTACTCCTAACCTTCCCACACCTTTCGTCATAGGTATTTACCTTGCTATTTCATAGCAGGAACTGCGGAAAGCTGTGAGGGAGGTCCACAGCCCGCCTCCACAACCAGAGGATCCTGACTGGGCCCTCGACCTCGGACTCGAAGAAGATCCGGACACATTCGTAGAGCTCATCGACAGGACATTCTATCAATTAAGCTGTTGCGGGCCTTGGTGGCCACCATGGCCAATTATCCTGGACTACTCCCTGCACCACATGTAAGTAAAACCGGAGTGCCAACTTCCGAGAAGGATCCCTTTTTTCGCACTTCACCCACCGCACACATATGGTGTCTTACAGGGAAGGTCTTCGGGGCGCCTTGCCGAACCCGCAATGACTCACCAACAAGGGGCACCGAAACCGGGTAGGCCTAAAAGGAAGGCGGTCAGGACTGAGACGCCATCGCAGAGGTACGAAAAAGAACCCCGCTCTGTGGTTGTCGTCTTTTGAAATGTAGCAAAGTCCATGTTTCCTAGCAGAAAAAATGCTCGCCGGACTATATCCGGAGAGCATGCCGGCCACGCCTCCACCAGCCGAGCTACAGAGCCGGACTTAGAGGCAGAAGCTAATGTGGGTCCAACACTGGATGTTCCTCCTACAGAGGATGCGGATAGGCTATCCGCTACGAATTCCGAAGTGGAGAGTGCCATGAATCACAGGCGTCGCCGGGCCGTGCTCCGCGATGCTTGTTTCTCTCAGGAGGCATTCGATGCCTTCAACTCGGGAGACGCGTACATCCGAGCTGCTCAAAATGGCCTGGCCAGAGCGACGGATCAGTATGTAAAGGATATATGGGTAAGAAAATCTGATAATTATGTACACTAGTAGCCCCTAAGACTTCAAACAGTTGGCACAACTGATTTGAGGATCATTATATGCGTAGGTTCTTACGGAGAAGAATACCCAATTGTCTCAAGAGCTGGAGGAGTGCAAAGCCCAACTACGGGCCGCAGTTGCCACAATGAAGGAGTCCGAGAAGGCCCCATATGGTAATACTTGTTTCTATCAAAAAGAATGACATGTACCAGTTAGTATTCGGCATGCATGCAAATCTAACAATAGATTATGCAGATGACCGTGGAGTGAATCCGGGGTTCGTGCGAGGGGATGAGAAACATGCTCAACGACAGCTAAAGGCTGGCAAGCGTGTGCTTACGTAGGTTAGGCGGGAGAAAAATGATCTCCAAGATGCCAATACCCGGCTGGGCGTTGAACTGAAAGATGTTCGGGCCCAGCTTGCGGACTCCGTGAAGGAGAACAAGAGGCTTCGACGCGGCATATTTAGTAAGTGCTTGAACGAACATTTATGGAGTTCGACGAAGAAACCGGCTAACAGAGTTATATCTGTAGGTATGCTGACAGGTTGTCATGAAGAGGAGATGCCCAGATCTGCAGGCGATCTTCTGCAAGAGCTCTCACAACTGCACGAACAAGTTCGGCAGGTGATGCAGGGCATTGCCCAGGCCTTGTGGCCATCCGCCTCCCTGCCGGGAGGCATGGGGAGCTTCGTAGAGGTGCTCAAGGGAGCGGCGCGCTCCGATTATGGAAGATATCGGCCTGCCGACAAGGTGCAAGGGAAGCTTGGGCCATGGTGAAGACGCGGTATACCAAGGTTGACGCGAACCACATGGCCGAGGTCGGACCTGTAGGGTGCGATCTGAAAGAGATCCCCGTAGTCGGTATATGACCAGGTAAAATTAGCCTCAAAGTATTCCCAACAGGATTGTAGGCTAGACAGCCTGTTGGATGGTATAGAAGAAGAATTTAGTCAATCTAAGTGACTGTGTACTTCAAATGACACATTTTGTCCCTATCCGGATTGTAAATCATTTGTCATGGCGGACCTTTTCGCTTCAACCTCCGGACCCGACAGTCCGGAGTGTATCCGAACACCCGCTCAGTTATGTAAAAACCGGGGTATGCGTGGAAACCAGGCGTAGGGGTCATAAGTGCTTGAACAGACAAGTATCCAACTAGGTATGTTATATTACATGGATAGTAAGAAACATCTTCCAGAGAGAATAGTTCCATTAAGGGTTCCTTTCCCTGGGTACGCATGCATTATTGTGCATGTACGAACTGCGAAAAGAGACGCAGGATATAAACATCTGGGGGCATGTATTACAATAAGTAAAAAATCATCTTTTGTTCACCGACCGAATATTCCCTTAAGAACGCTAGCTTTCGGCTTCACCCAGTCTGAGGTACACATCCGGCTGACCCGGTAGTAACAATCGCAGAGGTGCTCCCCTTATGCCCTAGCTGAATTAACGGGAACGTAGGGCATAAACACAAGAGCCAGGCAACCCATCTTGACCAAAACTTAAGTCATATCGATGCATATAATGGCGAAGAAAAGGTACATGTGGAGAAGTAGCACATGTGCGGGGGGCATAAAGCCCTGAATATAATTATATTAAGCTTCTGTATAAGAAGCCCCCAGGTATAATGAGCATGCATGGTGTGTCAAGATTGTGTAGTCAAGACATACTTTAAGCTTTTAATGCCATGAAGAAAAAGGGAAGAAGGAAAGAAAGAAAGAGATAAGCGGATATATATATATATATATATATATATATATATATATATATATATATATATATATATATATATATATATATATATATATATATATATATATATATATATATATATATGTATGTATAAAAAGGCTGAGGTAAGGAGATGAACACAGAGTCCGGCACTAGGCGTAGAATCTTCGGAGTCTGGCCGCGTTCCACAGGTTTGGCTTGAGTCGATTGTTTGATGCATCACGCAGACGGTACGCTCCACCAGTCAGAACTTTATCGATGATGAAGGGACCTTCCCATTTGGGCTTGAGCTTGTTCTTTTTCTTCTCCGATAGGCATAGAATGAGTGACGGTGTCCTGGAATAGGGGGTACTCACCACGTCGTCTCCCGATCAGTTGGATTGGGCCGAGGACCCCCATGGCCGTATACTCATGGGCCAGTCCGGACAGCTGCCGCATATAAGGAAGATTCCACAAGACTTGGCGATCAAGACAAGGACTCCTCCCCACCAGCGATTCGGCTGGGACTCTTGTTATCCTAGGCCTCGCGGTGCATTATATAAACCAGGGCCAAGCTAGTCGATGAGAACAACAATCATACCATAGGCTAGCTTCTAGGGTTTAGCCTCTATGATCTCGTGGTAGATCAACTCTTGTAATACTCATATCATCAAGATCGATCAAGCAGGAAGTAGGGTATTACCTCCATAGAGAGGGCCCGAACCTGGGTAAACATCGTGTCCCCTGTCTCCTGTTACCATCAACCTAAGACGCACAGATCGGGACCCCCTACCCGAGATCCACCGGTTTTGACACCGACATTGGTTCTTTCATTGAGAGTTCCGCTGTGTGTTCGGCAAAAGGTCGATGGCTCGCCTGCAGATCAGCTGCGACTTCGGTATCTTCGTCACCAGCTCGACTAGTCACCTTGGTTCGACCAAGGACTGCGCCCGACCTCGGATCGTCATGTTCGGATGAGGGCCTTCATCAACATCAACTCCGATCTCTATCAAGATCATGGAGTAATCATCCAGGGAGCCCGGGGGCTCGACGTCAACATTGCCCTCGGGCGACCGTGCTGTTTTTCTGGACAGGAACTTGTGTCCGCCGCTGCCTCCTCAAGTGTCGTTTTAATGATTGCTTCAGCGGAATTGTGCGGAATTGCGTCTACAAGAACCCTGGAAAATTTCATCGAGTTCCGATGGAGGAATCTCTGGCAATCCGCGATATACCGGAGCCCTGTTAAATCTGGACAAGAATCTGGATGAGTTTAGGGCATGGTGTCCAGCTTCTAGCTCGGACGTCCTTTGGAAGATCCAACCATTTATCGGCTGCGGAATTCCTATATCTACCACCCCTCAAAATTTCAGCTCGATCCGACCGTCCAAACTCCGGGAACCTTCCGATTAGTGCATCACTTTTCGGATCTGTTTTCTGCGCGAAAACGAATCCGACCCGAGTTCGTCTTTTTTTCTGAACGGGATTTCGAACATCCTTTTTGAAGAAAGTTTTGTATGGGGTATTGTGTTTTGTTCCCGAACACATCCCACTAACTTTAAAATCCTTTGAACATGATCTTCAACATCATGTTGGTGTCAAACCAGTCCGGCAATATTGCTCCACGGCTGCCGACCTGCGCTAGACACGTCGTCACTTTGTTGAGCCGAGCTCAACTTCTTCGGATCATCATCTCGGCAAGCCGAACAAGAGTTCGGCATCACAAAGGATAAATCATCACCAACATCGCCCCCCCACGGATTACACGGAGCAGGCACACCGGCATCGCCGCACGGTCACTTCATCAAGCCGGCATGGACCACGTCACAACCTGCATCGGCAAGGCTGCACTGTTGCTCCTTCAAGCCGGTGTCCATCACGCCGACCTACTTCGACTCATCGGCTGACATCGAGGCTTCGACATCTCGACTGGACCGGGGGATTCATCATCTCTTCATCAACCTACCTCGGTGACTTTGGTGTCACCAGCCGACCAGCTTCGTCACGATTAACTGGACCGAGGGCTTTGCCTCGGCAAGCCAACCTTTGCCAGCATTGCCATGCCGTCGCTTTATCGCCCATCAGGCAATGGGTGTGCGGATCGAGTCCCAATTTTGGGAACCACCTTCCTTCGGATCGCTACAACAAATAAACCAGGTGCTATTAATCCTAGTATTTTTCGCTTGTTTGGGTTCATTCTTCCCAAGGAATTATTACTTTGGTTTGTCCATCATATGTACACAGGTCTATCAAATGGTGGCCGCATTATCGACGGTCGCATGGTGGTTCGGTCAGTTTCCCTACATAGTCCGGCGAATGCCGCATCCGGAACTCGGACCGACCTATGAATTGAGGCTTTGCCACGCCTTTACTGCATCACGCTGACGCCCTGCATCGACATTGACTTCGGCGCCAGGCCATATTTATTTTATTACCCACTTTGCATAAATTATTTATTATGCAACACTTTTTTATTATTACTATTATCCCCGGTCTGCACTATTTTTTGTGCATAGGAAAATGATCCAGCCGGACTATATCCTTTGGCGTCACCTCGGTTGGACGGGGGGCTTCGTCAACACTGCATTACCCCATGCCGGGGACTTCGGCATCACTCTGCCGGCCTGCATCGACCGTGCTATGTCACCACTTCGGAGTGCCGAGCTCTTTGCTCCGCCACCTCGGGACCGGCTTGGGGATGGAACCTTGTCCGCATCAAGCTCGGACCGCGCGTCATCAATACCGAACACATTAACCAGCTAAGTTGCCTTCATGCTCAAAGTTTTAAATTTTTAATTTATGTTCGGTTCGACCAACCATTATACTTTTTTTTGGAAAAAAATTTCTTGTAAAAAATTTCCTTGTCCAAACTTTGTTTGTGACGCACAAATTCAAATACCCCGTTTACTTGGGGGCTCCCTTGCTGGAGCTTTTCCTCTTGCATATGATTATACTTGTACGGCTTCGTTCCTTGTTCATGTATTACGCCACAATATGCACCATATTGACCTAAGTGATTTGCAAGCTGGGTTGCCTTGCTCCTGTGTTTACCCCTATGTTCCCGATTGTTCGGCTAGGGAGTAAAGGGAGCACCTCTGCGATTGTCACGATCGGGTCACCCGAGCCGGACGTCAGACTGGGTGAAGCCGAAAGCTAGCGCTCTTATTGTTTTAAATTATGGTCGGCACACAATGGAACTCATGAGTACAAAAAATCTATTGCACAAGTCTCATATTAACAATGAGCACCGAAGAAAGGTATCGGTGGGGGTACTATTTTCTTCGAAGATGCTTCTTACACTTTATCAGTAATATAACATAAGTTCCCCGAGCGCGCTTTATGTCTCGTTATGAGCCTTATGACCTGATTGCCTGGTTATCGGAAACACCGTCGATATTCTCGACAGGTGGAGTACATAACACTTTTCGGTCCTTGACCGAAGAGGGAGAAGCCGATGGTCGGTTAAGACGCGTTCAAAGTTTGGGTGAACATAGATATGATATAAGTACTTCGGTACATACAATCAATTTTTTACCCAAGTCACTCGGGGGCTCTTAAATTTATGTGAGCTGTTTTATAATAAGTGTTCTTCTTCTTAGTCGTTGCAAAGTCTTTTTCTATCACTCCTTTTTTTGACGCGAGTGTGCGGTCAATAGCCGGGGCGCCTAATCTCTCAAAGCCGCTAAAGTTTGCTAAACTGGCCTAACGAGAAGTACTCCGCCTTCGGGATAGGGGGTTGAAGCCATAGGCTGACCCGCTTGAAGTCTCGAGATAGGATGTGTCATGTTAAAGCACCATGAAACACCTTTTTTCTAAGACCAATTTTCGATTTGGCACCAACACTTGATCTAGTTCGGACATTAAACTTTTGAATAAGTTTTTGGATTTTCGAGCCTATGGCACTTTTAAACTATTTGTGCGTTTCCAGCATTAGTCTCGCAGGATTACAACGCCGACACCTTTAGGGATTCGCAAAACATTCTCGATATTGCTATATATGCATCGGTTTCAATTGTGTCCTAGGTCAATAGTTGGGTTGCCCGGCTCCGTGCTTGCCTCCTACGTTACGCTTTGTTCGGCTAGGTGTGCCAAGGGAGAACCACTGTGATTGTGCTTCCATCTCGCATGGTCAAGCACCTCAGTGGAGAAAGCCAAAAACTGACTGTCACAATAGGCGTAAATTGGTCAGCGATCCAATGACTATGTTAAATGATGGGCCGTTCATAACATTGGCCGAAGTGTTTACGACTTGACCTCGGCTGTCGCCGAACACTAACCGGGGGCTCATAGCTAGCTTCCCCAGTATAAAGCTCCTATGACTAAGCGAAAGTTTTAAAGCCCGCATATCTGATTGCCTCGTTTCTGCTAACACAACCGCCTTCGGGGACCGAGACGTCGGCTAAGGGTTGTTTTGTTAGTACGGAAACACCCTGCATAGTATCTACCAAGGGGTAGAAGCCGACGATGGGCCACTTTCAACTAATAAACGGTCACAATGGAGTCAAAATAATGATGTAAAGTACTTGGATACATAGAATCATTACACATAATCTGTGATTTTACTCTGGATATCGATCCTTAATTCGGTCACCCGTGCCCACATTAAGGCTCGGGGGCTACTGGGCTTCGTGCTCATTATTTACAAATATTAAAGGGGCACATCGATCCCCTGATCTGGTGTTGCCACCTGACTAGTGTCTCGGGGGCTACTGCATTGCCTATTCGATGCAGAAAATTCAAAGGGCTCAGTGTTCGGCGTGATTGAACTATGGGAAGCGCGTCTTCGGGCAGCAATAAGTACCATCTGGACCTATCTGGCATCAAGCTATATATCACGGCGACTTCTCACGACCCTCTCTCAGGGGCCCGTTCGCCGATCACTATTATATCTAATATATTACACCGTTTTATTCCTATGTATGTTGTCGAGCTAGAATTGATCCTCGTGCCGATTTCGCACATCGACACGAGTCTCGAGGCCTCTTGAACAGCGGTTTTTATGCTTGCCTTCAGGTGCATCTCGGGTTTTAGACTGATACACACCTAGAGGGCTACTGGATATACATCGGCAGAGAATAAACTGCACCAGTTAAAAATATTCACAAAAAATCAGTCCGCGGTCGGGGTGGTGCACCAGCTTGGAAGCAGTCCGGCATAAAGCTCGGGCGCTAGCGGCTGGCTCCATAGAGGGCATTTCTGGCATTAAGCTCGGCTAAACTCCTTCAACTTTTTTGAACCAAGGTGATCTATGACACCTCGGATATAGTCCGACGTAGGAGCGTGGACACAGTCTGGCGTTGGTGCTCGGCTGCAAAAGATACCTCGAATGCAGTCCGGCGTTAGAGCTCGGACGCAAGAGGACACTGCCTCCCGGGAACAACTTCAAACCCGAGGCGTGGCATAAAAATAACAAGGCACTGATAAAGGCCGCAAACTTAAAGGGGCTCCTCGGATACCCAACGTGTAAACTCTTCGGATGCACTTCGGCGATCCTCAAGATCGAAGATGAGAAGATTTGTTGAACCAGTTTTCACGACCGACAACCAAAGATGAAGAACAGTTCGAAAGAATCGAGGAGCGTCCCTAACTTGAAGACCGGTTCAGGGGGCTACTGACGGTGTCCTGGACTAGGGGGTACTGACCACGTCGTCTCCCGATCAGTTGGATTGGGCCGAGGACCCCCATGGCCGTATACTCATGGGCCAGTCCGGACAGCTGCCGCATATAAGGAAGATTCCACAAGACTTGGCGATCAAGACAAGGACTCCTCCCCCACCGGCGTATTCGGCTAGGACTCTTGTTATCCTAGGCCTCTGGTGCATTATATAAACCAGGGCCAAGCTAGTCGATAGACAACAACAATCATACCATAGGCTAGCTTCTAGGGTTTAGCCTCTATGATCTCGTGGTAGATCAACTCTTGTAGTACTCATATCATCAAGATCGATCAAGCAGGAAGTAGGGTATTACCTCCATAGAGAGGGCCCGAACCTGGGTAAACATCGTGTCCCCTGTCTCCTGTTACCATCAGCCTAAGACGCACAGATCGGGACCCCCTACCCGAGATCCGCCGGTTTTGACACCGACAATGAGTTCGCCGACGTTATACGTTTTGGCCCGTACTTCTCTGTTTTGATACCGTCGAGCCTATTGTTGATAGAATGTGGAGCGGGCTTTTGCCACGTCACGCTCCTCCTCCAGGGCGTCCAAACTATCCTGCCGATCAAGCTTGGCTTCTTTCTCTTCATACATGCGCACTCGAGGTGAGTCATGAATTATGTCGCAGGGCAGTACCGCCTCTGCATCGTACACCATAAAGAACGGTGTGTATCCAGTAGTGCGATTCGGCATGGTCCGCAGCCCCCATAGTACGGAGTCGAGCTCCTCGACCCAGTATGTATCTGATTCCTTCAAGGATCGCACTAATCTGGGTTTAATGCCGCTCATAATGAGACCATTTGCCCGCTCAACCTGACCATTTGTTTGAGGGTGATAGACAGAGGCATAATCGAGCTTAATGCCCATGTTGCCACACCAAGTTTTGACCTCATCGGTTGTAAAGTTCGAGTCGTTATTGGTGATGATGTTGTAGGGGACCCCGTAATGGTGTACAACCCCGGATATGAAGTCTATCACTGGTCCGGATTCGGCCGTTTTAACTGGTTTGGCTTCTATCCATTTGGTGAATTTATCCACCATGACCAATAGGTATTTTTTCTTATGGCTTCCCTCTTTAAGGGGTCCGACCATATCAAGCCCACAGACCGCAAAGGGCCAAGTAATGGGGATTGTTTGGAGAGCGGTAGGTGGCATATGGCTTTGGTTTGCGAAAAGCTGCCAACCGAGACAACGTTGAACGAGGTCCCGTAAGGCTTTCTCGGTCGTCGGTCAAGAAAACCAAATCTGAAGGCCTTGCTTACAAGGGCCCAAGCTGCGACATGGTGTCGGTGTACTAGAGTAGGGGTACCCTAGTATCCCGAACTCGTGCACGGGCAGTCGCAGCACCGCGCGGCAGGGTTTGCCTGGCGACCGCCAAGGTCCTCCTCGGCTCCATTGGAGCCATTCAAGAACAAAGTATTCAAGCCAAGGAGACAAGGCCCCGGCAAGAGGAGCTTGCCGGGAAGGCCACTCAAGGCACCTAGAAGACAAGGCCCCGTCAAGAGGAGCTTGCCGGGAAGGCCCGGTGAGCGACAAGCTTCCGAACGCGACAAGGCAACAACCGTGGCAAGGCGCTTGCCGCGGCAGACTACCACTCCGTTCCTCCGCTCCAGCTCATCCATCAACGTGTCGCCACGGGATCTTTCAGTGCGGCGTGGCAAGAGGTCAGCAGCCCGGTGCGGGCGCGGTGGCGAGCGGTGCTGACAAGATGGCCATCGTGGCGAACGGTGGCGCCCCTGACGGTCCTTTTCTGCACTGTTTAGTCGACTTAGACGGGCATTTAATGCCTTTGTCCCCTGCCGTCAGGGTTAGGTAGGATGCACTGTACAAGTAGCTGTACCAACCGCAACTCATTTTCCCTTTTTGCCCTTGTCTACGTTGCCACCTGTCGGGGACCCCTTGAGCATATAAAAGGAGGCCCATGCGCAACGTAGAGGGGGTTCAACTCATTCGAAACCAGAGACACTCACACTAGGTCTTGTAGCTCTCAGCGCTCCCTAGCAAGAACACAGTACAATCAGACAAGCAGTAGTAGGAGTATTGTCTCTCCGGAGAGCTTCGAAGCTGGGTAAACTGCTCGTGTGCTTCGCCTCGATCTGCTCTTCGTGCAACCTCCGCCCCCCACCGAACCGGAAGGGGCTCGGTCCTCCGGTCCCATAGGTGTTCGTGGGTCCGATCAGCTTCCCCGACATCTTTGGCGTGCCAGGTAGGGGGCGTCGAGGCTGTGTGAACCTAATCCGGTGTTCACATGAGCAACATCTTCATCATCTTCATCAACATGCCACCGAAGAAGAAGGCTTCGGCGGCAGCGGAACCGTCCACGTCGATCCCGCCACCACCGGAGCAAATGGGTGGTGGGGTAAACACCGGCGGAAGAACGGGCGCCGGCGAGGGAGCTCATGATGCTGCCAAGTCCAAGGACAAGGCCGCGCAGACCTCGGCGTCTGTACACGCACCGCGCCCATCTCAGGAGGCGTGGGACCGACAGCGTCATGGTATTCACAGTACCATACGTTTGTTGGATCAAGATCGAGCTGGTGGATCCCGAGGCCCTCAAGACCAGCTTGCACGCCAACATGCTGGCACGAGCGAGGCACGGTCGCCTGGACGGGATACTGCTCCTTCTAACATAGTTAGAAGTCCGAGCATATCCCGCTCCTCACGCTGTTCGCCACTGCCACCCACCACTCCAGCAGAAGCTTTGGCGAGAGCTCAACTGCTCCTAGATTACCCTCCAACAGCCGACAAGGTCGATGAATGGAGGGCCACCATCCAGAGTCTCATCGGCTTTGCCAACGGCGACACTCCGTGGCAACCGACTACATCGCTGCCGCGGCAAGACGACAAGGCACGAGCCGGTGGCGACGAAACCTGTGGGGGTGCAACCACCATGCACTCTCCACCCCGAAGGCCAAGATCGCCGACTCGCCGGATCCACCTCGACAGCGACTCCACGCGTCGCCGGATCCATGAGCTCGTCGCGATCAGCGCCAAGTTCTTCACGAACGACAAGAAGAAGACGCTCGAACTCGCGATCGGCGCCAAGAGAAGCGGCGTCAATCCGACCAGCGCGATGGGCCCTCCGTCGACATGCATGCGCTAGGGGAACCAGCGCGACTTGCCGTTACACGGTAGGTTGCCCTGCGTTCACTCGTGAGCTGCGGCAAGTCCATGGCCCAGAAGAATAATTTCAAGCGGGACGTGCGTAGAAATACGACGACAAGGCGCATCCGTCGAGTTTCCTCAAAGATATACACCATTGCGGTGCAAGCAGCCGGGGCGAGACGACAAGATTCGGCCAACTACTTCCCATTGGTACTCAAGCCCAATGTCGATCTTGGCTCATGCACTTGCGGACAACTCCATATCCTCTTGGGCGGATCTATGCCATCGGTTTGTCGGCGCCTTCACGGCGTGACCATAAGCCCCATGGCCAAGAGAGCGACCTTCATCTCTGCGCCCAGAAGGAAGGAGAGCCCCTGCGCAAGTACATTCAGAGATTCAGCCGTGTACAGCACAACATCCCAGATGTCCACCCAGCCGCGGTAATCAGCGCGTTCCATCAGAACGTGCGGAACCGCAAGATGCGGGAGGAGATGGCGATGTGCAAGATCAAGGACGTCAGTGAGCTATATGCCCTGGCCGACAAGTGTGCACGTGCTGAGGAAGGGAGGAGACTCCCCGAAGAGAATATGGATGCAGCAGGATCTGACAGTGAGGGGTCCGCTCCGGCAAAGAAAAGCCGGCGGCGGAGCAACAGAAAGAAGAAAGGCAGAGATGTGCTAGTTGTCGAGCAGTCCAGCAACGGAGGTGGCGCCAAGAAAGCCAAAGTTGGTAGCTCCGGCAAGGAGGTTGCCACGGACACCAACTGCCAGGCTGTGGCGGTCGCCGACAAGCAAGACGGCTCCAACAAGCAGTACTGCAAGATCCACCGCACCAAGGGCCATGACCTCCAGAGCTGCAAGAAGGTCGAGCAGCTTGTTGAGCAGCAGAAGGCTGAATACGAGCGGCGTGACAAGGAGAAGGCTCAAGAAGGTGCTGGAGGAGCCAGCAAGAAACGCCCCGGCCGAGGAGGACGCCGCGGCAAGGCCAAGCAGCGGCAAGGAGACAGACCTCCTCGCGGCCGCGACAAGGATGAAGATGACGACGACGATGAAGACATAGAAGATGATGAGACTGACGAGCAGGAGTTCCAGAAGGCCACAGAGGTCTTGTGCGTTGACGGTGGTGCTTCTCTGCATACTTCACACCGCCAACTCAAGCAGTGGATGCGGGAAGTCAATGCGGCAGAACCATCCATCGAGTCACGCAAGCCTCTGAAATGGTCTAGCACGCCTATCATCTTTGATATTGAGGACCACCCTGATCGCATCTCTGCGGTTGGGTGCTTGCCGATGTTGGTTTCACCAACTATCCGCAACCTCAAGGTCACCAAGATGCTAGTTGACGGCGGGGCCGGCTTAAACCTGATCTCCTCCATGGTACTCCAGAAGCTTCAGATCCCTGATGGCGAGCTCGAAGAGACAGGCACATTCCAAGGAATCAATCCGGGAAGGAGCAAGCCAAAGGGAAAAATCACGTTGCCTGTGACGTTTGGCAGCGAGTTAAACTTCAGGACTGAGAGGGTCACTTCTGATGTTGCTGACTTCCCATTGCCTTACAATGGGATACTTGGCCGTCCAGCACTCGCCAAGTTCATGGCAGCCTCTCATTATGCATACAACTTGCTGAAGATGCCAGGCCCAATAAGTGTCATCTCTGTCCTTGGCGACAAGAAGGATGCTCTTATCTGCGCCGACAAGATCTACCGGGAAGCAGCAGCCGCAGCAGATCACAAGTCACTTGCCGTTGAAGCTCCCGGGGGGAAGAAGAAGACCAAGTCCGCAAGAGCTCGATGCCCACTCCGGCAGCGCACCTCTTGGTGCTGCGCTACCGTCGAGGGCGCACCATCGAGCTCCACCGGCAAGTGCAAGAAGACGATGGCAGCTCCACCAAAGACCAAGAAGGTGTCCGCCAAGGAGGACGGCACTGGTGGTACCTTCACCATCAGTGCCACTCTCGATCCTAAATAGGAAGGCGCGCTCGTTGCTTTCCTGCGGGCGAACGTCGACGTGTTTGCGTGGCAACCGTCTGACATCCCCGGTGTTCCCAGGAAAGTAATTGAGCACCATCTTGCCGTCTGTCCTCACGCGTGGCCCGTCAAGCAGAAAGTTAGGAAGCAAGCAGTGGAGCGCCAAGAATTCATCGTAGAAGAGATCAAGAAATTGGAAGCAGCAGGCCTTGTCAAAGGAGTGCTCCATCCTACGTGGTTGGCCAATCCTGTAGTCGTGCGCAAGGCAAACGGAAAATGGAGGCTTTGTATCGACTTTACAGATGTTAATAAAGCTTGTCCCAAAGACCAGTTTCCCTTGCCGCGCATCGATCAGATTGTTGACTCCACGGCCGGATGTGATTTGCTTTCATTTCTTGATGCATACTCGAGATATCATCAGATCTTCATGGCAGAAGAGGATGAGGAAAAAACCGCATTCATCACCCCATGTGGCACATACTGTTTCATACGGATGCCTTTCAGTTTAAAGAATGCTGGTTCAACATTTGCAAGAGTAGTTCATGATGCTTTTGAGCCGCAAATGCACAATGTAGAAGCTTACATGGATGACATAGTGGTCAAAAGCAAGAACAAAGCAACTCTGATTCAAGATTTAGATGAAACCTTTGCAAATCTGCGCAAGATCAACCTCAAGCTCAACCCGAGAAGTGCGTGTTTGGAGTCCCATCCGGCAAGCTTCTCGGGTTCTTCATCTCAGCGGGAATTGAAGCCAATCCCGACAAGATCAAGGCCATTGAGCAGATTGAAGCACCAAAGCGCGTCAAGGATGTACGAAGACTTGCGGTTGCGTGGCTGCTCTCGGCAGGTTTATCTCTAGGTCTGCTGGCGCCATACCTGCCATTTTCAAAATATTGAAAAGGCAGGTCAATGAAATGGACTCGAAGCGGAGGCTGCACTGCAGGATTTAAAGAGATACCTGTCCTCCACTCCAATACTTGTCGCACCTAGGCCACAAGAAAAGTTGCTGCTATATATAGCAGCAACCAATCAAGTGGTTAGTGATGCATTAGTAGCGGAGAGGGAGGCGGATGATGAGCCGGCAACCACGGCATAGGCATCCAGCGACAAGCAGGGGGCTTCACCGGCAAGCTCTGGCCCCGACAAGGATGAATCCGCGCAGGAGCATGAGAAGATGCAGAAAAGGATGGTGCAGCGCCCAGTTTACTTTGTCAGTTCCCTTCTGCAGGTGGCTAGGTCAAGGTACTCTGGTGTGCAAAAATTGCTTTTCGGCCTCCTCATGGCCTCGAGAAAGCTGCGCCATTACTTTCAAGCACATGAGATCACAGTCGTCACTCGCTTTCCGCTAAAGAGGATACTGCAAAATCCAGAAGCAACAGGCAGGATTGTCGAGTGGGCACTAGAACTGTCAAGCTTTGGCCTCAAGTTTGAAAGCACTTCAACTATCAAAGCGAGCATTGGCAGAGTTCATAGCGGAATGGGCGCCAACACAAGATGAAGAAATTCGAAAGCGAGCATCCCGTCAAGGAAGCAAGCAAAGAGTGGCTAATGTACTTTGATGGTGCCTTCTCGCTGCAAAGGCGCGGTCTTGGCGTGCTGCTTGTAGCACCCACGGAGAGCACCTCAAGTACATAGTCCAAATGCACTTTCCCAAGGAGCAAGCAACAAACAATGCTGCAGAGTATGAAGGTTTGCTTGCGGTCTCGAGATCGCAGATGACCTTGGGATCAAGAAGCTCATCGTCGGGGAGACTCACAGACTTGTCGTCCGCCAAGTGAACAAGGATTACGAGTCCGTTGATGGAAGCCTACGTTGATGAAGTGAGAAAGCTAGAAGAGCACTTTGGCGGCCTGCAGATGGAACATGTTCCAAGAGCTCGAGAATGATATTGCCGATGGTGCATCAAAGTCGCCGCCTCAAGTTACACAATGGAACCAGGGATTTTGTGCTCAAGCTGACTCAACCGGTATGCGCCATCAACTGGACAGAACAAGAAGAGGAAGTTGATTTCGGTGACTATTTTCGGCGAGCTTCCGCCGCCGCCAAGAAGGTCCCAAGGATCAACACCGTCTCTCTTGAGGAGCGTCTGCTCCGACAAACCCAAGGGTTTGTTTCGTTGAAGCGAGCGCTCCCGACAAGTTTTGCTCCGGCAAGCTTGCGAGGGCGTCAAGCTCGGCCGAGCCGCGGGTTCTCGCCGTGAAGCGGATGTTCCCAGCAGCAGATGTGCCTTTAGTCCTTGTTGTCGAGCCGCGAAGCTCCAAAGATGGGCACAACAGATTGTCCATTTCCTTGACGGGAGAACTTCCGAAGAACAAGAAGAAGCGGAAAGAGTAGCCCGGCGGTCAAGTATGTACCAGTTTGTCGACAACTGCTTGCATGTAAGAAGACTCAGCGGTGTGAAATTGAAGTGTATTCACGGGAAGATGGACGAAGCTGTTGGCGAGATACATGGAGGCATATGTTGTCACCACATTGGCGCAAGAGCACTTGCCGCAAAGCTTTCCGGCAAGGTTTCTTTTGGCCGACAGCCCTCCGGATGCAACTGCACAAGTAACCAAGTGTGAAGCGTGCGGTTCCATTCAGCAGATACACCAGCCAGCTCAAGCTCTCCAGACGATCCCTTTATCCTGGCCATTTTTGGTGCAGGGGCTCGACATCCTCGGCCCTTTCCCGAGCTGTCGGGGCTTTGAGTACTTATGCGTTGCAATCGACAAGTTCACAAAGTGGCGGAAGTGGAAGCGATGAGGAAGGTGACAGCACGATCGGCGATCAAGTTCTTGGTCGATTGTTTGCCGTTTGGGATTCCTAACAGATCATCACCGACAACGGTACACAATTCACGAGCCGCACCTTCATGCGATCGTCCAAGATCTTGGCGCCAAGGTCTGCTTTGCTTCATTGCTCATCCGAGAAGCAGCGGTCAAGCGGAGAGGGCAATGCTGAAGTGCTGCGCGGGCTCAAGACCAGGACTTTCGACAGGCTGCACAAGTGCGGAAGAAACTGGATTGAGGAGCTGCCGGTGGTTCTTTGGTCGATCAGGACGACGCCAAATCGAGCCACTGGCCAGACACCTTTCGCTCTAGTCTATGGAGCAGAGGCAGTTCTCCCCACGGAACTCGTATTTGGATCACCTCGAGTGCTCGCTTATGATGAGCTTGAGCAAGAGCAGCTGCGACAAGATGACGCGCTGCTCCTTGAGGAGGACCGTCTTCAGGCCGCTGTACGAGCTGCTCGTTATCAGCAAGCTTTGCGCCGCTACCATAGCCGCAAAGTTAATGCCAGAAGCCTCGAGGAAGGCGACCTTGTTCTTCGGCGCGTTCAATCCACCAAGAATGCCAACAAGTTGACGCCGAAGTGGGAAGGCCCTTATCGGGTGAAACAAGTCACTAGGCCTGGCGCTGTCCGCCTTGAGACCGAAGATGGCATTCCGGTGAGCAACTCCTGGAATATTGAGCATCTTCGTAAGTCTTACCCGTAGGGCGCGGTTGTCGGAACCTGTTCCGGCAACCACCTTTTGTACAAGTATTGCCGATGTTGCATGTAATCCTTTGTACAAAGCCGGGCGCAGACCCCGTGCATAAGTAAAGCTTATGTGTTTTGCACAATTTGTCAATTTCATGCTTTCATCATTTTATTGCATGTTTTATCTGACACTTTGTGCAGCACCTACGCCCGGTAAGCAATAACGAGCTGCAAGGCTCCATGACTTTATTTTCTCTTCTTTCTCTTTCTCAAAGAAAGGAAGGTTCCCTCGCACACAAGTTAGCCGGGTGGGAAGGAGAAGATAATGGTCTGGCCCAAGCGTCGCTCGAGAATCTTTCGCCTTACCCGGAAGCAAACGACAGAAAAGCTAAGTTGCCAAAGTTTGAACAATCAGTTTTTAAATTTTTAAGTTATCTTCCTCGAACGACCGTACTTTGTATGGAAAACCTGTGCGCGAAGGAACCAACTCGTAGCTAGTTGCGCCCTTATTTTGTTTCGAGTCCTCTCAACAATTTAAGTGAGCTGCAACTAGTTGCGACAAGGTTGCTTGTCGGAAGCGGCACTGCCAGACAGGCTCTTGACGTTCAAGACTCAGCGCTTCATGACAAAAGGTGCTCGCCGACAAGTTCCCTAAAAGCGTAGGGCAAAAACATACAAAGGAAGGAATCAAGTAAAGGAAATAACGTGGCAATCATTGCCCGAGATAGAGTTATATTACAAGATAGCTTGTCGCAGCTCTAATAGATTGTTCTCCTAACATGACCAGCAGCGACAAGGAAAAGATAAAATTGGCGGCCTAATGTACGCGGTCGCCATCAACCCTCTTGATCTTGCCTACCTTGTCCACAATGGGTGCGACAAGGGCCTTGAGTGCCTCCACATCAGCATCCGGCGGCAAGGACTTGAGGACGCCGGTGAGGTTGAGGCCTGGATTGCGGAAGGCCACCTTCATCAACACCTTCTGGAGAGCTCCCGCATAGATTTGGCGCGATTCCTCGGCCAGCTACTTTGGGATCTCTTCCCAGAGTCGCTGGAGAGCCGTCACCACGCCCTTGAAGAACAAGCTGAGCTTGGCGCTGGGTTGGAGGTGCTCGTCGGAGGAGTACCCGAGATCCACCATCCCCAGCTCCGTCAGCTCCTTGTCGATGGCGGCGGCAACATTCACAAGACCCTCGGTCCAGTGCTCCACGTTTTCCCTGAAGGTGCTCTGGGCGGCAGTAGCGCTCGCCAGCAGCGCCTCGTCGGCCTTGATCTTCTCCAAGAAGGCCACCTCCCGCTCCTTGGCGTCGTCCAGCGTCTGCATCAAGGTGGTCAGCTTCAGCTCAAGATCTGCTTTGGAGTCCTTGACGGCGCTGAGCTCTTTGCTCCTCTCAGCGAGACGGCCCTGCAGCTCGCCAAGAGTGTAGGCGTCCTTATCGCGCTCGTGCTTGAGTGCAGCAAGCTCCTCGCCGCCCTTCTGGAGATTGGCCTCGAGCTGCGTCACCTTCGTCTCCAACTCCTTCTTGGCGGCCTCGGCAGCTGCGGCAGCATCTTTTGCTTCCTTAAGAGCCCCGCCAAGTGTTTCCTTGCGTGCGGCAAGCTCCTCCTCATGGCTGTCAAGATTGATCTTCCGTTGCGCCAGCTCGCCCTCCTGCGCAGACAGCTTCTCGGCAATAAGCCGCTGTTGCTCTTCAACCTCAGCCTTCTCGAGGATGAAGGCTTTCAGCGCCTCAACGACTTGCTCCCGCTCCTCGCGCAAGGACCTGAGAGCTTCTGATTGATGCCCGAGCTCCTCCGCGCTTCTCGATGTTCTGCTCCGCCTTGCGACAAAGCGCTTCCGGGATTCCAGCTTGGCTTGTCGGGCGCGGTAGAGCGACAGCAGCTTCTTCGAGCTGCTCCTCCTCGAACTTCGCCGCTTCTTTGCTGCTTGGCGCGTCAACCAGCGTCGGCCAGCGGAGGCGAGCAGCTCTTCGTCGAAGGTCTCTCCTTCGACCGGCGCCCTCGAGCTCGGCGCCTGTGGAAGCTTGATGAAAACGCCATCGCCGGCCTTGAGATAGGCGCCGGGCTGGGGCTCTTGAACTGACGCCCAGCAGCGATGGCGGAGGATCGGCGGTCGGCGTGGCGCTGGCGCTCCTGTGGCCTCGGGGCCGTCAGTGCGATCGCCGGACCCCTCGCCAGCCTCTGCGGCAGCAGCCTTGGCGGCCTCTTCGCCGGCGGACTCATTAGTGCCAGCCTCTTCCTCCATGGCGGCGGCGTCGGCAGTGTTGCCGCGCGTTTCTTCCTCGCCGGCGACCTCAATCTCCATCGGCTCTGCGGCGGATGGATCTGACGACCAGAAAAAGAAAGAACAGTCAAGCAAATGTTCAAAAAGAAAATCAGAAGAAGAAGAACACAAGGGAAGTTTTCAGTCAAGAGGGTTACCTGCGATGGGATCTGCGGCCGCGGTCTCAACCACCGGAGGGTCGCTGGCGCTATCCCTTGCCGGAGAACTGCCCCTTGCCGGAGAAGCCTCCCTTGCCGGAGAACGCTCCCTTGCCGGGGGATCCTCGCTTGATGGTGTAGTCGACGCAGATGGCACATCGGGAGCGGCTTCCGGGCACTCCTGGTGGGGCTGCTCTGCTCCTACACAAACCAACAGTCAGATATCATCAAAGAAAGGGCACCCATGCACGTTCAACAGCAAAAATTAAAACCATATACTTACGCTGGGGGCTGTGCTGGGGGCTGCTTTGAGGAAGAGTTGCCGCGTCCGGCAAGATAGTCTCGGACGCGCCTCCTGCTGCCGCGGGGGGATCGTCCTCGATGACAACCACCGGGGTCTTGGCTCTCTTCGACGCTCTCTGGGCCACCGTCCTGAAAAGGAAAGGGTTCAGAATGAAGCAAATCAGATACAAGACGAAGCAACAAAATTGAAGAACTACAAGTACAACACGAAAGCTTACTCTTCTTCTTCCTCGTCGGAGCTGAGCGCGGAGAGATCAAATTCTTGCTCGCCTCCGGCGCGACGAGGCGGAGGAGTGGGTTCCCTTGATCGCTTGGCGGGAGTTGCAGCGGTGGCCTGGGAAGGTCCCGCTCCAGTTGTTGCAGCAGCGTGAGGTGCTCCCGCGGCAACAGTGCTTGCCGCGGTGGAGCTGCGCGTCAAGGCGCGACAACTGTTAACCCGTCTGCCGCACCGTTTCATCTCCAGCCTTGCGAAGACGCCTTCTTGGTGGAGCTGGGGCTCCGCTTATGCAAGCTACTAGATGGTGGGGGAGGCGCCACGCGGGTTCGCTCGATTAACTTCAGGTTTAGCAAGCTCCTCCTCGCCCGGCAAACTCCTTTTCGCTCGACAAGGCTTGCCGCCTCTGCTGCCTCTGCCTCCTCCACGGTGCACCCAGAATTCGCCCGGTAATGGGCAGCTCTTGCTGCCGCCTCCTCCAGCTTGGTGGCGATCGCGCTGCATCTCGTCGTCGATGGTGTCATGGTGAGGCCCTGTAACACCCGGATGTAACTTTCCATATTTGTAACTCCAACTCTTGCCATTTTCGGCATTGTGATATGATATTCCCTCCGTGGTTGGGTTTTCTTCATTTTGCATTTTCTCCATGTCATGCATTTTATATCATGTCATCATGTGCATCGCATTTGCATACGTGTTCGTCTCATGATTCCGAGCATTTTTCCCGTTGTCCGTTTTGCAATCCGGCACTCCTATGTCCCCGGCGTCCCCTTTACGTTTTTCCGTGGCGGGTACTAAACTTTCTCGGAATGGACCGAGGTTTGTCAAGTGGCCTTGGTATACCACCGGTAGACCACCGGTCAAGTTTCGGTCATTTGGAGCTCGTTGGGTACTCAACGGTTAACCGCACTCTCGCAAAGGCCTCTTTTAAGTTGCAGCCCAACACCCTTCAAAATAGTCCAATAACCCATCTAAGTCACTTCCATGCTCTCCGTCGTTCGATCACGATCGTGTGGTAAAACTACACCTCATTTGGACTCTCCTAGCTCCCTCTATGCCTATTTAAACATCTCCTCGTCCAAATCCGGGTCTTCTTCCTCCGAAACCCTAAAATTCATCCTCGCCGCGCGGACACGTCCGCCGCCGCCCAGACGAAACCGCCCCAGCGTCCGCATAATCGGGCCGCGACGACGTGTCGCCGTCGCCCTCCACTCCCTAGCGCCGCGCTGCTTGCCCCGGCCCACAGCCCGCCCGCCCGGCCCGGGCAACCGCCCGCGCCGCGCCCCCAGCCGCCGCCACAGCCGCCGCCAGCGACCCGCCTCCAGCAGCGCCCGGCCCCTCCCTCGCCCGTCGCCGCCCGCCCGCCGGCCCGGCGCGTCCGACCGCCGCGCGCCCGGCGACCCCGCCACCCGCCGCCTTGCCCACGCCCACGGCACGCCCGTCGCCACCTCGCCGGCCGGCCCCGGCCCGCGCCGACCTCCCCTCCTCCTCCGGCCTCTTCCCGCACTCGCCGGCCGGAGTCGCCCGATCGGATCTCAGATCTGTCGACTGGGTTGACTTTCTCCCCCCCAATTTCATCTAAGTTTTAAATTTTGTGATAATTTGTGGCAATTTCTACGCATCATAATTTTGCATCTGTAGCTCCGTTTCGTGCGTGTGATATGTCAAAATGTTCGTCTCGAAGAGTAGATCGTTTCATCTCATTGCATCATTTTCATTTGAGCTCATCTTGATGCCCGAAATGCTGTTAGAAGAGGGCTATGTGATGTTAGTTTCTGTTTCTTAACAGAACATGCACTTTTGTTATTTTTGCTATGATTGATGTGGGCACCCTATGTATTTGAGTCCTACATGTGTTTTGTAATATGCCATGCCATCTTTCCAGGGGTGTATGCCATGTATTTTTGTGATCTATGTGGTGACTAGCACAAGCATGCAAAGTAGGTTTCTGATGTTCTTGATTTCACTCTGTTTTGTTGATATTTTGATGCCATGTTAACTTGATGTTACCAAGAGATCCATGCATATTTTGAGATGCTTCAGTAAGGATGTTTTGAACATATGGTTATGCTCTATCCATCCATGCCTTTGTTTGCAATTATGGAGTGCCATAGCTTGAGTCAATCGAGCTCTACTTTTGCTACAAAATGTTTCTGGCAGATTGTTTACATGTTATTCAATTTTGCCAAGGTTGTTGTGGTTGATCCGTGTATGCTATGATGTTGTTCTTGCCATGTATGTCTTCTATGCCATGTCTTCTTGATGTATGTATGCTTAGTTTATCATGAAAGGCTCTGTAGTGAGTGCTTTGAGCTCTCAAACATGCCTACTTGTTATCTGTTTTGACATGCCATGTTGCTAAATCTGTTATGAAACTTGCCATTTTGACATGGGTGTTACTATATTTTCTGATCCTTTTGGCTTATGGTCAGTAAGGGACTTTTGTTCTATGCTTTGAGTAGATTCATGCCATGCCTTGTTTTGCTATTATAAGTTCCTGTAGCATGTAGTTTTCTTGCTCTGAACATTGCTACCGATGCTGTTTTTGCCATGTCCAAATTTCGATATTTTTTGCACTTTTGCCATGCTTGTTTGAACCTGTTATGTTGTGAATTAGCCGTAGCTCAGTGTTCATCTTTTGTCAAGCATCTTGATTAGATCACTGCCATATACTTTGTTGGTACGTTTGGGTGCAGTAGCTTAATTTCTTGTTGCTTGCTAAGTGGCATCATCTTTGTTAATGGCAGATTTGTGTCATTCTTGTTTTGCTTGTCATTTGCAAACCGTGCATCCGATTCCGGTGATCTTTATATCGATTTCAACGAAATCATCTCATATTTCAGCGGCATACTTGGTTTGCCAAGTTGATGCCTGGTTCATCATTTTCCTTCCGAGCGCGCATACGCATTGCATATCACATCTCGCATATCATGTCATGTTTTGCATCATGTTGATTGTGCATTGCACCGTGATTTATTGTGGTTCCTTTGTTTGTGTTCTTGCTGGGTAGAGCCGGAGGCGAGTACGTGAGCGAGGAACCTGTTGAGAACGCTTACGAGGATCAAGCTTTCGACAACTCGAGAACATTGCGAGCAAGATGACCATACCCTCGAAATCACTTCTATCTTTGCTATGCTAGTTGCTCGCTCTTTTGCTATGCCTATGCTACGATGCCTATCACTTGCTATATCATGCCACCCATATTGCCATGTCAGCCCTAACCATCCTTTTCCTAGCAAACCGTTGATTGGCTATGTTACCGCTTTGCTCAGCCCTCTTATAGCATTGCTAGTTGCGGTGAAGATGAAATTTGTTCCTTGTTGGAACATGGAGATGTTGTTCCTTGTTGGAACATGTTTACTTGTTGGGATATCACAATATATATCTGCTATAATTAATGCATCTATATACTTGGTAAAGGGTGGAAGGCTCGGCCTTATGCACAGTGTTTTGTTCCACTTGCCACCCTAGTTTCCGTCATACGGTGTTATGTTCCTTGATTTCGCGTTCCTTACGGTTGGGTGATTTATGGGACCCCTTGACAGTTCGCTTTGAATAAGACTCGTCCAGCAAGGCCCAACTTTGGTTTTACCATTTGCCACCTAAGCCTTTTTCCCGGTTTTCGCGAGCCCGAGGGTCATCTTTATTTTAACCCCGGACCAGTGCTCCTTGAGTGCTGGCCCAAACAGTAGACTGCGGGGCCACCATGGGGAAACTTCGAGGCTGGGTTTTACTCAGAGGATGTCTCATCCGGATGTGCCACGAGAACGAGATATGTGCAGCTCCTATCGGGTTTGTCGGCACAATCGGGCGGCTTTGCTGGTCTTGTTTTATTGCTGTCAAAATGTCTTGTAGTCCGGGATTCGAGATTGATCGGGTCTTCCCGTAGAAGGAATATCCTTCGTTGACCGTGAGAGCTTATAATGGGCTAAGTTGGGACACCCCGCAGGTATTATCTTTGAAAGCCGTGCCCTGGTTATGAGGCAGATGGGAATTTGTTAATGTCGGTTGTAGAAAACCGAAGTTGACCTCAAGTAAAATACACATCAACCGTGTGTAACCGTGATGGTCTCTTCTCGTGGAGTCCGGAAGTGAACACGATGTTGGAGTAATGTTTGACGTAAGTAGTTCAGGATCACTTCTTGATCGCTACTAGCTTCACGACCGTGCTTTGCTCCTCTTCTCGCTCTCTTTTGCGAATGTAGCCACCATATATGCTAGTCGCTTGCTGCAGCTCCACCTTACAACTCTGTCCTTCCTATAAGCTTAAATAGTCTTGATCTCGCGGGTGTGAGATTGCTGAGTCCCGTGACTCACATATTCTACCAAAACAGTTGCGGTGTTCCGACGATGCGGTCAGGTGGCGCAACCGAGCTCAAGTGGGAGTTCGATGAGGAACGTGGTCGTTACTATGTGTCTTTTCCCGATGATCGATGAGTGGAGCCAGTTGGGACGATCGGGGATCTGTAGCATTTGGGGTATCTTCTTTTATTTTGGTTCCGTAGTCGGACCTTGAGTGTACTCGGATGATGGATGTTTATTTATGTATTGTGTGAAGTGGCATCGTAAGCCAACTATGTATCTCTTTCCCTATTGTATTACATGGGTTGTGTGAAGATTACCTCACTTGCGACATTGCTTTCAATGCGGTTATGCCTCTAAGTCGTGCTTCGACACATGGGAGATATAGCCGCATCGAGGGCGTTACAAGTTGGTAATCAGAGCCTTCCCCGACTTAGGAGCCCCCTATTTGATTGTTTGCTGGCGTTGTTGAGTCTAGAACGGAAAATGTTTTGAGTCTTAGGATTATATATATCGGAGAGTAGGATTCTTTTTACTCCCCAGTCCCTTCGTCGCTCTGTGAGGTCTCTTGACGTAGAAGTTTTGACTCTCCTCTCCTCAAATTTCACTAAAAAAAAATTTTAGGATCACGCGGGTATCTTGGGATCGTTCCGATGGTTTTGTGACGAGAACATTGTTCTTGGTGCCTCCTGACATTTAGGGGTTGTGGCAGTGTCCCGGGGAGTTGAGCTCCGAGGTGTTGTCGTCACAATTTTATCGTTGCAGTTCTGGAATACCTGAGTTTTACCGACATCGAAATCTCTTTTGTGCGAGTTGTTGGTGAGATAACCCGATAACCCGATCTTCGGGCGAGCTCGGGAGTATTGCCATGACTTCAGATAACGGATGCTTTTCAAGGTCGAGGTACACGATTTCGAGGATTTCTTGGTTATGTGTTGACGGATGGATACAGCTAGATCTAGGTATTGTTAGTTTGGGTGATATATTTTGTGTCCCCTGTATCCCCAACACCAGATTGCATAACCAGAAAGTTTCGGGAGTTTATAGGTGGGATTCAAGTAGCTCTTAGCATTTCTTCCCGCAGATATTTGGTTCGTGATTGAGTAATCCTTACCACTTATTTGTTCCAGTCGTACCTTGTTTATTTTTTTCTTCAACCTTTAATCAAGTGGCTTCTCACCTTAATGGGCGTGTGATGTTAACTTTGGAATTCATTCGTTCATCCTTGTTCGAATGTTTTTTTGTGAAGACTATATGTTGCAATTTCGATCCGTTGATTCAACTTGACTATTTGTCTATCAAAGTGCTAACGGATGTCACCCTCTTCAGGATGGCTCCGCCAACGCGTCGAAATCCGAATCGAAATGATGGGAATCATCGAACCTCCACCTCCACCTCCGCCTCCGGAGGCTCGGCAACTATCATGGCAGCCACCAATGCCAATGCTCGAGATGATTTTGCAGCTCTTGCAAGAGCGTACTCAAGGACAAGGCAGTCAAGGAAATCAAGGTCAAGGCAACAACCAGCCACACTTTGCTACTCTCAGTCAGTTCCTCGCTAATCAGCCAAAGTCTTTCGGTTTACGTAGCGAGGCCACAGACGCCGACGATTGGCTTGTGGACATCTGCAAGCATTTTGAATGTAGCAATGTCGGACACGAGGACTTTGTCAAGTTTGCTTCGTTTCAACTCAAGGACCAAGCTGCTGAGTGGTACCAAGAATACAAAGATTCCAGAGGAGGTCGTGTCATTACAGGATGAGTTCATGAGATTTGAGCTCACCACATTCAAAAGTGTTGTTGAGAGCAAGCGTGAGGAGTTCCGCAATCTCAAGCAAGGCAACATGTCTGTGTATCAATACAATATTCAGTTCCAGAAACTCGCTCGCTTTGCTAAGCAAGGCGTCCCTGATGAAAAGAGTATGATCTATCAATTCAGAGGTGGTCTCAGAGAAGATCTGCAATTAGCTCTTGTGCTTTTTGAGCCAGAAAAGTATGATGAATTCTACAACATGGCATTTGAAGCAAGAAGCTGCCCAGCTCAAATGTGAGGCTTCTAAGAAGAGAATCGGGGATGCAGTTCAGTCTTCTTCTTCCTCTCAAGTGGCAGCTAAGCAGCGAAGTTCTACCTTCCTCCTCCTCCGTTCCGTCGGCCTTATCAGCAGAGAGAACTCGGGTGGCCGTGGATCTTCCCACCCGCCCAACCAGGCTATCGTAACAAGTCTAATTCTCAAGCTCCAAGGTCAAATGCTCCTTATCAACGTCCGCTCTCAGAGGTGACTTGCAACAAGTGTCGGCAGAAGGTCACTATGCGAACAAGTGCTTCAATCAAAGGCGCCTTCCGCCTCCTCCTCTGTGAAATCTTCCGGCAATGCAAAGTGGTCAAGCATAATCCCAACTCGCAAAGGTGAACATGATGAATGCAGCGCAAGCGGAGGATTCTTCGATGTGATAATGGGTAATCTTCCGCTAATGATATTCCTGCAAAAGTCTTATTTGATACCGGTGCATCGCATTCTTTCATGTCATATCCTTTTGCATCAAGCACAATGTTGACACAGAGATTTTGTCCAAAGTTATGCAAGTTGTTTCTCCGGAAAGCTTATGACTTCTAGTTTGTTGTTCCCAATGTCTCTATCAAGATGGGCGATTATAGATTTCGGCTAAACCAATTGTCCTTGGTGACTCGGATATTGATCTTATTCTCGGAATGGATGGCTTTCTCAGCACAAGGCTCAACTTGATTGTGCTGCCAGGAAATTCAATTGACTCACTCTTCTAATGATGTGATCATCTATGCGCTCGTGATGAAACCATTGGTTGTTTTCTCTCAATGAGAAGGGCGAATTGGATGCCATCTCTCGATTCGATCGTTTGTGAGTACCAAGATGTCTTTCGGTAAGAGCTTCCGGTATGCCTCCTCATCGCCGCTTGAGTTCGTTATCGATCTTGAGCACCGCATCGAACCCGTTTGCAAGCGTCCATACAAGCTTGGACCTGATGAGCTAAAGGAATTGAAGAAGCAGCTCGATGAACAAGAGCGTCTGGTTTGATCGGACCGAGTTCATCTCCTTGGGGTTGTGGTGTTCTTTTGTCCGAAGAAGGATGGCACGGACCGACTTTGCGTCGATTACCGTCCATTGAATAAGAAGACAATCAAGAACAAGTATCCACTTCCCAACATCAATGAGCTTTTCGAGCAACTCAAAGGTGCTAAAGTGTTCTCCAAGCTTGACCTTCAGTATGGGTTATCATCGATTCGCATTCGTGAACAAGATATTCCCAAGACAGCATTCGAACAAGCTTTGGTTCTTATGAATATCTTGTCATGTCTTTCGCCTTGTCAATGCTCCTCCAACATTCTCTCGGATGATGAACTTCATCTTCAACCCCTACACCAATGAATTCGTCTTGGTCTATCTTGATGATATTTTGGTCTTCTCCAAGAATAAGAAGGATCATGCCAAACATTTGCGATTGGTGCTAGACAAGCTCGAGAGAGTATCAATTCTATCTGAAGTTTTCCAAATGTGAATTTTGGCTTGATGAAGTGCTTTACCTTGGTCATATCATCTCCGCCAAGGGCATCGCTGTTAATCCAGAAGGTGTCTGCAATTGTGAATTGGGAACCTCCTCGAATGTCAAGCAGCTCATGAGTTTTCTGGTCTTGCAAGCTATTGCGAAGATTCGTTGAGAACTTCTCCAAGATTGCAAAGCCTCTTTCCAACCTCCTCGAAAGCATGTGAAGTATGTCCGGTCTCCGAGTGTGATGTTGCTTTCAATACTCTCAAAGAGAAACTCGTCACAGCTCTGTCTTGACTCCTCCTGATGAATCCAAGCCATTCGAAGTTTTCTGTGATGCTTCTCTTCAAGGTCTCGGTGCTGTGTTAATGCAAGAGAAGAGAGTTGTGGCCTATACCTCTCGTTAGCTGAAGCCCAACGAAAAGAACTACCCCACTCACGATCTTGAGTTGGCGGCAGTTGTCCATGCATTGATAACATGGAGACATCTCTTGTTGGGAAGGAAAGTGGACATTTTCACCGATCACAAGAGCCTCAAGTATATCTTCACTCAGCCCAACCTCAACCTCAGGCAGACTCGATGGGTCGAAATGATTCAAGAGTACAATCCGAGTATTGAATATACACTGGGCAAGGCCAATGTCATTGCAGATGCTTTGAGCAGGAAGGCTTACTGCAACAGTTTAATCCTCAAGCCCTTCCAACCGGATCTCTGTGAAGCTTTCCGCAAGCTGAATCTTCAAGTTGTTCCTCAAGGCTTTCTTGCCAACCTCATAGTCTCTCCTACTTTGGAAGATCAGATTCGTGAGGCTCAACTCCTGGATACCATGGTGAAAAAGGTGAAGCGTGGTATCGACAAGGGCATTTCAAGTACAAGTGCTTCCACGTTGATGACAAAGATACTCTTTTCTTGAGGACCGGAATTTGGTTCCTAAGGGTGATCTGAGAAAAGTCATTATGAACGAGGCTCACAATTCGCTTCTATCCATTCATCCCGGAAGTACGAAGATGTACCATGACCTCAAGCAATCATATTGGTGGACTCGAATGAAGCGAGAAATTGCTCAATTCGTGAATGAGTGTGATGTCTGCGAGAAGAGTGAAAGCAGAACACCAACGACCAGCTGGTCTCCTCCAACCTCTTGCTATTCCGAATGGAAGTTTGATCATATTGAAATGGACTTCGTGACTGGATTTCCTAAGTCCAAGCGTGGAAATGATGCTATCTTCGTTGTCATTGACAAGCTTACTAAAGTTGCTCATTTTCTTCCTATCAAAGAATCCATCACAGCAGCTCGGTTGGCGAGCTATACACCTCGAGATTGTCTCCTTGCACGGCATTCCACAAGTGATCTCTTGAGACCGTGGCAGCATCTTTACCTCCAAGTTTTGGGATTCTTTTCGAAGGCCATGGGCACCAACATTCGTTTCAGCACAGCTTTCCATCCTCAAACAAGTGGTCAAGTCGAGCGAGTAAATAAAATCCTTGAAGATATGCTCGGGGCTTGTGTCATTTCTTTTGGTATGAAGTGGGAAGATTGTCTTCCATATGCCGAGTTCTCCTACAACAACAGCTTCCAAGCGAGTTCGGGCAAGGCCCCATTCGAAATTCTCTATGGCAGAAAGTGCCGTACTCCTCTCAATTGGTCTGAGACAGGTGAACGCCAACTTCTTGGCAATGACTTGATCACAGAAGCAGAAGAGATGTGCAAAGTCATTCGTGAAAATCTCAAAGCCGCGCAATCGCGCCAGAAGAGCTATTATGATGATAAGCACCGTGATGTGGCTTTTGAAATCGGAGACTATGTCTACCTCCGCGTCTCTCAATGAAAGGCACTCGTAAACCCGGTATCAAAGGAAGCTTGCCCCTAGATCGTGGGTCCTTTCAAGATCATTGGCAAAAGAGGCGATCTCGCCTATCAACTTGAGCTCCCGTCCAACTTCACAAATGTGCACGATGTGTTCCACGTGTCACAGCTTCGCAAGTGCTTCAAGACTCCTGAGCGCACTATCAACTTCAAGAAATTGGCCTTCAAGAAGATCTCTTATCATGAGCACCCGTTGCTATTCTTGAAGAAACCGAGCGCAAGACTCGCAACAAGTCAATCAAATTCCTGAAAGTGAAGTGGTCACACCATTCCGACGAGAAGCCACAGGGCGTGAGGATCACCTCCGTTCGAATATCCGAAGTTCTTTCAGTCCTAGATCTTGGGACGAGATCCTCTTATAGTGGTGGAGTGTTGTAACACCCCGGATGTAACTTTCCATATTTGTAACTCCAACTCTTGCCATTTTCGGCATTGTGATATAATATTCCCTCTGTGGTTGGGTTTTTCTTCATTTTGCATTTTGTCCATGTCATGCATTTTATATCATGTCATCATGTGCATCGCATTTGCATACATGTTCGTCTCATGATTCCGAGCATTTTTCCCGTTGTCCGTTTTGCAATCCGGCACTCCTATGTCCCCCGGCGTCCCCTTTTACGTTTTTCCGTGAGCGGGTACTAAACTTTTTCGGAATGGACCGAGGTTTGTCAAGTGGCCTTGCTATACCACCGGTAGACCACCGGTCAAGTTTCGGGTCATTTGGAGCTCGTTTGGTACTCCAACGGTTAACCGCACTCTCGCAAAGGCCTCTTTTAAGTTGCAGCCCAACACCCCTTCAAAATAGTCCAATAACCCATCTAAGTCACTTCCATGCTCTCCGTCGTTCGATCACGATCGTGTGGGCAAAAACTACACCTCATTTGGACTCTCCTAGCTCCCTCTATGCCTATTTAAACATCTCCCCCGTCCAAATCCGGGTCTTCTTCCTCCAAACCCTAAAATTCATCCGCGCGCCGCGGACACGTCCGCCGCCGCGGACGAAACCGCCGCCAGCGTCGCGCTTAATCAGGCGCGACACGTGTCGCCGCTCTCTCCCACTCACCTGCGCCGCCCGCTGGCCGCACGGCCGCCATCCGGCCGCCCGGGCCCGACCAGCACACCTCTTCAGCCCACACAGCCCGCCCCCGCCCGCCTGGCGACCCCGCCTCCGCCTCCCCCACCAGCCGGCCCTCAGCCGTCGCCGCCCGCCTGGCACGACACGGCGCCTCCGGCCCCAGGCCGCCTGCGCGCGCCCGCGCCCGCCACCCGCCACCGTCTCGCCGCTCGCCACGGCCGCCCGGCCCGGGCCGACCTCCCCTCCTCCTCCGGCCTCTTCCCGCACTCCGGCAAGCCGCCGGCCGGAGTCGCCCGATCGGATCTCAGATCTGTCGACTGGGTTGACTTTCTTCCCCCAATTTCATCCAAGTTTTAAGTTCTGTGATAATTTGTGGCATTTTCTACGCATCATAACTTTGCATCTGTAGCTCCATTTCGTGCGTGTAATATGTCAAAATGTTCGTCTCGAAGAGTAGATCGTTTCATCTCATTGCATCATTTTCATTTGAGCTCATCTTGATGCCCGAAATGCTGTTAGAGGAGGGCTATGTGATGTTAGTTTATGTTTCTTAACAGAACATGCACTTTTGTTATTTTTGCTATGATTGATGTGGGCACCCTATGTATTTGAGTCCTATATGTGTTTTGTAATATGCCATGCCATCTTTCTAGGGGTGTATGCCATGTATTTTTGTGATCTATGTGGTGACTAGCACAAGCATGCAAAGTAGGCTTCCTGATGTTGCTGTTTTCAGCTCTATTTTGCTGATATTTTGATGCCATGTTAACTTGATGCTACCAAGAGATCCATGAATATTTTGAGATGCTTCAGTAAGGATGTTTTTAACTTATGGTTATGGTCTATCCATCCATGCCTTTGTTTGCAATTATGGTGTGCCATAGCTTGAGTCAATCGAGCTCTACTTTTGCTACAAAATGTTTCCTGGCAGATTGCTTACATGTTATTCAATTTTGCCAAGGTTGTTGTGGTTGATCCGTGTATGCTATGATGTTGTTCTTGCCATGTATGTCTTCTATGCCATGTCTTCTTGATGTATGTATGCTTAGTTTATCATGAAAGGCTCTATAGTGAGTGCTTTGAGCTCTCAAACATGCCTACTTGTTATCTGTTTTTGACATGCCATATTGCTGAATCTGTTAACGAAACTTGCCATTTTGACATGGGTGTTACTATATTTTCTGATCCTTTTTGGCTTATGGTCAGTAAGGGACTTTTGTTCTATGCTTTGAGTAGATTCATGCCATGCCTTGTTTTGCTATTATAAGTTCCTGTAGCATGTAGTTTTCTTGCTCTGAACATTGCTACCTGATGCTGTTTTTGCCATGTCCAGCCTGATATTTTTTGCACTTTTGCCATGCTTATTTGAACCTGTTATGTTGTGAATTAGCCTTAGCTCAGTGTTCATCTTTTGTCAAGCATCTTGAGTAGATCACTACCATATACTTTGTTGGTACGTTTGGGTGCAGTAGCTTAATTTCTTGTTGCTTGCTAAGTGGCATCATGCTGTTAATGGCAGATTTGTGTCATTCTTGTTTTGCTTGTCATTTGCAAACCGTGCATCCGTTTCCGGTGATCTTTATATCGATTTCAACCGAAATCATCTCATCTTTCCAGCGGCATACTTGGTTTGCCAAGTTGATGCCTGGTTCATCATTTTCCTTTCGGAGCGCGCATACGCATTGCATATCACGTCTCACATATCATGTCATGTTTTGCATCATGTTGATTGTGCATTGCACCGTGATTTATTGTGGTTCCTTTGTTTGTGTTCTAGCTGGGTAGAGCCGGGAGACGAGTACGTGAACGAGGAACCTGTTGAGAACGCTTACGAGGATCAAGCTTTCGACAACTCTGAGAACATTGCAGGCAAGATGACCATACCCTCGAAATCACTTCTATCTTTGCTATGCTAGTTGCTCGCTCTTTTGCTATGCCTATGCTACGATGCCTATCACTTATTATATCATGCCACCCATCTTGCCATGTCAGCCCCTAACCATCCTTTTCCTAGCAAACCGTTGATTGGCTATGTTACCGCTTTGCTCAGCCCCTCTTATAGCATTGCTAGTTGCAGGTGAAGATGAAATTTGTTCCTTGTTGGAACATGGAAATGTTGTTTCTTGTTGGAACATGTTTACTTGTTGGGGATATCACAATATATATCTGCAATAATTAATGCATCTATATACTTGGTAAAGGGTGGAAGGCTCGGCCTTATGCCTGGTGTTTTGTTCCACTCTTGCCACCCTAGTTTCCGTCATACCGTGTTATGTTCCTTGATTTCGCGTTCCTTACGGTTGGGTGATTTATGGGACCCCCTTGACAGTTCGCTTTGAATAAGACTCGTCCAGCAAGGCCCAACTTTGGTTTTACCATTTGCCACCTAAGCCTTTTTCCCCGGGTTTTCGCGAGCCCGAGGGTCATCTTTATTTTAACCCCCCGGGCCAGTGCTCCTTGAGTGCTGGCCCAAACGAGTAGATCATGGGCCACCACGGGAAACTCGAGGCTGGGTTTTACTCGTGGGATGTCTCATCCGGATGTGCCCTGAGAACGAGATATGTGCAGCTCCTATCGGGATTTGTCGGCACAATCGGGCGGCTTTGCTGGTCTTGTTTTATTGCTGTCAAAATGTCTTGTAGTCCGGGATTCCGAGATTGATCGGGTCTTCCCGGTAGAAGGAATATCCTTCGTTGACCGTGAGAGCTTATAATGGGCTAAGTTGGGACACCCTGCAGGTATTATCTTTCAAAGCCGTGCCCGCGTTATGAGGCAGATGGGAATTTGTTAATGTCCGTTGTAGAAAACCGAAGTTGACCTCAAGTAAAATACACATCAACCGCGTGTGTAACCGTGATGGTCTCTTCTCGGCGGAGTCCGGAAGTGAACACGATGTTGGAGTAATGTTTGACGTAAGTAGTTCAGATCACTTCTTGATCGCTACTAGCTTCACGACCGTGCTTTGCTCCTCTTCTCGCTCTCTTTTGCGAATGTAGCCACCATATATGCTAGTCGCTGTCGCAGCTCCACCTTACAACTCTGTCCTTCCTATAAGCTTAAATAGTCTTGATCTCGCTGGTGTGAGATTGCTGAGTCCTCGTGACTCACAGATTCTACCAAAACAGTTGCGAGTTCCGACGATGCGGTCAGGTGACGCAACCGAGCTCAAGTGGGAGTTCGATGAGGAACGTGGTCGTTACTATGTGTCTTTTCCTGATGATAAGTAGTGGAGCCCAGTTGGGACGATCGGGGATCTGTGTAGCATTTGGGGTATCTTCTTTTATTTTGGTTCAATAGTCGGACCTTGAGTGTACTCTGGATGATGGATGTTTATTTATGTACTGTGTGAAGTGACGACTGTAAGCCAACTATGTATCTCTTTCCCTATTGTATTACATGGGTTGTGTGAAGATTACCTCACTTGCGACATTGCTTTCAATGCGGTTATGCCTCTAAGTCGTGCTTCGACACGTGGGAGATATAGCCGCATCGAGGGCGTTACAGGCCCTTCTGCTCATCGGGGCGGATCGGCACTTCTTCCAAGCTGTCGAAGAACACCCGCACGACGTCATCTGCAGGCTCTTGCCAGGTTGGAACAATTCCATGCGAGTCGCAGAACGGCATCATTGCACGGATGCGGTCGAGCGAGGAATTGTTGCACAATGGAACGACTCCCCTCGGCAACCTGAACCATTCCGGATGATCAGCGTCGTGCTTGAACAGCTCCAGGAGCATCGCTCCAGGAGCATCGCTCCAGGAGCATCGCATCCAACTCCAAGACGGTGAAGTTGAAGTTGAGGCCCGGGCGCAGCCTCATGATATCCGCCGCATTCTGGAACTCCCAAGCAGGTCTCCTCCTCTCCCAAAGAAGCGTCGCGGCGAAGAAAATTGCGCCAATCTGCGCCTCTGAAGTGAGTCCGGCAAGCCTCGAGGCGCAGGATCCGGTGACGGCAATCTTCAATCTAGCATCTTCCGCGCCAAGTTGCTCCAATCGTTGCCGCTCTATTGGGGTTTGGCGCCATGGCGGTAAAGGGCTGCGGGTTCTCCTCTACAATCCAACACCAATCTGCCCTCCACTCCTCCCACTTGCTACGGAGCTCTCCTTCCAGATAAGCTTCCTTCTTGCCGATCCTTGAGATCCAAGCGATCCCTCCGGCAAGAGGCTCTCCTCTCTCTACTCGAGGCATGAAGAAATGGCGGAAGAGGGCTAGACAAAGTTTTCGTAGAGATGTGCGAAAACTGCCATGGTCAGGACAGCATTGGGGGTGAAATCAAGGAGGCGGAACCCTTAGGTGTTCATGATATCGCAGAAAAATTCAGAGAAGGGTGGGCAGAGCCCGCAATAGAAGAACAGTGCGAAGAAAGGGTACCCAGTTGGGGCTAGTTCCGAAGCAGCGGCTGGGAGTACCTTCGTCTTGGATGCTTCAGCGTCTTCGTCGACCGAAAGAGGTAGTAGTTCTCCTCGGCTCCCTTGCGGCGAGCTGGGGGAAGATGGCCGCTCCTTTCAGCGGCCATGAGCCGCTGTGCCTCGGCCGACTTCACGCCTTTCCCCTTGTCGGCTTTCGGAGCCATGGCGGAGGTGGTGGGGGAGGCCGACGGCATTGGTGGTGCTGGTGGCGATGGGGGGCGGAGCGCTGCTTTCTTCAGACTTGAGAAGAAGGGTGGAGCAGCGGTGGTTTTCAAGATTAGACAGCAAATGGCGAGGTGAGCGAAATGCCCCTGTTTCCCCTGTTTATAAGGAGGGAGAGGGGGCGGACGTTCCGCTTTTCCGAATAAAGAACCCCCCCCCCCCCACGATCTCTCCCACGACGCCGCATTCGACGCGTGCTGTTCATGGGGGACGTGGTGGGTCCGGAGCAAGTTACGGCGTGACCTAGGCCAAGTGTCCGTGCACTGCTTTTGGGCCTGGCCCAACAGCGCTTCGGCACTGTGTGTGGCCAGGCCGGGGCTCTGTCGGTGTACTAGAGTAGGGTACCCTAGTATCCCGAACTTCGTGCGGGCAACAGCAGCACCCAGCGGCAGGGTATGCTGGCGACCGCCAAGGTCCTCCTCGGCTCCATTGGAGCCATTCAAGAACAAAGTATTCAAGCCAAGGAGACAAGGCCCGGCAAGAGGAGCTTGCGGGAAGGCCTCAAGGCACCTAGAAGACAAGGCCCGGCAAGAGGAGCTTGCGGGAAGGCCCGTGAGCGACAAGCTTCCTGGACGCGACAAAGGCAACAACGCGGCAAGGCGCTTGCCGCGGCAGACTACCACTCCTTTCCTCCGCTCCAGCTCATCCATCAACGTGTCGCCACGGGATCTTTCCAAGCGCGCGTGGCAAGAGGCTGTGCAGCCAGCGGGGCGCGGTGGCGAGCGGTGCTGACAAGATGGCCATCGTGGCGAATGGTGGCGCCCCTGACGGTCCTTTTCTGCACTGTTTAGTCGACTTAGACGGACATTTAATGCCTTTGTCCCCTGCCGTCAGGGTTAGGTAGGATGCACTATACAAGTAGCTGTACCAACCGCAACTCAGTTTCCCTTTTTGCCCTTGTCTACGTTGCCACCTGTCGGGGACCCCTTGAGCATATAAAAGGAGGCCCATGCGCAACGTAGAGGGGGTTCGACTCATTCGAAACCAGAGACACTCACGCTAGGTCTTGTAGCTCTCAGCGCTCCCTAGCAAGAACACAGTACAATCAGACAAGCAGTAGTAGGAGTATTATCTCTCGGAGAGCTCCGTTGGGTAAACTGCTGTGGTGTGCTTCGCCTCGATCTGCTCTTCGTGCAACCTCCGCCCCCACCGAACCGAAAGGGGCTCGGTCCGCCGGTCCCATAGGTGTTCGTGGGTCCGATCAGCTTCCCCGACACATGGTAGCCCCCAAGTCCAGCATTAATTTCCGCCAAAAGCTGCCGGCCTTCCTCTTCGGAGATGCATCTTCGAAGTACTCCGGTAGCGCTTTTCTTATAGAGCTCTCCCTCGTGGACTTTGTAGGCTTTAGACCGCCGTACAATGCAACGTGCCTCATTTGGGTCCTGAGGGAGTTCTTGCCTAATTAGGTAGGCCAAGATTGGTTCTGTCCACGGGGCGATGACAGTCATAATCACGTGGGTCAAAGGCGTTATTTCGGTGGCAGAGCCTCCGATTATGTCAGAGTGTTCGGTATCTGGTGTTGTGGCCAGGTCTGGACTGTTGTTGCCGGTATCTCCTTCACATACCACGGATGGCTTAAACAGCCTTTCCAAGAAGATATTAGGTGGGACAGGGTCGCGCTTAGCGCCGATGCGGGCGAGGATATCCGCCGCTTGATTGTTTTCCCTGACCACATGGTGGAATTCAAGCCCCTCGAACCGAGCTGACATTTTGAGGACGGCGTTGCAGTAAGCCGCCATTTTTGGGTCCTTGGCGTCAAAGTCTCCATTTATTTGAGATATTGCGAGGTTCGAATCCCCACGCACATCTAGTCGTTGAATGCCCATGGAGACTGCTATCTGGAGACCATGCAACAGGGCCTCATATTCTGCTGCATTGTTGGAGTCTGTGTATAATTTTTGGAGTACGTATTTGACAGTATCTCCAGTGCGGGATGTCAGGACGACGCCTGCGCCCAGACCAGCCAGCATCTTGGAGCCGTCAAAGTGCATGATCCAATTGGTGCAATTGGAGTACGTGCCATACTCTTTAGGGAGTTCGGCTTATGTCCATTCGGCCATGAAATCAGCCAGTACTTGTGACTTAATGGCTCACCGTGGTTTGTATGTTATGTCGAACGGGAGGAGCTCGATAGCCCATTTAGCAATCCGACCCGTGGCATCATTGTTTATTATGTCATTGAGTGGTACTTCAGATGCCACCGTAATTGAACACTCTTGAAAGTAGTGTCGTAATTTCCGGGATGCCATGAAGACCATGTATGCTATATTTTGATAATGTGGGTACCGTGATTTGCATGGAGTGAGGACAGTGGATACATAGTATACCGGCTTTTGAAGCAGGAACTTATGTCCGTCTGTCTCTCGTTCACGACGAGCACTGCGCTTACAACTTGGTGTGTTGCTGCTATATATAACAGCATTGGTTCACCGACAGTTGGCACGGCCAAGATTGGGTTGGTGGCCAATACGGCTTTTATTTCTTCCAGTCCGGCCGTGGCCGCATCCTTCCACTCGAAGTGTTCGGTGCGTCGAAGGAGGCGATAAAGGGGTAGTGCCTTTTCTCCTAATCGGGAGATAAAGCGGCTTAAGGCAGCCACGCATCCAGTTAATTTCTGGATTTTCTTGAGGTCTGTTGGGATAGCCAATTATGACAGAGCTCGCATTTTAGCTGGATTTGCTTCAATTCCTCTAATGGATACGATGAAGCCCAAGAGCTTTCCGGCGGGTACGCCAAAAACGCATTTTTCCGGATTGAGCTTGATGTCATATGTTCGAAGATTGTCGAACGTGAGCCTCAAGTCATCTATTAAGGATTCGACGTGTCTGGTTTTGATGACCATGTCGTCTACATATGCCTCCACTGTTTTTCCAATTTGTGTTTCCAGGAATGTCTGAATCATGCGTTGATAGGTTGCACCGGCGTTTTTGAGCCCGAAAGGCATGGTGTTAAAACAGAAGGGGCCGTATGGAGTGATAAATGCCGTTGCGGCTTGATCGGTCTCCACCATCTTAATTTGATGGTATCCGGAGTATGCGTCGAGGAAACACAATGAGTCGTGTCCTACGGTAGCGTCGATGATTTGATCGACGCGGGGGAGAGGGAAGGGATCCTTGGGGCAAGCCTTATTAAGGTCCTTGAAATCGACGCATAGGCGCCAGGATTTGTCCTTCTTTGGCACCATCACCAGGTTTGCTAGCCAGTTCGGATGTTTTATTTCTCTAATGAATCCAGCCTCAAGTAACTTTGCTAGCTCCTCTCCCATGGCTTGTCGCTTAGGCTCAGAGAAACGCCGAAGAGTCTTCTTGACCGGCTTGAACCCCTTTAGAATGTTAAGGCTATCCTCGGCGAGCCTGCGTGGGATTCCTGGCATGTCTGAAGGATGCCACGCGAAGATGTCCCAATTCTCGCGCAAGAACTCCCGTAATGCGGCGTCTACTGTGGGCTTTAACTGTGCCCCGATGGATGCTGTTTTTGCCGGGTCCGTTGGGTGGACTTGGAATTTAACTATTTCGACCGCTGGCTTAAAAGAGGTGGACTTAGGTCTTTTATCGAGTATCACGTCGTCTCTGTCCACTGTGGAGCGCAGTGCAGTTAGTTCTTCGGCCGCAAGGGCTTCGGATAACGCCTCGAGGGCTAGTGCGGCGGTTTTATTTTCGGCGCGGAGTGCTATGTCCGGATCACTAGCTAGAGTGATGATTCCATTGAGCCTGAGCTTCATGTACCCGTAATGGGGTATAGCTTGGAAGATTGTGAACGCCTCCCGCCCTAAAAGGGCGTGGTATCCACTGCTGAAAGGGGCCACTTGGAATGTGATTTCTTCGGACCTACAATTCTCCGGCGTGCCGAACACCATGTCTAGTGTGATTTTTCCTGCACATCGTGCCTCCCGACTAGGGATGATTGCTCTGAAGTTCGTGCTGCTTTGCTCAATGCGGCTCTTGTCTATTTCCATTTTTCGAAGGGTTTCCTCATAGATGAGGTTTAATCTGCCGCCACCGTCCATGAGCACTTTAGTAAGACGGAAGCCATCCACAATTGGACTGAGGAACAAGGCGGCTGGTGCTCGGGCTGTTCGGAATTTAGGTTCGTCACTGGCATTGAAGGTTATAGCCGTGTCGCTCCATGGATTTATTACTGCTACGTGGCAGACTTCGGCAAGGCTGCGGAGTGCATGCTTACGCCTGTTATTTGAGGCGAAGGTCTCGAAGACCGTCAATACTGTATTGTTATTTTCCACGGGATGGTGCTCTATTGTATTGTTGATGAGGATATCCTCGCCACTCTTGGCCACCTGCCGGAGTATCCAACATGCTCTAAGGCTATGTGTTGGCATGGTTTCCTCTGTGCTGTGGATTTTGCATGGCCCGTTAAGCCATCCCTCCTATACAGTTCCACGCCCTGTAGTGGGCTTTGGCTTCTTCGTAATTGGATCGGGTGACTTACGAGAGTACACCCTTTTAGTTCGGACGGGGGGTTTGATGAGGGCCGGGGGATCCCAGAATTTTGTTTGGGTTTTCCAGGCGCTTTGCATCGCACAGTACTTCTGTACTATGGCCGCCAAGTCGGTGAAGTGTGCTATGTCACGACGACTTATGGCGTTGAGGATTCCCTTTTCCGTCAAATTTTTGCAAAAGAATGAAATTGCGTCTTCCTCGCGACAGTCCTTAACCTTGCTCATTACAAGGAGGAATCTGGCTCAATAGTGATGTACTGTCTCTTGTGGCTCTTGTCTAATGTGGGAAAGATCATTTATATCTGGGTGGGTGGGTAGATTTAGGTCCGAACCCTGACCCGATCTGAGACCCATGGGTGGAGGAGCTTCTGAGCTTGGCAGTTAGGGCTCCGGAATGTTGCCCAATAGATCTGGCCCGCTGTCTGATTCTAGGTTCAAAGTTTGGGCAATGTCCTCCCGTGGACGGGTATCCGGCTTGGAGAGCTCGGGAATCCGGACATAGTTCGTCCTCAAGATAGAGGAAGAATTGCTGCGTTGCTCCTCCACCACCGCTATCTGATGGGTGACCGGCGGAGAATTAATCTCCCTTTGGTCGGGTTTAAGCCTGATCCGATCATAGTCCGTAGCGACTCCCAAGGCGGTGATGCGATCCAAGAGCTCGTTCAAGGAAGAGAGCTCCATTGGATCCATCTGCTAGGCGAATCCCGAGCCGACGTGGAGGTTGTTTTTGATGACCTGAGAAGTCATCGTCGGCGCAACGGCCGAATGGGCGGTCATGGCGAAGCCGCCTAATCGGAGGGTTTGGCCTATGCTATGTCTTGAGCTTGCGTTGGTTTTCCTCGAAGAGGAGAGGGTGATGCAGCAAGTGTAGCATAAGTATCTCCCTCAGTTTTGAGAACCAAGGTATCAATCTAGTAGGAGGCTCCTCAAAAGTCCCACGCACCTACACAAACAAACCGAGAACTCGCAACCAACGCAATAAAGGGGTTGTCAATCCCTTTATGGCCACTTGCGAAAGTGAGATCTAATAAAGATAGTATGATAAGATAGATATATTTTTGGTATTTTATAATATAGATGCAAAAAGTAAAGATGCAAATAAAAGTAGATTGGGAGCAAATATGATAAGAGATAGACCCGGGGCCATAGGTTTCACTAGTGGCTTCTCTCAAGATAGCATAAGTATTACGGTGGGTGAACAAATTAATGTCGAGCAATTGATAGAAAAGCGCATAGTAATGAGATTATCTAGGCATGATCATATATATAGGCATCACATCCATAACAAGTAGACCGACTCCTGCCTGCATCTACTACTATTACTCCACACATTGACCGCTATCCAACATGCATCTAGAGTATTAAGTTCATAAGAACAGAGTAACGCTTTAAGCAAGATGACATGATGTAGAGGGATAAACTCATGCAATATGATACAAACCCCATCTTGTTATCCTCGATGGCAACAATATAATACGTGCCTTACAACCCTTTCTTTCACTGGGTAAGGACACCGCAAGATTGAACCCAAAGCTAAGCGCTTCTCCCATGGCAAGAAAGATCAATCTAGTAGGCCAAACCAAACTGATAATTCGAAGAGACTTGCAAAGATAACTTAATCATACATAAAAGAATTCAGAGAAGATTCAAATATTATTCATAGATAAACTTGATCATAAACCCACAATTCATTGGATCTCGATAAACACACCGCAAAAAGAGTTTACATCGAATAGATCTCCACAAGAGGGGGAGAACATTGTATTGAGATCCAAAAAGAGAGAATAAGCCATCTAGCTAATAACTATGGACCCGTAGGTCTGTGGTAAACTACTCACGACTCATCGGAGGGGCAAGGATGTTGATTGGCCCTCCATGGTTGATTCCCCCTCTGGCAGAGTGCCGGCGAAGGCTCCAAGATGGGATCTCACGGATACAGAAGGTTACGGCGGTGGAAATTGTGTTTCGTGGTGCCCTTGTATGTTTTCGGGGTACGTAGGTATATATAGGAGGAAGAAGTACGTCGGTGGCCGCCCGAGGGGCCCACGAGACAGGGGGCGCGCTCTATGGGGGGGCGTGCCCTCCTATCTCGTGGAGGCCTCGGATGCTTCTTGACTTGCACTCCAAGTCCTCTGGATTACGTTTGTTCCAAAAATCACGCTCCCGAAGATGTCATTCCGTTTGGACTCCGTTTGATATTCCTTTTCTTTGAAATACTGAAATAGGCAAAAAAACAGCAATATGGGTTGGGCCTCCGGTTAGTAGGTTAGTCCCAAAAATGATATAAATGTGTAAAATAAAGCCCATAAACATCCAAAAGGGGTAATATAATAGCATGGAACAATCAAAAATTATAGATACGTTGGAGACGTATCAAGCATCCCCAAGCTTAATTCCTGCTCGTCCTCGGTAGGTAAATGATAAAAGAGAATTTTGATGTGGAATGCTACCTAGCATAATTCATAATGTAATTTTATTTATTGTGGCATGAATGCTCAGATCCAAATGAATACAAAATAAAAGTTCATATTGATAAAAGAAATAGTAATACTTCAAGCATACTAATAAAAGTAATCATGTCTTCTCAAAATAGCATGGCAAAAGAAAGTTCATCCCTACAAAATCATATAGTTAGGCTATGCTTCATTTTCATCACACAAAGATGTTCCCAACTTCTATACCCCCGATGACAAGCCAAGCAATTGTTTCATACTTAAATAATCTCAAACTTTTTCAACCTTCACATAATACATGAGCGTGAGCCATGGATATAGCACTATGGGTGGAATAGAATATGATGATGGGGATTGTGTGGAGAAGACAAAAAAAAGAGAAAGTCTCACATTGACGAGGATAATCAACGGGCTATGGAGATGCCCATCAATTGATGTCAACATGAGGAGTAGGGATTGCCATGCAACAGATGGACTAGAGCTATAAATGAATGCTCAACAAAAGAAAACTAGTGGTGTGCATCCAACTTGCTTGCTCACAAAGACCTAGGGCATTTGAGGAAGCCCATCGTAGGAATATACAAGCCAAGTTCTATAATGAAAAATTCGCACTAGTATGAAAAAGACAACTTATGAGACTCACTATATGAAAAACATGGTGCTACTTTGAAGCACGAGTGTGGTAAGAGGATAGTGATAACCCACAAGTATAGGGGATCGCAACAGTTTTCGAGGGTAGAGTATTCAACCCAAATTTATTGATTCGACACAAGGGGAGCCAAAGAATATTCTCAAGTATTAGCAGCTGAGTTGTCAATTCAACCACACCTGGAAACTTAGTATCTGCGGCGAAGTGTTTAGTAGCAAAGTAATATGATAGTGGCGGTAACGGTAACAAAAGTAAAGACAGCAAAATTAATGTTTTTGGCATTTTTGTAGATTGTAACAGTAGCAACGGAAAAGTAAATAAGCGAGAACCAGTATATGGAAAGCTCGTAGGCACCGGATCAGTGATGGATAATTATGCCGAATGCGGTTCGTCATGTAACAGTCATAACATAGGGTGACACAGAACTAGCTCCAATTCATCAATGTAATGTAGGCATGTATTCCATAATTAGTCATACGTGCTTATGGAAAAGAACTTGCATGACATCTTTTGTCCTACACTCCCGTGGCAGCGGGGTCCTATTGGAAACTAAGGGATATTAAGGCCTCCTTTTAATAGAGAAATGGAACAAAGCATTAGCACATAGTGAATACATGAACTCCTCAAACTATGGTCATCACCGAGAAGTATCCCGATTATTGTCACTTCGGGGTTGTCGGATCATAACACATAATAGGTGACTATAGACTTGCAAGATAGGATCAAGAACACACATATATTCATGAAAACATAATAGGCTCAGATCTGAATTCATGGCACTCGGGCCCTAGTGACAAGCATTAAGCATAGCAAAGTCATAGCAACATCAATCTCAGAACATAGTGGATACTAGGGATCAAACCCTAACAAAACTAACTCGATTACATGATAAATCTCATCCAACCCATCACCGTCCAGCAAGCCTACGATGGAATTACTCACGCACGGCGGTGAGCATCATGAAATTGGTGATGGAGGATGGTTGATGATGACGACGGCGATGAATCCCCTCTCCGAGCCCCGAACGGACTCAGATCAGCCTCCCGAGAGATTAGGGCTTGGCGGCGGCTCCGTATCGTAAAACGCGATGATTTATTCTCTCTGATTTTTTTCTCCCCGAAAGCAAGTATATGGAGTTGAAGTTGGCGTTGGAGGGTCTCTAGGGGGCCCACGAGGTAGGGGGGCGCGCCCAGGAGGGGGGCGCCCCCCACCCTCGTGGACAGGGCATGGGCCCCCTGGTCTTCATCTTTGGCGAGGATTTTTTATTATTTTTTATAAGACATCCCGTGGAGTTTGAGGTCATTCCGAGAACTTTTGTTTTCTGCACATAAAACAACATCATGGCAATTCTGCTGAAAACAACGTCAGTCCGGGTTAGTTCCATTCAAATCATACAAGTTAGAGTCCAAAACAAGGGCAAAAGTGTTTGGAAAAGTAGATACGACGGAGACGTATCAACTCCCCCAAGCTTAAACCCTTGCTTGTCCTCAAGCAATTCAGTTGACAAACTGAAAGAGAAAAAGAAAAAACATTTACAAACTCTGTTTGCTATTGTTGTTATACTTATGTCAAGCCAGCATTCAGGTTTTCAGCAAAGATCATAACTAACCACATTTGCAATAATTCTCAGGTCTCATGTTTACTCATATCAATAACATAATCAGCTAGCAAGTCATAATAATAAATCTCCGATGACAACACTTTCTCAAAATAATCATAATATGGTATAACAAGATGGTATCTCGCTAGCCCTTTCTGAGACCGCAAAACATAAATGCAGAGCACCTTCAAAGATCAAGGACTGACTAGACATTGTAATTCATGGTAAAAGAGATCCAATCATAGTCATACCCGATATAAATTAACAATAATGAATGCAAATGATAGCTGTGCTCTCCAGCTAGTGCTTTTAATAAGAGGGTGATGACTTAACGTAAAAGTAAATAGATAGGCCCTTCGCAGAGGGAAGCAGGGATTTGTAGAGGTGCCAGAGCTCGATTTTGAAATAGAGATAAATTATATTTTGAGCGGCATACTTTCATTGTCAACATAACAACTAAGAGATGACGATATCTTCCATGCTAAACAAATTATAGGCGGTTCCCAAACAGAATGGTAAAGTTTATACTCCCCCTCCTCCACAAGCATCAATCCATGGCTTGCTCGAAACAACGAGTGCCTCCAACATTCAACGGGTCCCAGGGGGAGTTTTGTTTGCAATTATTTTGATTTAGTTTGCATAAAGCATGGGACTGGGCATCCTGGTGACCAGCCATTTTCTCGTGAGTGAGGAGCGGAGTCCACTCCTCTTCAGAATAACCCACCTAACAAGGAAGATAAGGGCAGCACTAGTTGATATATGAGCCGAGCATGCAAAACAGAATGTTTATTTGAAGGTTTAGAGTTTGGCACATACAAATTTACTTGGAACGGCAGGTAGATACCGCATATAGGAAGGTATAGTGGACTCATATGGAATAACTTTGGGGTTTAAGGGATTGGATGCACAAGCAGTATTCCCGCTTAGTAGAAGTGAAGGCTAGCAAAAGACTGGGAAGCGACCAACTAGAGAGCGACAACAGTCATGAACATGCATTAAAATCAATAAACATTGAATACAAGCATGAGTAGGATATAATCCACCATGAACATAAATATCATGAAGGCTATGTTGATTTGTTTCAACACATGCGTGAACATGTGCCAAATCAAGTCACTTAAATCATTCAAAGGAGGATACCACCCCATCATACCACATCACAACCATTGTAGTAGCATGTTGGCACGCAAGGTAAACCATTATAACTCGTAGCTAATCAAGCATGGCACAAGCAACTATGATCTCTAATTGTCATTGCAAACATGTTTATTCATAATAAGCTAAATCAAGAACAATGAACTCATCATATTTACAAAAACAAAAGAGGTCGAGTTCATACCAGCTTTTCCATCTCAGTCAGTCCATCATATATCATCATAATTGCCTTTCACCTGCACGACCGGACGGTGTGAATAATAATAAGAGTGCACGTGCATTGGACTAAGCTGGAATCTGCGAGCATTCAATAAACAGGAGAAGACAAGGCAATATGGGCTCTTGGTTAAATCAACAATGATGCATATAAGAGCCACTACAACAATTTAATCATGATCTTCTCCTACTGACCCCCAAAGAAAAGAAAGGAAATAAAAACTATTTACACGGGAAAGCTCCCAACAAGCAAAAGAAGAACGGGAAATATTATTTTTTTGGGTTTTCTTTTTAATTACTACTATAGCAGGAAAAATAAACTACTGCTAATTTTTTTGATTTTTCTTAAGGTTTATTAAACACACAAGAAGAAAGCAGGAAAAAGAAAATAGACTAGCATGGATATTACAGTGAAAGAGTATGAGCACCGACATCTTAGCAATGAGTGTGTGTGAGCATAAATGTAATGTCGGTGAGAAATACGTACTCCCCCAAGCTTAGGCTTTTGGCCTAAGTTGGTCTATTGCCAGGGATAGCCTGGCGGATACCCGTAGGTGTAGCTGGGGTCGTACTGCGATGCAGCGGCTATCGCCTCCTGAGCTGCAGCGTGGCGTCGAGCCGCCTCCGCTCTCCTCTCATACTCATCTGCCTCCTCTCTGGTAATAATATATCTCCCTTTTGTCTGAAAATCAAAGAAGGCAGGAGCAGGAAGAGTAACATGGACAACATGCCGTTTGTTAAAGATTAGTCGATACTAGAGAGGTGGTTCAGTCCTCTCAACAAACTGGTGAGAAACCATAGAATCAAAATCTAAATAAGTAGGGGGTAACTCCATGTCACCCTCACGAATGTCTATCTCAAGAAAATTAGCTAAACGAGTTGCATAAATTCCTCCAAAGAAATCTCCGTTATGTCTATTATGATGTAACCTACGAGCTACAATGGCTCCCATATGATAAGATTGGTCTCCTAACACAGCACTCCTGAAAATGCTGAGATCAGGGGCACACATGTGACATGCTTCATCCTTACCATTTATGCATCTACCTATGAAGAGAGCAAAATAATGTATAGCAGGAAAGTGAATGCTCCCTATAGTGGCTTGTGTTATATCTCTAGATTCCCCCACAGTTATTCTAGCAAGAAAATCTCTATATTCAGATTTAGGGGGATCCCTGACACTACCCCAAGATGGAAGTTTGCAAGCAAAAGTGAAATCCTCTAAGTCCATGGTATAAGATTTGTCATAAAGGTCAAACATGACTGAAGGAGAATTACGCGGAGATGAAAACTGAAACCTCGCCACAAATGAACTTGTGAGGTCATGATACTGGGGGCATTTTTCAGCTTCAAAGTCCTCAAGACCGGCATTACGCAAATATGTGTTAAATTCTTCTTTGAGTCCCGCTTGATCCATAAAATTTTCCGAAGGCCATTCACAGGGCCTCACAGGAGTGTCTCTTGGTGGTTCCTCGTCAGCATCATGCATTGCAAGCCTGGGACCTTGCTTCCTTGAAGAACCACCTTGGAACATCTTCCTAAACATATTGTTTTCTCTGAAAAAATTCTGAAATTTTTAGTGACTTCAAACAAAAGTGAACCAACTTCAATAAAACTGATAGCAACTACTCATACAAGTGCCTAGAGCATATATCAAGCATTAGAACTACTTGGAACCATATAAATTTGACATGCAAGCTCAAGAACATGGTCACCTATGCAGCACAAATTTGCAAAGAATAAAGCACTAGAACAAAAACTAATTGGACCAATGGAGGAGTCACATACCAAGGAACAATCTCCCCAAGCAGTTTTGCGAGAGGTGCTTTGAGCAAGGAGATCGAAAATCACAGCAAAAGTGGCTGGAACACGAGCTTGAGTGGTTTTTCGGGTTTGTGTGAGGCAGAGGAAGAAGATGGGTGAAGGGATAAGTGGAGGAGGGCCACCGTGGGCCCACGAGGCAGGGGGCGCGCCCAGGGGGGTAGGGCGTGCCCTCCACCCTCGTGGCCGGGTGGCAGCTCCCCCCACGGTAATTTTTGCACAGTAAATCCTCAAATATTCCCGAAAAAATCATATTAAATTGGCATGGCATTCGAGGACTTTTATTTTGGGATATTTTTATATTGCATGGATAAGTCAGAAATGTATGTAAAAATACTATTTTTACTTTATTTCTACTAAATGACAGAAAATATAAAGAGGGTACAGAAGGTTGTGCTTCTAGTTTCATCCATCTTATGCTCATCAAAAGGAATCTACTAACAAGGTTGATCAAGTCTTGTTAACAAACTCATTCCGACTAACATGGAAGCGGAGAAATTTCGAATAACACTATGTTACCTCAACGGGGATATGGACATCCCCAATAATAAGTATATCATATTTCTTCTTGACAGTAGGGAGAGGAAATTCAAAACCTCCAAATATAATCGATGGAATTTTTCCAATAGAGTTGATACTATGAACTTGAGGTTGTTTCCTCGGAAATTGTACCGTATGCTCATTACCATTAACATGAAAAGTGACATTGCCTTTGTTGCAATCAATAACAGCCCTCGCAGTATTCGAAAAAGGTCTTCCAAGAATAATAGACATACTATCGCCCTCGGAATATCAAGAATAACAAAGTCCTTTAAAATAGTAACGCTTTGCAACCACAATAGGCACATCCTCACAAATACCGGCAGTGTATAGCAGTTGATTTATCAGCCATTTGCAAAGATATTTCAGTAGGTGTCAACTTATTCAAGTCAAGTCTACGATATAAAGAGAGAGGCATAACACTAACACCGGCTCCAAGATCACATAAAACAGTTTTAACATAATTTATCTTAATGGAGCATGGTATAGTAGGTACTCCTGGATCTCCAAGTTTCTTTGGTATTCCACCCTTAAAAGTATAATTAGCAAGCATGGTGGAAATTTCAGCTTCCTGTATCTTTCTTTTATGTGTAACAATATCTTTCATATATTTAGCATAAGGATTCATTTTGAGCATATCAGTCAATCACATACGCAAAAAGATGGGTCTAATCATTCCAGCAAAGCGCTCAAAATCCTCATCATCCTTTTTCTTGGATGGTTTCGGAGGAAAGGGCATGGGTTTCTGAACCCATGGTTCTCTTTCTTTACCATTTTTCCTAGCAACGAAGTCTCTTTTATCATGACGTTGATTCTTTGATTGTGGGTTATCAAGATCAACAGCAGGTTCAACTTCTACATCATTATCATTACTAGGTTGAGCATCATTATGAACATCATCATTAACATTTTCACTAGGTTCATGTTCATTACCAGATTGTCTTTCAGCATCAGACATAGAGATGTCATTTGGATTATCAGGTGATTCAGCAACAGGTTCACTAGAGGTTTGCACAGTTCTATCATTTTTATTTTTCTTCCTTTTAGAAGAACTAGGCATATCAATGTTATTTCTCTGGAATCTTGCTCGATTCTCTTAGGGTGGCCTTCAGGATACAAAGGTTCCTGAGTCATTCTACCAGTTCTAGTAGCCACTCTAACAGCATAATCATTTTTCTTACTATTCATTTCATCAAGCACTTCTTTCTGAGCCTTAAGTACTTGTTCTACTTGAGTGGTTACCATAGAAGCATGTTTGCTAACAAGTTTAAGTTCACCTCTAATATTAGCCATATAATTGTAACGCCCCAAGACCGACGATCCAGAAGACTTCCATATTTTTGTGACCTCCGTGTGTTTTTATTTGTGCTTGCTCTATTTATTTTTGCATTGCATCATGTCATCATGCCAGCATGTCATTTAATTTTTAAAACCTCAACTAAATAAATTGCATAAATATTTTGATCTATTTAAATCGAGGGAATTCACATGGTGTTTTCGCTTTATAACATATCCTCCTAATATTTATGGAGCTATTATAAATATTCCATTGATGTGGAATTGCCTTTGACACACTTGCAAAATAATTCCCCATACCTTTGTTATCTCACTTCTTGACCTCAAACTTTATCCAATAAATTATTTCGTCATTTTCCGGAGCCCCACCAAAATCCTCAACATTTTTGGACCTTCCTTTTATCAAGTCCCAGTTCAAACCCATTTGAATTAAATTTAAATGAGTTTGAATTTACATTTTTCAATCATGGCTTTTTCTATTTTCTCGGAACAAGCACATTTTTGTGAGTCCGGGAAAATAATCCCCATGTCCAACTTCTTTCCCTAACCCTCTCTTTCTTTTCTTTCTCATCTCTGTTTTGTTTTTATTTTTGTAGAGTGAGAGAGAGCCCACCAACCAGGCCGGCCTAACCATCCCCCGCAGCCCACCTAAACCCTATCTAACCCTAGCGAGCTCTGCTCGATCCCATCTCCTCCTCTCGTTCCCTCTGTCCGCCACACACCCATCGCCGATCCCATCGCCACTCCTCTCGATCCCTCTCCCATCGTCCTCCTCCTCCGCTGCCACACGCAGAGAGGAGTTCAGCCCCGCGCCCGGCCTCTGCAACACCACCAGGGCGGCCAACTCCGGCGGCCCTCCGTCGCTCGCTTGCTGTCGCCGCCTCCTCCTCGCCAAGTCCCCGTCGCCCGAAGGCCGAGGAGAGGAGCCCTCGAGCACCTGCGCCCGATCCGTCGCCCTCCGCGCCCAGCAGAGCCCCGCCGCTTCGTCCCCCGCGCCAAGCCCCTCTCCATCGACCCAAGGCCATCACAGAAACTCCATCGCTGTCACCGGTGCAGCAGCGCCACCGCAGACTACCCGACCTCCGCGACCACCACCTCCGCCTCCCGTCCTCTGCTTTGCCTCCTCGCACCCCGCTTCCGCGACAGCCTCCCGTGGATGCAACCACCTTTGCGGCCAAGGCCAATGCCGCTACTTCTTCCAACCGCTGCTCGCCATGCGCCAAGATCCAAGAGCTCGAGCGGTCCCCGGTGACCTCCCGAGGCGAGCCTTGCAAGTCCCTCGATGCCCTTTCGCTTCTTCAAGATTGCCAAGTCCAGGATGCACCAAGTATGCGTGTACATCTACCGCTGCTATGGGTCCGCTAAACCAAGTGCATCGACCGTCGTCCGAGCACCGGGCACTGGTTGCCTCCGGCCAGGGTGCTTCGTTTGAGCTTCATTGAACGCCGCCAATTACCTCTACGCACGGATACGCAAGACCGTCTCGGATATCGCAAGTACCACGACAATATGAGTACAACTACCGTCGACATGCTTTTCGCCAAGTACCTCTCGGATCCGACAAGTACCCCGACGATACGCCAAGTACCTCTACCGTCGCCAAGATCGCGAGTACCTCTACCGCCACCGTGAACGACTACTTCCACGACGTCCGTGAACCACTACTTCCACTACCGTCGCGAGAACGACTACTTCCCACTACGACCCGCGAGTACCACTACTTCCTCCGACGAACTCGTTCCGCCCAAAACACACGCTTCAAAGGTATAACCGCCGAGACGACCTTTCGAGAATGAATGTGTGTTGTATGAGATGCTCGTGTTTGCACCGTGTCCGAGTTGTCACTCGTTTCCTTGCCACTAACCCGTGGGAACCCGGTAACCGGGATCACCCCACCATCTTTTGCATGTTCCGCACGTCCACACTTTCTTTTGCACCGACATCTCGACGAGTTGTCGGATCATCGGAATGTTGCCATGGCACCATTTCCGTTGTCGTTGCCGTGGCACCCCTTTCGTTCCGCCATGGCGACCAAATGCTTCATAACATGCTCATGTCAACATTTTCATAAAAATTTCTTGAAACTTGCATATGTCATCCGCATCATGTTAACAACATTTAAATGGTTAAAATTGTTGTTGTTTTAAATTGCTAAATAACATGAGGATTTTCCGGATTTGTCGTTTGTTGCTTCCGGCCTCATTTAAACTTGCCTAACTAGTTAGTTTACTTATGTTTCACCTCTTGCCATGTTTAACAACGTTTAATATTGTTGGGTACATAACGAGAGAGAACTAAATAATTGATGTGGTGTTTCGTCAATATGCAACTCATTGCATATTGAGCTCCACTTAACTTGTAGTGCTGTTTGTGCATATTGCCATGCCATGCCTCATTAAACCGGACATGCATCATACTTGTTTGTGCATCATGACATGTTTATGCTTGTGTGTTTACCATGTTGTTTGCTTCTTTCCGGTTTGCTTCTCTCGTTAGCTTCGGTTTCGTTCTGGAGTTGTGAGGATTCGTTCGACTACGTACGTTTGTCTTCTTCATGGACTCGTTCTTCTTCCTTGCGGGATTTCAGGCAAGATGACCATACCCTCGAAATCACTTCTATATTTGCTTGCTAGTTGCTCACTCTTTTGCTATGCATATGCTACGACGCCTACCACTTGCTATATCATGCCTCCTATGTTGCCATGTCAAGCCTCTAACCATCCTTTCCTAGCAAACCGTTGTTTGGCTATGTTACCGCTTTGCTCAACCCCTCTTATAGTGTTGCTAGTTGCAGGTGAAGTTGAAGATTGCTCCATGTGGGAACATGATTATTTTGGGATATCACATTATCTCTTATTTAATCAATGCATCTATATACTTGGTAAAGGGTGGAAGGCTTGGCCTTATGCCTGGTGTTTTGTTCCACTCTTGCCGCCCTAGTTACCGTCATACCGGTGTTATGTTCCCGGATTTTGCGTTTCTTACACGGTTGGGTGATTTATGGGACCCCCTTGACAGTTCGCTTTGAATAAGACTCCTCCAGCAAGGCCCAACCTTGGTTTTACCATTTGCCACGCCTTTTTCCCTTGGGTTCTGCAGACTCAAGGGTCATCTTTATTTTACCCCCCGGGCCAGTGCTCCTCCGAGTGTTGGTCCAAACTAGAGCACCGTGCGGACCATACCTTGGCAACTTGGATTACGTCGGTACCTGCACGCTTAGCTTATCCGGTGTGCCCTGAGAACGAGATATGTGCAGCTCCTATCGGGATTTGTCGGCACAGCAGGTGGTCTTGCTGGTCTTGTTTTACCATTGTCGAAATGTCTTGTAAACCGGGATTCCGAGACTGATCGGGTCTTCCCGGGAGAAGGAATATCCTTCGTTGACCGTGAGAGCTTATGATGGGCTAAGTTGGGACACCCCTACAGGGTATTATCTTTCGAAAGCCGTGCCCGCGGTTATGAGGCAGATGGGAATTTGTTACCCGAAGTTGATCTTAATTAAAATACATCAACCGCGTGTGTAACCGTGATGGTCTCTTCTTGGTGGAGTCCGGGAAGTGAACACGAGTTATGCTTGACGTAGGTTGTTCTGGGATCACTTCTTGATCATAGTTGTTCAACCGTGCTTTTGCCTCCTCTTCTCGCTCTCTTTTGCGTATGGTAGCCACCATATATGCTAGTCGCTTGCTGCAGCTCCACCTCATACCTTTCCCCTTCCCATAAGCTTAAATAGTCTTGATCTCGCGGGTGTGAGATTGCTGAGTCCCCGTGACTAACAGATACTTCCAAAACCAGTTTGCGGGTGCCGATGAAACCACGCAGTTGACGCATCCGAGCTCAAGGAGGAGCTCGATGAAGATCATGTTCTTTGTGTTGTTTCGTTTCAGTTGATCAGTAGTGGAGCCCAGTTGGGATGATCGGGATCTGTGTAGCATTTGGGGTAGTCTTCTTTTATTTTGGTTCCGTAGTCGGACCCTGATTGTATCTGTATGATGTAATGTTTTACTCATGTATTGCGTGAAGTGGCGATTGTAAGCCAACTATGTATCTCTTTCCCTTATGAATTACATGGGTTGTGTGAAGATTACCTCGCTTGCGACATTGCTTTCAATGCGGTTATGCCTCTAAGTCGTGCTTCGACACGTGGGAGATATAGCCGCATCGAGGGCGTTACAATAATCACCCAAGCGTTTAATCATAAAGGTATTCTGTTTTAATTGTCTACCAAAATAAGCATTAAAGTCGTCTTGCTTAAACATAAAGTTATGAAACGCATCCAAGCACTGACTAGCAATTTTAGTAGGAGAGACTTCAGCTTTATCATATCTATAGAGAGAATTTACCTTTACTACCTGTGTCGGGATATCGGGATCAGGAGGTTCTTCAGTGAATAAATAATTGAGATCATACACTTCTTCAACAGGCGGTAGATTAAGACCATGTATTTCTTCAATAGGAGGTAAATTCTTAACATCTTCAGCTTTAATACCTTTTTCTTTCATAGATTTCTTTGCCTCTTGCATATCTTCAGGACTGAGAAATAGAACACCTCTCTTCTTCGGAGTTGGTTTAGGAATAGACTCAGTAATTGGCTCAGGAGCTGGCTCGGGAGTTGGCTCAGGAGGTGCCCAATTATTTTCATTTGTCAACATATTATTAAATAGAATTTGAGCTTCATCCGGTGTTCTTTCCCTGAAAAGAGAACCAGCATAACTATCCAGGTAATCTCTGGAAGCATCGGTTAGTCCATTATAAAAGATATCAAGTATTTCAGGTTTCCTAAGAGGATGATCAGGCAAAGCATTAAGTAACTTGAGAAGCCTCCCCCAAGCTTGTGGGAGACTCTCTTCTTCAATTTGCACAAAATTATATATATCCCTCAAAGCAGCTTGTTTCTTATGAGCAGGGAAATATTTAGCAGAGAAGTAATAAATCATATCCCGGGGACTACGCACACAACCAGGATCAAGAGAATTAAACCATATCTTAGCATCACCCTTTAATGAGAACGAAAATATTTTGAGTATATAAAAGTAGCGCGATCTCTCATCATTAGTAAACAGGGCAGCTATATCATTTAACTTAGTAAGATGTGCCACAACAGTTTCAGATTCATAGCCATAAAAAGGATCAGATTCAACCAACGTAATTATATCAGGATCAACAAAGAATTCATAATCCTTATCAGGAACACAGATAGGTGAAGTAGCAAAAGCAGGGTCAGGTCTCATCCTATCTCTAAGAGATTCTTTACTCCATTTAACTAACAGCCTCTTAAGTTCGTATCTATCCTATCAGGCAAAAATAGCTGCAGAAGATTCCGCATCAAAAAGATAACCTCAGGAATAGCAGGCATATTTTCATCATCACTTTCATCATTGTATTCAGTTTCAATAATTTCTCTTTCTCTAGACCTAGAAATTTGTTCATCTAGAAATTCACCAAGGGGCACAGTAGTATCAAGCATAGAAGTAGTTTCATCATAAGTATCATGCATAGCAGAAGTGGCATCATCAATAACATGCGACATATCGGAACGAATAACTGAAGCAGGTTTAGGTGTCGCTAGCTTACTCATAACAGAAGGTGAATCAAGTGCAGAGCTAGATGGCAGTTCCTTACCTCCCCTCGTAGTTGAGGGATAAATTGTTGTCTTAGGGTCTTTCAAGTTCTTCATAGTGTCCAGCAGATATAAATCCCAAGTGACTCAAAGAATAGAGTTATGCTCCTCGGCAACGGCACCAGAAAAAGGTCTTGATAACCCACAAGTATAGGGGATCGCAACAGTTTTCGAGGGTAGAGTATTCAACCCAAATTTATTGATTCGACACAAGGGGAGCCAAAGAATATTCTCAAGTATTAGCAGCTGAGTTGTCAATTCAACCACACCTGGAAACTTAGTATCTGCAGCGAAGTGTTTAGTAGCAAAGTAATATGATAGTGGCGGTAACGGTAACAAAAGTAAAGACAGCAAAATTAATGTTTTTGGCATTTTTGTAGATTGTAACAGTAGCAACGGAAAAGTAAATAAGCGAGAACCAGTATATGGAAAGCTCGTAGGCACCGGATCAGTGATGGATAATTATGCCGAATGCGGTTCGTCATGTAACAGTCATAACATAGGGTGACACAAAACTAGCTCCAATTCATCAATGTAATGTAGGCATGTATTCCATAATTAGTCATACGTGCTTATGGAAAAGAACTTGCATGACATCTTTTGTCCTACCCTCCCGTGGCAGCGGGGTCCTATTGGAAACTAAGGGATATTAAGGCCTCCTTTTAATAGAGAAATGGAACAAAGCATTAGCACATAGTGAATACATGAACTCCTCAAACTATGGTCATCACCGAGAAGTATCCCGATTATTGTCACTTCGGGGTTGTCGGATCATAACACATAATATGTGACAATAGACTTGCAAGATAGGATCAAGAACACACATATATTCATGAAAACATAATAGGTTCAGATCTGAATTCATGGCACTCGGGCCCTAGTGACAAGCATTAAGCATAGCAAAGTCATAGCAACATCAATCTCAAAACATAGTGGATACTAGGGATCAAACCCTAACAAAACTAACTCGATTACATGATAAATCTCATCCAACCCATCACCGTCCAGCAAGCCTACAATGGAATTACTCACGCACGGCGGTGAGCATCATGAAATTGGTGATGGAGGATGGTTGATGATGACGACATGCGAATTCCCTCTCCGGAGCCCCGAACGGACTCCAGATCAGCCTCCCGAGAGAGATTAGGGCTTGGCGGCGGCCATATCGTAAAACGCGATGATTTCTTCTCTCTAATTTTTTCTCCCAAAGCCAATATATGGAGTTGGAGTGGGTGTCGGAGGGTCTCGTGGGGCCCACGAGGTAGGGGGGCACGCCCAGGAGGGGGGCGCGCCCCCCACCCTCGTGGACAGGGTGTGGGCCCCTGGTCTTCATCTTTAGCGAGGATTTTTATTATTTTTATAAGACATCCGTGGAGTTTCAGGTCATTCAGAGAACTTTTGTTTTCTGCACATAAAACAACATCATGGCAATTCTGCTGAAAACAGCGTCAGTCCGGGTTAGTTCCATTCAAATCATACAAGTTAGAGTCCAAAACAAGGGCAAAAGTGTTTGGAAAAGTAGATACGACGGAGACGTATCAGATAGTAACATTGTCACTTCTCTCTTTTTCTCTCATTTTTTGGGCCTTTTCTCCCTTTTTTATGGCCTCTTTTTTTTAATTTTTCGTCCGGAGTCTCATCCCGACTTGTGGGGGAATCATGGCCTCCATCATCCTTTCCTCACTTGGGACAATGCTCTAAAAATGATGATCATCACACTTTTATTTTCTTACAACTCAACAATTACAACTCGATACTTAGAACAAAATATGACACTATATGAATGCCTCCGGCGGTGTACCGGGATGGTGCAATGAATCAAGAGTGACATGTATGAAAAATAATGCATGGTGTCTTTGCCACAAATACAATGTCAACTACATGATCATGCAATGGCAATATGACAAAAGTAAAGTATGTCATGATGATGATGAACGGAACGGTGGAAAGTTGCATGGCAATATATCTCGGAATGGCTATGGAAATGCCATAATAGGTAGGTATGGTGGCTGTTTTGAGGAAGATATAGGGAGGTATGTGTGATAGCGCGTATCGTATAACGGGGTTTGGATGCACCGGCGAAGTTTGCACCAACTCTCAAGGTGAGAAAGGGCAATGCACGGTACCAAAGAGGCTAGCAAAGGTGGAAAGGTAAAAGTGTGTATAATCCATGGACTCAACATTAGTCAAAAGAACTCATATACTTATTGCAAAAATTTAGAAGTCATCAAAAATCAAGTACTACGCGCATGCTCCTAGGGGGATAGATTGGTAGGAAAAGACCATCGCTCGTCCCCGACCGCCACTCATAAGGATGCACAAGCCAGGTACACTTCATGTTTCAAATTTGTTACACAACTTTAACCATACGTGCATGCTACGGGACTTGCTAACTTCAACACAAGCATTCTTTAAATTCATAATCACCCAACTAGCATGACTTTAATATCACTACCTCCCTATCTCAAAACAATTATCAAGTATCAAATTGATCATAGCATCCAATTCACTTCCTATGATAGTTTTTATTATACCCAACTTGGATGCCTACCGTTCTAGGACCAATTTATGACCATAGCAAATACCATGCTGTTCTAAAAGACTCTCAAAATAATATAAGTGAAGCATGAGAGACTAGCAATTTTTTCAAAATTAAGACACCACCGTGCTCTAAAAGATATAAGTGAAGCACTAGAGCAAAAACTATCAAGCTCAAAATATATAAGTGAAGCACAAAGAGTATTCTAGCAAATTATAATCAAATAGGCTTCTCCCAAAAGGTGTATACAGCAAGGATGATTGTGGTAAACTAAAAAGCAAAGACTAATATAATACACGATGCTCCAAGCAAAACACTTATCATGTGGTGAATAAAAATATAGCTCCAAGTAAAGTTACCAATGAACGAAGACGAAAGAGGGGATGCCTTCCCGGGGCATCCCCAAGCTTAGGCTTTTGTCTATTCTTGAATATCTTAGGGTGCCTTGGGCATCCCCAAGCTTAGGCTCTCGCCACCCTTTATTCCATAGTCCATAAAAGCTTTACCCAAATCTTGAAAACTTCACAACACAAAACTCAACAAGAAATCTTATAAGCTCCATTAGTGAAAGAAAACAAAACCACCACATAAGGTACTGCAATGAGCTCATTATTTATTTAATTGGGTGTTAAACCTACTTTATTCCAACTTCTCTATGGATTATAAACTATTTTATTGGTCATAGATTCATCAAAATAAGCAAACAACACACGAAAGACAGAATCTGTCAAAAACAGAACAGTCTGTAGTAATCTGTAACTAACGCAAAATTCTGGAACTCAAAAACTTCAGACAAAATAGAAAGAGCTAGGAAATTTGTTTATTGATCAGCAGCAATTTGAATAACTATTTTATCACGTTCTGGTTATTTTTAACAATTGTTTTCGTGAGCCTAAAGTTTCTGGAAATTACAGCAAGATCAAATAACTATCATCCAAGAAGATCCTATAGGTTTAATTTGGCACAAACACTAATTAAAAGATAAAACCACATATAAACAGAAGGTAGATGGATTATTTATTCCTAAACAGAAGCAAAAACAAAAAAACATAAAGAAAATTGGGCTGCCTCCCAACTAGCACTATCGTTTAACGCCCCTAGCTAGGCATAAAAGCGAAGATAGATCTAACGAGTGCCATCTTTGGCATTAAACTCATAAGTAGTACGCATGATAGATTCATAAGGTAATTTAACTTTCTTTCTTGGAAAGTTCTCCATGCCTTTCTTTAATGGAAATTGGAATCTAATATTCCCTTCCTTCATATCAATAATCGCACCAATCGTTCTAAGGAAAGGTCTACCAAGAATAATAGGGCAAGAAAGATTGCAATCTATATCAAGAACGATAAAATCTACGGGCACCAAATTTCTATTGGCAACAATAAGAACATCATTGATCCTTCCCATAGGCTTTTTAATGGTGGAATCCGCAAGGTGCAAATTTAAAGAACAATAATCAAGATCATGGAAACCTAGAATATCACATAAAGTTTTCGAAATCGTGGAAACACTAGCACCCAAATCACACAAAGCAAAACACTCATAATCTTTAATTCTAATCTTTATAGTAGTTTCCCACTCATCATTAAGTTTTCTAGGTATAGAAACTTCCAAATTAAGTTTTCCATCATAAGATTGCATCAAGGCATCAACAATATGCTTGGTAAAAGCTTTGTTTTGACTATAAGCATGAGAGAATTAACAACGGCTTGCAACAAGGAAATACAACCTTTTATAGAGCAATTATCATAATTAAATTCCTTGAAATCCGAGATAGTGGGTTCAACATTATTAGAAGTTGAGGATTCTCCAATCTGACTTTTACCAAATTTAACATTAAGATCTAAAGATTCCGAATTCTTGGGACGCCTTCTAGGCAAAGTTGATTCATTATCAGTCCCATAATCATCAACATTCATATTGCAAAACATAAATCTACTCAGAGACGCATCAATAACTTTAAGATCCTCATCATTATTTTCACGGGAACTAGAAGAACACGCTTTTATAAAGCTTTCTTTCTTAGCACGCAATCTAGCGGTTCTTTCCTTGCACTCGTCAATGGAAATTCTCATTACTTTAAGAGACTCATTGATATCATGCTTAGGAGAAGAAGGTCCAAGTTTAAGAGAATTAACATCAAGCGAAGGTATATCAACGTTCCTAGCCAAATCATCAACTTTGAGCAATTTTTCTTCAAGCAAAGCAATTAAATTCTTTTGAGAAATCATAAATTCTTTCACACTATTCTCAAAATCAGAGGGCATCTTATTAAAATTACCATAGGAATTATTCTAGGAATTTCCATAATTATTATAGGGATTACTAGGGAACGGTCTAGCATTAAAATTTCCTCTATAAGCATTGTTTCCAAAACTATTCCTACCAAAAAAATTCACATCCATAGATTTATTATTATTCTCAATCAAGGAAGACAAAGGCATATCATTGGGATCAAGAGGAGTATTTTTAGTAGCAAACATCTTCATAAGTTCATCCATCTTTCCACTCAAAACATTGATTTCTTCTATAGCATGCACTTTTTTACTAGAAGATCTTTCGATGTGCCATTGAGAATAATTAGCCATAATATTATCAAGAAGTTTTGTTGCATCTCCTAACGTGATTTCCATAAACGTGCCTTCAGCGGCCGAATCTAAGAGATTTCTAGAAGCAAAGTTCAAACCGGCATAAAAATTTTGTATGATCATCCATAAATTCAAACTATGAGTAGGGCAATTGCGAAGCATCAATTTCATTATTTCCCAAGATTGGGAAACATGCTCATGATCAAGTTGTTTAAAATTCATAATATCATTCCTAAGAGTGATGATCTTAGCGGGAGGAAAATACTTAGAGATAAAAGCATCTTTGCACTTGTTCCAAGAGTCAATACTATTCTTAGGCAAAGACAAAAACCAAACTTTAGCACGATCTCTAAGTGAAAACGGAAATAACTTCAATTTGACAATATTGTTATCCGTATCTTTCTTCTTTTGCATATCACACAAATCAACAAAGTTGTTTAGATGAGTAGCGGCATCTTCACTAGGAAGGCCGGCGAATTGATCTTTCATAACAAGATTCAGCAAATCGGTATTGATTTCACAAGACTCATCATTATTAAGAGGAGCAATCGGATTACTAAGGAAATCATTATTATTGGTATTCGAGAAGTCACACAATTTGGTATTATCTTGCACCATGGCAACAAGTAATCCAACACACAAGCAACCAGAAAAACGGCAAGCGAAAAGAGAGGGCGAATAAAACGGCAAGGGTGAAGTGGGGGAGAGGAAAACGAGAGGCAAATGGCAAATAATGTAAATGCGAGGGAGATGGGTTTGTGATGGGTACTTGGTATGTCTTGACTTGAGCGAAGACCTCCCCGGCAACGGCGCCAGAAATCCTTCTTGCTACGTCTTGAGCTTGCGTTGGTTTTCCTCGAAGAGGAGAGGGTGATGCAGCAAGTGTAGCGTAAGTATTTCCCTCTGTTTTGAGAACCAAGGTATCAATCCAGAGGAGGCTCCTCAAAAGTCCCACGCACCTACACAAACAAAATGAGAACTCGCAACCAACGCAATAAAGGGGTTGTCAATCCCTTTACGGCCACTTCATGAAAGTGAGATCTAATAAAGATAGTATGATAAGATAGATATATTTTGGTATTTTACAATATAGATGCAAAAGTAAAGATGCAAATAAAAGTAGATTGGGAGCAAATATGATAAGAGATAGACCCGGGGGCCATAGGTTTCACTAGTGGCTTCTCTCAAGATAGCATAAGTATTACGGTGGGTGAACAAATTACTGTCGAGCAATTGATAGAAAAGCGCATAGTTATGAGATTATCTAGGCATGATCATGTATATAGGCATCACGTCCATAACAAGTAGACCGACTCCTGCCTGCATCTACTACTATTACTCCACACATCGACCGCTATCTAGCATGCATCTAGAGTATTAAGTTCATAAGAACAGAGTAACGCTTTAAGCAAGATGACATGATGTAGAGGGATAAACTCATGCAATATGATATAAACCCCATCTTGTTATCCTCGATGGAAACAATACAATACGTGCCTTGCAACCCTTTACATCCTTTGGGTAAGGACACCGCAAGATTGAACCCAAAGCTAAGCACTTCTCCCATGGCAAGAAAGATCAATCTAGTAGGCCAAACCAAACTGATAATTCGAAGAGACTTGCAAAGATAACTTAATCATACATAAAAGAATTTAGAGAAGATTCAAATATTATTCATAGATAAACTTGATCATAAACCCACAATTCATCGGATCTCGACAAACACACCGCAAAAAGAGTTTACATCGAATAGATCTCCACAAGAGAGGGGGAGAACATTGTATTGATATCCAAAAAGAGAGAAGAAGCCATCTAGCTAATAACTATGGACTCGTAGGTCTGTGGTAAACTACTCACGACTCATCGGAGGGGCAAGGATGTTGATGTAGAGGCCCTCCATGGTTGATTCCCCCTCTGGCAGAGTGCCGGCGAAGGCTCCAAGATGGGATCTCATGGATACAGAAGGTTACGGCGGTGGAAATTGTGTTTCGTGGTGCCCCTGGATGTTTTCGGGGTACGTAGGTATATATAGGAGGAACAAGTACGTCGGTGGCCGCCCGAGGGGCCCACGAGACAGGGGGCGCGCCCTAAAGGGGGGCGTGCCCTCCTATCTCGTGGAGGCCTCGGCTGCTTCTTGACTTGCACTCCAAGTCCTCTGGATTACGTTTGTTCCAAAAATCACGCTCCCGAAGGTTTCATTCCGTTTGGACTCCGTTTGATATTCTTTTTCTTCGAAATACTGAAATAGGCAAAAAAACAGCAATATGGGTTGGGCCTCCGGTTAGTAGGTTAGTCCCAAAAATGATATAAATGTGTAAAATAAAGCCCATAAACATCCAAAAGGGGTAATATAATAGCATGGAACAATCAAAAATTATAGATACGTTGGAGACGTATCAGCCTACAGCCAGGGCTCCCCCCGAGGTAATGTCGTCCTTAACAATGAGACGAGCCATCGAGCCTTATGATGACGGCACAGTGGAACTCTCAATGAAAGCACCAATGTCGGTGTCAAAACTGGCGGATCTCGGGTAGGGGGTCCCGAACTGTGCGTCTCAGGCGGATGGTAACAGGAGGCGGGGGACATAATGTTTACCCAGGTTCGGGCCCTCTCGATGGAGCTAATACCCTACTTCCTACTTGATTGATCTTGATGATATGAGTATTACAAGAGTTGATCTACCACGAGATCGTAGAGGCTAAACCCTAGAATCTAGCCTATGATTATGATTGTTGCCGTCCTACGGACTAAACCCTCCGGTTTATATAGACACCGGAGAGGGCTAGGGTTACACAGAGTCGGTTACAAGGGAGGAGATCTACATATCCGAACTGCCAAGCTTGCCTTCGACGCAAAGGAGAGTCCCACCTGGACACGGGACAAAGTCTTCAATCTTGTATCTTCATAGTCCAACAGTCCGGCTAAAGGATATAGTCCGGCTGTCCGAGGACCCCCTAATCCAGGACTCCCTCAACAAGCAATGTAACTAATGAGTTAGTTGCAGTATGATGCATTATGGAACGAGTAAAGAGACTTTCCAGTAACGAGATTGAACTAGGTATTGAGATACCGACGATCAAATCTTGGGCAAGTAACATACCGATGACAAAGGGAACAACATATGTTGTTATGCGGTTTGACCAATAAAGATCTTCGTAGAATATGTAGGAACTAATATGAGCATCCAGGTTCCGCTATTGTTTATTGACCAGAGACGTGTCTCGGTCATGTCTACATAGTTCTCGAACCCGTAGGGTCCGCACGCTTAACGTTCGGTGACGATCGGTAATATGATTTTATGTGTTTTGATGTACCGAAGGTAGTTTGGAGTCCCGGATATGATCACGGACATGACGAGGAGTCTCGAAATGGTCAAGACATAAAGATCGATATATTGGATGACTATGTTTGGACTTCGGAAGGGTTCCGAGTGAGTTCGGACGAATACCGGAGTACTGGGGGGTTACCGGAACCCCCCAGGGACTGTAATGGGCCTCATGGGCCTTGGTGGAGAGAGGAAGGGGCAGCCAGGGCAGGCTGCGCGCCCCCTCCCCCTCTAGTCCGAATTGGACAAGGAAGGGGGGGCGGCGCCCCCCTTTTTCCTTCCCCCTCTCTCCTCCTTCCTTCCCTCCTACTCCTACTCTTGGAAGGGGTGGAATCTTACTCCCGGTGGGAGTAGGACTCCCCTTGGGGCGCGCCTAGGAGGCCGGCCTCCTCCCCCTCCTCCACTCCTTTATATACGGGGGAGGGGGCACCCCATAGACACACAAGTTGATCATTGATCTTTTAGCCGTGTGCGGTGCCCCCCTCCACCATAATCCACATCGGCCATATCGTTGCGGTGCTTAGGCGAAGCCCTGCATCGGTAGCTTCATCATCACCATCATCACGCCGTCGTGCTGACGGAACACTCCCTTGAAGCTCTACTGGATCGTGAGTTTGTGGGACGTCATCGAGCTAAACGTGTGCAGATCGCGGAGGTACCGTACGTTCGGTACCAGGATCATTCGATCGTGAAGACGTACGACTACATCAACCGCGTTGTCATAACGCTTCCGCTTTCGTTCTACGAGGGTACGTGGACAACAGCCTCCCCTCTCGTTGCTATGCATCACCATGATCTTGCGTGTGCGTAGGAATTTTTTGAAATTACTACGTTCCACAACAATAGGTTAGTCCCAAAAATAATATAAAAGAGCATATTAAAGCCCATTAAACATCCAAAACAGATAATATAATAGCATGGAACAATAAAAAATTATGGATACGTTGGAGGCGTATCAGCATCCCCAAGCTTAATTCCTGCTCATCCTCGAGTAGGTAAATGATAAAAACAAATTTTTTTATGTGGAATGCTACCTAACATATTTTCAATGTAATTTTCTTTATTGTGGCATGAATGTTCAGATCCGAAAGATTCAAGACAAAAGTTTAATATTGCATAAAAATTATAATACTTCAAGCATACTAATCAAGCAATTATGTCTTCTCAAAATAACATAGCCAAAGAAAGCTCATCCCTACAAAATCATATATTTTGGCATGCTTCATTTTCGTCACACAAACTGCTCTCATCATGCACAACCCCGATGACAAGCCAAGAAATTGTTTCATACTTCAGTATTCTCAAACTTTTTCAACTTTCGCGCAATACATGAGCGCGAGCCATGGACAAAGCACTATGGGTTGAATAGAATATGATGATGGAGGTTGTGTGGAGAAGACAAAAAAGGAGAAAGTCTCACATTGACGCGGCTAATCAACGGGCTATGGAGATGCCCATCAATTGATGTCAATGCGAGGAGTAGGGATTGCCATGCAACGGATGCACTAGAGCTATAAATGTATGAAAGCTCAACAAAAGAAACTAAGTGGGTGTGCATCCTACTTGCTTGCTCACGAAGACCTAGGGCATTTGAGGAAGCCCATTGTTGGAATATACAAGCCAAGTTCTATAATGAAAAATTCCCACTAGTATATGAAAGTGACAAAATAAGAGACTCTCTATCATGAAGATCATGGTGCTACTTTGAAGCACAAGTGTGGAAAAAGGATAGTAACATTGCCCCTTCTCTCTTTTTCCCTCATTTTTGGGCCTTCTCTTTTTTTGGCCTTTCTCCTTTTTCTTTTTTTATTTCCTCACACGGGACAATGCTCTAATAATGATGATCATCACACTTCTATTTATTTACAACTCAAGGATTACAACTCGAGACTAGAATAAAATATGACTCTATATGAGTGCCTCCAGCGGTCTACCGGGATGGGCAATGAATCAAGAGTGACATGTATGAAAAATTATGCATGGTGGCCTTGCCACAAATACGATGTCAACTACATGATCATGCAAGGCAATATGACAATGATAAAGCGTGTCATAATAAACGGAACGGTGGAAAGTTGCATGGCAATATATCTCGGAATGGCTATGGAAATGCCATAATAGGTAGGTGTGGTGGCTGTTTTGAGGAAGATATAAGGAGGCTTATGTGTGATAGAGTGTATCATATCACGGGGTTTGGATGCACCGGCAAAGTTTGCACCAACTCTCGAGGTGAGAAAGGGAAATGCACGGTACTGAAGAGGCTAGCAATGATGGAAGGGTGAGAGTGCATATAATCCATGGACTCAACATTAGTCGTAAAGAACTCACATACTTATTGCAAAAATCTACAAGTCATCAAAACCAAGCACTAAGCGCATGCTCCTAGGGGGATAGATTGGTAGGAAAAGACCATCGCTCGTCCCCGACCGCCACTCATAAGGAGGACAATCAAAAAAACACCTCATGCTTCAAATTTGTTACACAAAGGTTACCATACGTGCATGCTACGAGACTTGCAAACCTCAACACGAGTATTTATCAAATTCACAATTACTCAACTAGCACGACTCTAATATCACCATCTTCATATCTCAAAACAATCATCAAGTATCAAACTTCTCATAGTATTCAATGCACTCTATATGGAAGTTTTTTATTATACCCATCTTGGATGCCTATCATATTAGGACTAATTTTATAGTCAAAGCAAATTACCATGTTGTTCTAAAAGACTCTCAAAATAATATAAGTGAAGCATGAGAGACCAATAATTTCTATAAAATAAAACTACCACCATGCTCTAAAAGGATATAAGTGAAGCAATAGAGCAAAATTATCTAGCTCAAAAGATATAAGTGAAGCACATAGAGTATCTAATAAATTCAGATTCATGTGTATCTCTCCCAAAGGTGTGTATAGCAAGGATGATTTTGGTGAACTAAAAAGGAAAGACTCAAATCATACAAGACGCTCCAAGCAAAACACATATCATGTGGTGAATAAAAATATATCCTCAAGTAAAGTTACCGATAGACGAAGACGAAAGAGGGGATGCCTTCCGGGGCATCCCGGAGCTTAGGATTTTGGTTGTCCTTGAATTTTACCTTGGGGTGCCTTGGGCATCACCAAGCTTAGGATCTTGCCACTCCTTATTCCAAAATCCATCAAATCTTCACCCAAAAACTTGAAAACTTCACAACACAACAAAACTTAAACAGAAAATCTCATGAGCTCCGTTAGTATAAGAAAACAAACCACCACTTTAAGGTACTGTAATGAACTCATTATTTATTTATATTGGTGTTAAACCTACTGTATTCCAACTTCTCTAGGGTTCATACCCCCCTATACTACCCATAGATTCATCAAAATAAGCAAACAACACACGAAAAACAGAATATGTCAAAACAGAACAGTCTGTAGTAATATGTATCAAACTAATACTTCTGGAACTCCAACAATTATTAAATAAATTTGTGGACGTGAGGAATTTGTCTATTAATCATCTGCAAAAAGAATCAACCTAAAATCACTCTCCATTAAAACATGGCAGCTAATCTCGTGAGCGCTAAAGTTTCTGTTTTTTACAGCAAGATCGCAAAGACTTCACCCAAATCCTCCCAAAGGTTCTACTTGGCACAAACACTAATTAAAACATAAAACCACATCTAAACAGAGGCTAGATTAATTATTTATTACTAAACAGGAACAAAAAGCAAGAAACAAAAATAAAATTGGGTTGCCTCCCAACAAGCGCTTTTCTTTAAAGCCCTTTTAGCTAGGCATTGATAATTTTAATGATGCTCACACAAGAATTGAAGCACAAAGAGAGCATCATAAAACACGTGATAAACACATCTAAGTCTAACATACTTCCTATGCATAGGCATTTTATAAGCAAAAAAATTATCATAGCAAACAAAAATTAGCATATGCAAGGAAGAAGAAAGAGATGATAGCAATCTCAACATGAAGAGAGGTAACTTAGTAACATAAAAATTTCTACAACCATATTTTCCTCTCTCATAATATTTACATTTATGATCATAAGAAAATCCAAAAACATAGCTATCACATAAAGTATTCTCTTTATGAACCACATGCATGCAAAGTTGACACTCTTCCAAAATAGTGGGATTAACATTAACTAAAGTCATGACCTCTCCAAACCCACTTTTATCAAAAATTTCATAAGATTGAAAATCCTCCAAATATGTGGGATCTAAAGTTTACACTCTTCCAAACCCACTTTCAATATTAATTAAAACACTATTATTAATCTCATATCATCATGGGGCTTAAATAAATTTTCAAGATCATAAGAAGAATCACCCCAATCATGATCATTGTAACAAGTAGTGGACATAGCAAAACTAGCGTCCCCAAGCTTAGGGTTTTGCATATCATTAACACAACTGAAATTAATAGAATTTATGATAACATCATTGCAATCATGCTTTTTATTCAAAGATCTATCATGATTCACTTCATCACAATTTTCAAATTCACGGATTTCAAGCAAAACCTCATAAAGATAGTCTAGTGCACTCAACGCACTAGCAATAGGTTCATCGTAATTGGATCTCTTAAAGAGATTAGCAAGTGTATGAGGATCCATAAACTTTTAGCAAGAAATGATGCAAGCAAAAAGAAGGCACATGGTAACACAAGCAAACAAAAGATCGAATGGAAGAGGGGCGAAGAAAAGGCAAAGGTTTTAAAAAATCATTTTAGAAGTGGGGGAGAGGAAAACGAGAGGCGAATGGCAAATAATGTAATGTGAGGCAGAAGAGTTTATGATGGGTACCTGGTATGTCTTGACTTGGCATAGATCTCCCCGGCAACGGCGCCAGAAATCCTTCTTGCTACCTCTTGAGCATGCGTTGGTTTTCCCTTGAAGAGGAAAGGGTGATGCAGCAAAGTAGCATAAGTATTTCCCTCAGTTTTTGAGAACCAAGGTATCAATCTAGTAGGAGACTACACGCAAGTCACCTAGTACCTGCACAAACAATCAAGAACCTTGCAACCAACGCAATAAAGGGGTTGTCAATCCCTTCATGGCCACATGCAAAAGTGAGATATGATAAAGATAATAAGATAAATATTTTTGGTATTTTTGTTGTATAGATTGGAAAGTAAAGAGTGCAAAGTAAATGGCGACAGAAATTGGCAAGTTGATGGGAAATTAATATGATATAAAATAGACCCGGGGGCCATAGGTTTCACTAGTGGCTTCTCTCATGATAGCATATATTACGGTGGGTGAACAAATTTCTGCTGAGCAATTGATAGAAAAGCGCATAGTTATGAGAATATCTAGGCATGATCATGAATATAGGCATCACGTCCGTGTCAAGTAGACCGAAACAATTCTGCATCTACTACTATTACTCCACACATCGACCACTATCCAGCATGCATATAGAGTATTAAGTTCATAAGAACAGAGTAACCCATTAGGCAAGATGACATGATGTAGAGGGATAAACTCAAGCAATATGATATAAACCTCATCTTTTTATCCTCGATGGCAAAAATACAATACGTGCCTTGCTGCCCCTCATCCTTTGGGAAAGGACACTGCAAGATTGAACCCAAAGCTAAGCACTTCTCCCATTGCAAGAAAGATCAATCTAGTAGGCCAAACTAAACCGATAATTTGAAGAGACTTGCAAAGATATCAAATCATGCATATAAGAATTCAGAGAAGAACCAAATATTTTCATAGATAATCTTGATCATAAACCCACAATTCATCGGATCTCGGCAAACACACCGCAAAAAGTATTACATCGAATAGATCCCCAAGAACATCGAGGAGAACTTTGTATTGAGAACCAAAGAGAGAGATGAAGCCATCTAGCTAATAACTATGGACCCGAAGGTCTGTGGTAAAGTACTCACACATCATCGGAGAGGCTATGGTGTTGATGTAGAAGCCCTCCATGATCGAATCCCCTCTGGCGCGATCGCGGAAAAGGCCCAGATGGGATCTCACGGCATGTAAGGTTGCGGCGGTGGAAAAGTGGTTTCGTGGCTCTCCTGGATGTTTTTAGGGTACAAGGGTATATATAGGCGAAAGGAGTACGTCGGTGGAGCTTCGAGGGGCCCACGAGGGTGGGGGCGCGCCTACCCCCTGGGCGCGCCCTCCTGCCTCGTGGACGCCTCGTTGCGTCTCTGACTTCCACTCCAAGTCTCCTGGATTGCGTTTGTTCCAAGAAAGATCCTCGCGAAGGTTTCTTTCCGGTTGGATTCCGTTTGATATTCCTTTTCTGCGAAACACTGAAATAGATAAAAAAAACAGCAACTGACACTAGGCCTCCGGTTAATAGGTTAGTCCCAAAAATAATGTAAAAGAGTATATTAAAGCCCATTAAACATCCAAAACAGATAATATAATAGCATGGAACGATAAAAAATTATAGATACGTTGGAGACGTATCAGATACTAGGTTAAACATATTTACAAAAACAGAACAAGTTGAGTTCATACCCGTTTCTCTCTGCCACAGCCGGTTAATCAAATATCGTCATTTTTTCCTTTCACCTGCATGACCGAATAATATGAAAATAATAATAGTGCAAGGGTGCCGTGGACTAAGCTGGAATCTGCAAATATTTTATTTGAAAGGAGAAGACAAGGTAATTTGGGCACTTTGTTAGATCAGTAGCAATGCATATGAGAGCCACTCAAAATTTCCATCGTGGTCTTCTCCTTGGTATGACTCAATAAAAAGAAAAGTATTTCATAGAAACACACTAAAATATTTTTAGAGTTTTTAGTTTTCCTTTAAGAAAGCAATTAAAGAAGGGAAAACAAAAATGAGAAAACTATTTACACGGGAAAGCTCCCAATATATAAAAAGATGAATCGGCAAATATTTTTGGGTTTTGTTTTAATACTACAACTAAATAAACTAGAAAGAAAAACCGAAAAGAAGCAAAAATAATTTTAGGTTTTCTCAAGGTTTTTCAAACACACAAGAAGAAAGAAAGAAAATAAATCTCGCGTGGATAATACAATGAAAAAGTGTGAACACCGACAACTGAAATGAAATGTTGAACATGAATGTAATGTCGGTGGAAATACGTACTCCCCCAAGCTTAGGCTTTTGGCCTAGCTTGGTAATCACCACTCATAGTAGCCATCCGGTCACACATTGTTGTGGTGCAGGTACATGAGCGTCCCACTCCTGAGGTTCCTCCTCAACCGCTGCCTGATTGTTCCGGTAAGCAACAATGTCCATAGGCATGACCCTGTATCCGCCCTTGGCAATAGAATCAAACAAAGTAGATGCAGGCAATAGAATAATATCACGGGAATCCATGCTAAAAACCAGGTTATAACGAATATTATGGAGAGAGTCAGCATTATTAGTAAATTGGTGAGCCACCATCGCCTAGTGATCTAGATAAACTCGGGACAAAGGGTAATCATGTTGGCGTATTTGAACGTTAAAGTGGCTCGCTAAGCGAGTAGCATCAATACCGCCATGAATTTTGCCCTTGTTTCTGTTAAGGTGCAGATGACGTGCAATAATAGCCCCTAGGCTATAAGTGCGATCATTGTGTAGTGCACGGCGTAAAATGGCGAAGTCAGAAGCACTAAGTGCACCGGCCTTCTCTCTAGCAATTAAACACTTAGCCATGAATAGGGAGAAGTAATGCACAGAAGGAAACTGCAAACTAGTGGCGGTGACACTCGATACGCCTCTCTCATCTCCCACTGACAAAGTACGATAAAAGTCCTCAAACTCTGCAGGTCTAGGCTCTCTTATTTCCCCGTCAGAAGGGATCAAGCATATATCACAAAAGTCAGTGAGTGGTATCTGATGGGTTTCAGCATATAAATTAAACCGCACCTCAGGAGGATTATTCCTACTTAGAAAATGAAATTTTCTTCACAAAGGAATTTGTAAGGAGGTGGTGTTGATCACACTCGGCTGCAAGGAAGTCGGTCAGCCAGCATTCGCCGCGAATTGGGCAAACTCTTGATGGAATCCTGCCTCCTGCATGAAGGCATTATGCGGCCATTCGCATGGCCGCACCTCTGCCCTTCTCAGAGTGTTGAGGTCATTGTCTGAGGATTCCCCAATGACTCCTTTAGCATTTTTCTTGGAGGCAAATTTCCTAAAGAAACCCATCTTATTCCTATAGATAAAAATTCTGAAAATTTAGTCCACAATTTTTTTGTCAACAAAACTTCACAATATTGATAGCAACTACTCATAAGGATGCCTAGAGGTCATATTGAGCATTCAAACTACTTAGAACTCTAAGAATTCAACATGCAAGCCCTGTTGGGGAACATAGTAATAATTCAAAATTTTCCTACGTGTCACCAAGATCAATCTAGGAGATGCTAGAAACGAGAGAGAGGGAGTGCATCTTCATACCCTTGAAGATCGCTAAGCGGAAGCGTTACAAGAACGTGGTTGATGGAGTCGTACTCGCGGCGATTCAAATTGCGGAAGATCCGATCTAGCACCGAATGGACGGTGCCTCTGCATTCAACAACGTATAGCCCGGGGACGTCTCCTCCTTCTTAATCCAGCAAGGAGAGAGGAGAAGTTGAGGGAAAGCTCCGGCAGCACGAAGGCGTGGTGGTGGTGGAGCTCGTGGTTCTTCGGCAGGACTTCGCCAAGCTCTATGGAGGAGGAGGAGGTGTTGGAGGAGGAGAGGGCTGCGCCAGGGGAAGGGGGTGCGGCTGCCCTCTCTGTCCCTCACTATATATATAGGGGGAAGGGGGGAGGAGGAGGCGCCTGGGGTTTCCCTAGGGGAGGGGCGGCGGCCACAGGGGAAACCCTAGATGGGTTTGGGCGCCCCCACCCCTAGGAAACTTGCCCCCCAAGCCGGGAGGGGTGGCTGCCCTAGGGGAGGCGCCCCCACCTCTCCACGTTACGTGAGATGGGGTGGGAGGGGCGCACAGCCCCTTAGTGGGCTGATGTGCCCCCTTCCCTTGGCCCATAAGGCCCCCCAACGCTTGTTGGGGCATCCGAAACCCCTTTCGGACACGCTGGTCGTCACCCGGTACCCCCGGAACAATTCCGGACTCCAGTACCCTTCGTCCAATATATCGATCTTCACCTCCGGACCATTTAGGAGTTCCTCGTCACGTCCGGGATCTCATCCGGGACTCCGAACAACCTTCGGTAACCACATACTATTTCCCATAACAACTCTAGCGTCACCGAACCTTAAGTGTGTAGACCCTACGGGTTCGGGAACCATGCAGACATGACCGAGATGTTCTCTGGCCAATAACCAGAAGCAGGATCTTGATACCCATGTTGGCTCCCACATGTTCCACGATGATCTCATCGAATGAACCACGATGTCGGGGATCCAATCAATCCCGTATTCAATTCCCTTTGTCTATCGGTATGTTACTTGCTCGAGATTCGATCATCGGTATCCCCATACCTCGTTCAATCTCGTTACCAGAAAGTCTCTTTACTCGTTCCGTAACGCATGATCCCGTGGCTAACTCCTTAGTCACATTGAGCTCATTATGATGATGCATTACCGAGTGGGCCCAGAGATACCTCTCATACGGAGAGACAAATCCCAGTCTCGATTCGTGCCAACCCAACAGACACTTTCGGAGATACCTGTAGTGCACCTTTATAGTCACCCAGTTACGTTGTGACGTTTGATGCACCCAAAGCACTCCTACGGTATCCGGGAGTTGCACAATCTCATGGTCTAAGGAAATGATACTTGATATTAGAAAAGCTCTAGCAAACGAACTACACGATCTTGTGCTATGCTTAGGATTGGGTCTTGTCCATCACATCATTCTCCTAATGATGTGATCCCATTATCAACAAAATCCAATGTCCATGGTCAGGAAACCATGACCATCTATTGATCAACGAGCTAGTCAACTAGAGGCTTACTAGGGACATATTACGATCTATGTATTCACACATGTATTATGGTTTCCGGTTAATACAATTATAGCATGAATAATAGACAATTATCATGAACAAGGAAATATAACAATAACCATTTTATTATTGCCTCTAGGGCATATTTCCAACAGTCTCCCACTTGCACTAGAGTCAATAATCTAGTTCACATCGCCATGTGATTAACACTCATAGTTCACATCGCCATGTGACTAACACCCAAAGAGTTTACTATAGTCAATAATCTAGTTCACATCGCCATGTGATTAACACCCAAGAGTTTACTAGAGTCAATAATCTAGTTCACATCACCATGTTATTAACACTTAATGAGTTCTGAGGTTTGATCATGTTATGCTTACGAGAGAGGTTTTAGTCAACGGGTCTGCAATATTCAGATCCGTGTGTTCTTCGCAAATCTCTATTTCATATTGTAGATGTTGCTACTATGATCCACTTGGAGCTATTCCAAATGGTTGCTCCACTATACGTATCCGGTTTGCTACTCAGAGTCATCCGGATAGGTGTTAAAGCTTGCATCAATGTAACCCTTTACGTCGAACTCTTCATCACCTCCATAATCGAGAAACATTTCCTTATTCCCAAGGACAATTTTGACCGCTATCCAATGATCCACTCCTGGATCACTCTTATACCCCCTTGCCAAACACGTGGCAAGGCACATCGCGGTACACAGCATGGCATATCGTATAGAGCCTATGGCTAAGGCATAGGGGACGACTTTCGTCCTTTCTCTTTCTTATGTCGTGGTCGAGCTTCAAGTCTTAACTTCACACCTTACAACTCAGGCAAGAACTCCTTCTTTGACTGATCCATCTTGAACTCCGTCAAGATCATGTCAAGGTATGTGCTCTGTGAAAGTCTTATCAGGCGTCTTGATCTATCTCTATAGATCTTGATACCCAACATGTAAGCAGTTTTACACAGGTCTTCCTTTGAAAAACTCCATTCAAACAACCCTTTATGCTTTCGAGAAATTCTACATCATTTCCGATCAACAATATGCCATCCACATATACTTATCAAAACGTTGCAGTGGTCCCACTCACTTTCTTGCAAATACAAGTTTCTTGCAAACTTTGTATAAACCCAAATGCTTTCATCACCTCATCAAAGCATATGATCCAACTCCGAGATGCTTGCTCCAGTCCATAGAAGGACCGCTAGAGTTTGCATACCTTTTAGCATCCTTAGGATTGACAAAACCTTCTGGTTGTATCACATACAACCTTTCCTCACAGAAACCGTCAAGGAAACTTTGTTTTGCATCCATCTTCTTGATTTCGTAAATGAAAATGCAGCAACTGCTAACATAATTCTAACAGACTTTAGCATCGCTATGATTGAGAAATTCTCATCACAGTCAATTCCTTGAACTTGTCAGAAACTTCTTTGAGACAAGTCGAGCTTCACAAATGGTGACATTACCATTAGCGGTTGTCTTCTTCTTAAAGATCCATTTATTCTCAATGGCTTGTCGTTCATCGGGCAAGTCCACCAAAGTCCATACTTTGTTCTCATACATGGATCCTCTCTCGGATTTCATGGCTTCCAGCCATTTGTTGGAATCCGGGCCCACCATCGCTTCTTCATAGCTCATAGGTTCATCGTTGTCCAATAATCATGACCTTTAAGACAGGGTTACCACTTAGAAGTTGTACACACCCTTATCGACCTATGAGGTTTGATAGTAACTTGATCTGAAGCTCCATGATCATCATCATTAGCTTTCTCTTCAACTAAGGTAGGTGCCACATAAACATCTTTCTGTGTTGCGCTACTCTCTGGTTGAAGTAAAGGTTCAACAACCTCATCAAGTTCTATCTTCCTCCCACTCAATTCTTTCGAGAGAAACCCTTTCTCGAGAAAGGACCTGTTCCTAGCGACAAACATTTTTCCCTCAGATCTGAAATAGAAGGTATACCCAATCATATTATTTGGTTATTCTATGAAGACACAATTTTTCGCTTTGGGTTTGAGCTTTTCTGGCCGAAGCCTATCGACATAAGCATCGTAGCCCCAAACCTTAAGAAACAACAACTTAGGTTTCTTGCCAAACCATAGTTCATATGGTGTCGTCTCCACGGACTTAGATGGTGCCCTATTTAAAGTGAATGTGTAGCAACCCGACCTCAGACGGTCAAGCCTACGTGTTCTTGTGCCATCCTGGATCAAGATCTTTGGCACACACAACATCATTGTATATATCAAAGTGCAATCACATGTATAAATAATGTAAAATGATATATACCTCATAATACTCAGCGGAAACAATCAAGCGGGTGTGGAGTCCCATCAACGCCATCGGCAGGTTGAGTGTAGACCGTAACCACAGATCGTAACTCTTACTCGTCGAGGAAAGTATACGCAACATGATACGTTGCAGCCGTGTAGGTCAAGACATTGAATGTACCGCAAGATCACAATATGAGAAAACAGATGATAAACTATACTATATGCGGTATGGCTTTATGGCTCAGTATCTAAGTTTTGTTTGCATAAAAGCTTATTTTATTTTACCTACATCAAAGGCATAAATGGAGTCTGTACTATGGAGTTTTCTATCATGACATGGTTCCGCCAACCGATGTCTCATAGCCCAAAATTCATCATATGTTGCCCACAATTAAGTTATCAATCCGGTGTTGAGAGTTCGAGATAGATCCAAGTCCAGAGGCTCAAATTGTCCGTAACGGGACACGGCTAATCGATTAGGTTATAACCCTCTGCAGAGGTTTGTACACTTTACCCGCAAGATTCGATCCCTCTCTTTACGTTCTCGCACTTCGAATGTTTGGGAACAAGATGACCAAACATGGTCTTCCAAAGAGTTCCTCGACCACCGTCCGGTACTCAACCCATCCTACCGTAGTTCTACATCTGCTAGTACCGTCCCAGCCAGAGTCACAACTAAGGTCAACCAAGCGAGCCCATAATGACTTGCGGTTGCACGGTAAGCTTCCGGGCATGAAGTATTCTTCCGTCTCTTTGAGTCAGGGTGAAGCTTTCCGCAAGATGTCATGGCGCTTCTCCATGCATCCCGCCAACCACTGGGTTCTCCAGGTGCCCGTCAACCGTCCTTCACCCAGTGAGTGTGTATTGAAATCTGTCTCGAGTCTTGAAGTCTTGAGGTCTTGAAGATGCAGTCCTTGCAGATTCCATCATGGAGTTGTCGTCATTGGCGTAGAATCCTCCATTCTCACACCACTCCGAGCACTCATACCAAACCCGTCTACTATAGCATAGCATTAAAATAAAATATCATCCGGGCTTGGTAACAGGGGAAGGGTTCCTACCTCATGCATACTACTCAACTACAAGGATTCAATAACACTCTTGAGGGGTGGTTGCAAAGATGTCACTAAATGCAATAAAACATAGGTATGAAAGCATGGTCAAAGTGAACTTGCACGGTGATGTTGACGAAGAAGAATTATCGTTCTCAAGAAATAACTTGATAGACTACTCGTCACTCTCGATGAAATCTATATAACAAACATATCATTCACATAAGCACTCACACTAACAATCAAAACAAAAGAGAGAGCGAATAAGAATCGAAGGAACTTCAAATAAAACTAGGAGTCTTCTTCTACAACATTCACAAAAATAGTTTTGTCTAACGGAAAATAAAACACTAAAATAACAGAGAATAAAATATAAATTTAGTTAAGACAAAGAAAAAAAAATAAAGTATTTTTTCATAAAGCTATTTTCAAAGTATTTTCAATTGGGAGTTAAAACAGTAGAAATCCATTGCAAGTTATTAGCGAACTTGAATTGATTTCACGATAACAAAATAAAATAAATATAAAAACTTGTTGAACACCTACTGTTTAACTAATAGAAACCAAACATAAACTTTCTGAAATATAAAATAAAATAATTTAAAAACAACTATAGAAAAAGAAGTAGCTATAATTGAATAGAACTAAAACAGAATTTGTTTTACATGAAACAATAAGCTAAAATACTCAAACAATTTTGAAGTTTTTACCACTGGTAAATATGATCACTAGTGATCAGTAGAAAAAAGAATCAAATAAAATCTATTTTAAACTCCCGGAATAAGCAAAACAAGCTTTAATTCAAATCTGATCTAACTCAATTTTCATAAATCCAAACATAGACAAATTATATATTTTGGAAACTACCAGAAAATTGTGATCTAACATAAAAAGAATCAGCATCATTGGACTTCTAGATCAAAAGTTATAAGCTAAACAAGAACGGAACTAAATCTGTTATGGAAATAAATCTGAAAACAGCGGAGTTACATGCGTGAGGCAGAGATGGCAGGAAGGAGACGGCGATGTGGAGGCTGCTCCGGCGAGGCGAGGCGCCGAGGTGGGGGTGGCGGAGGAGGGGTCGGCGCTTGGGAGGTGGCTGGGCGCCTCAGTGCTGCTCACTCTGGCGTCGGGCTCTGGGAGAGCTCTGGTGGCGTTCTAGGCAGGAAAAGGAGGACGGTGGCGAGAAGGCTACAGGCAGGGAGGCGTGGTGATGGGAAAAATGGAATGAGGAGAGGAGGGGTTTTATAGGCGGTCTCGGGAGGCGCTGGGATGGAAAGACGAGGGAGATCGGGAAGGTGGAGATTTCTGTCTCCATGGACATGGAAAGCTTCAGAACGTGAGAGGAAACAGAGGAAGGAGATGATCTCTTGTTGGGCTAGAATAGGAAAGTGCTTAATGGGCCAGGTTTTCCTAATAAAACGATTCCATTCCTATTTTTAAAATTAGGAAACTAAAACAATAAAAGGAAATCAAATCAATTCGAATAAAGAGTTTTATATACTAAAATTATCAGAAAAATAAAATGTAGATGTTGAGCATTATTCCACGGCCAAAATAAAAACTTAAAAAATGTTTTCAGAAAATCCCTAAAGGCTTTATTTCTTTTTGCAAATAATTTTTAAATAAAGACTTTGGTTTTCTTGGCTCAAATATTTTCAAAATGCCCCTGATTTTGGAGGGTCATTTTCCTCCGCTCTTTCTTGCTTGCAAGAATTTATTTTCGGGGTATTTCTCGGGAAGAAAAATAGAGAAGCAAGTGCAAATATTTGAAAGAATTAAATTGCAAAACTCCGTTCAAATTCTTTATAGTTGAAGAAGTCATGTCATCTTCTCTCATTGATTTTAATAGGATGAATTTGAATTTACGGAGAAGGGAAAGTCATTTTATTCCCTCTCATTCAAAAGTTTTGAAAAGGTTCAAATTTCACTCAAGTTTAATTCACTCAAGCAAACAAACAAACAATTCAATTAATTATATTAACATTCCAAAATTTGGGATGTTACAAACCTACCACACTTAAAATGAATCTAGTCCTCGAGATTGAAGAAACTAACAAGAAAAGGTTAGGGGTTGGGGTCTTCTAGCAAATGTCTTGGTCGAAAAGGTCGGGGTGCTACCACACTTACAAACAAGGTCATGGTTCCAATAAACTCAGATATTTCCTCTGGAGGGCTGACAATGTATGTCTCTTCACATATCTTACAATAGCTCCTTCATTAAAGCTCTTCCATCGAAGCATAGAGTTTTCCTCAAAAGCTTGGGTCGGTTCGTCAAAGTTGAAGTTAGTCCGAGACCGGATCTTCTTAGCTGATGGGTCTGTGTCCATTCTAAACAACTATCGAAACACTCATGGTGGTCTACAATTTATGGTTTTCCTGTGAAAACGGGTCAGGTTGAACCTCACCGTATAACCTCGTTTGGCAGCGGTTGCACGTAATGGGGTTCCATCGTCCTACCATTTTATGGTTTTATGGCTTATCGCGTCGACACTCTTCTAAGTTTTCAAGGCTCTCGATTTTCCATCAACATATGATAGTTCATGATAGAAGTCTCGGTATGGGGCCAATCCATCCCGTGCTTGAACCATTACCACATATGTAAATATCGAATCACATATTCTAACACTTGGGCATTCTCACCAAGATTACAGAAATTTCTCTTGTTCCCGAACTGGTTTGAGTAAATCCATGGTTTCGCAAGCCAAACAAAACATCTATCGTTACTTCACCACTCTTAGGTTTTTGCGTAACCTCCTACGGGCGTATGCTGATTTGATCACTGCTTCTTCCAAGTGTATTCCTTTATCCGGTTACAACTGTTCCTTCTCAAAATCCACGGGCACATGTGGGTTATGGCCCACTTCAACAATAGTGCAGCTTTAAATCATCCTTGGAGTAACTCTCTCTTGTTACACCTCCTTTGAATCCAGTAGTACTCTGTTTCTTCATACCATCATATCAAAACAAAACTCCAACTTATTTTGTTCAGCTTCCTTCTATGGACCGTCATGAATAACACATTTCTTTCTTCATTGATCTTGTGGCTTTACAGAGTACTATGACCATTTTCGTAAATTCAAATCCAAAAAGTACTTTGTTACAAATGCTGCCACCCACATGATTTGGTATGGTCAGGCATTTCTTCCAACTTTATTCATTTATCCTCCTCGAGGATTCTTGATCCAACCGGAAGTGTGCGACATGAGCCTTGAAATCTTCAATCTTCTTTTTCATCATGGTGGTCTTGAGCTTCACCTTCATCATCTCTGCATGCACTTCGCTTAGGTATTCCCGAGTATAACGGAGTCTTGCTTCAAGTATTTCTCGATCGGCGTATGGCTTCCATGGCTGCTTCACGAACAGCGTCGAAGAAAGTTGCTTGTGGCACACGTGAGATGAAAAGTAATGCCCCATCCTCTTTGGGCAAACTCCTTTCAAGCGGTGGAGGTGTACCTCCACATACCAAAGTTCCACTCCCTTTTGCATGAAGGGTAGCCTTTGTAGACTGCATCTCCTTCAAGGTGAATATGCTTCATCATGTCCTTCAGGATCTTGGGTAATCATGATCACTTGTCGAGGTCATGATGGTTTCCGGACCTTTAAGGAAAGACTCGTAAAGGGTCGTCATCTGTAGTTATATAACAAAAGTGGTGCTCGAATGAGGTACATATCTCCGGGCACACATTCATATCATCAAACAAAACTTCAAACTCAATTCCAATTTCCTGTTTATGCATCACAACTCACTTTCTTCCATGTTCATCCGAATATTAATTTCCAAGATAAAATATGACAACTCCTTAAAGCTTTTCAGCATGTGACATTACAACTTTATTGAGTCATGAACTATTACAAACTCGAGAAATCTATTACATAACTCAACTCATTGAGCTCATGAAAAGGAAATTGCTTTCTACTACTCTTATTATCCATATCAAAATCCCAACTACTCAACTCCAGCTTTCATCTTGTCGGGACATTTAATAGCATAATGTCCTGCCTCCTTCTGCGAAAACAAATGACTTCCGACATGTCTCGGGCTTCTTTGTGATTATCTGGGCTCCTTGGATTCTTGGTTTCTTTTACGGGCATTTACTAGCGTAATGACCTAAATCCTTGCACTGTAACAGGTGATATGACTCAAGTCCTTCTCTGCAAAAATTGTGTTGCTCTCGGGTTGCCTTCCTTTTCTCTTCTGGATTTCTCTGTAATGATCGAGTTTCTATCTCCGGGGTCAAACTTCACTTCTGCTGTCGGAAAATATCCTGGATACTCTTTTCTTTCCTTGGTGCAATCTTGTGAAAATGTCCTTCTTCTCCACATGAATAGCAGGCATTGGAATAAAATCTGTTGAGACCTTCTCCATCCAGGTCTTCAACACTTTCGATCATTCTTGGTTCTTCTAGATCTTCCTTGAGGGCTTCTTTCATTCCATCTTCCCGCTTGAATAGTTTGTTGCACCGTGGAGTAAATGTGACCTTTGCACCGGTAGTGGGTGGTTCCTTCACACAGAAGCAAGTCACACAGCTAGTTGGGCATTCCTCACCGGTGTTTCTCCTCACAATGAGAGCATCCATCTTTGTGTTCCTCCAGGTGTGTCCTATTTCTCCATAAATCTTGCGAGCACAAGGTTTACTTCTTGGTGCATCATTGTGTTTCGGATAAGGCGTGATTTCAACAGGTCTTCTTGAATTCCTCCCAAGTTCTTGCTCCATTAAATCCTGTATGGCTTGATGCATGTTCCACCAGGTTGCAGCACTTTCGTAAAGTATTGAAGAGCATATTGAACCTCATACTTCCTCCAAACCAAATTGCTCCAAGTGATTTTCCATGTTCGCATCCATAGTTACGCCTCGGGCTGAGTCTTGATCCAGAGAATATCAGTCCAACTTCATTCATCATCTATGGTGTTCAAGGGTTTTAGGGTGAGATGAGAGAGAGGTGGGGAGGGATATACACACAATACAACCAATAGTTTTTTAAGAAACAAGTTTTATTTTGGGGCTGTCGGAAAACATCAAACAAATGATAGCTCACAAATCATCGCATCTAACATAGGTGTATAGCAGGGGTTTGGTCTTCTTAAAGGTCAAATAATTCTTCAGATCCTTCAAGTCTTCGGAGTCTTCAACTGTTGTAGATTTTAATGGAGAAATCCTCTTTACTCTGAAGGGGTCATCAGTTCTCGATATCAAATCCTTCTTGGGCGTCTTGATTGATCCTCCGGGTGATCAAAGGATAAGGGTATATTCTAACTATTTGAGGTGAGAGGGTCTATCGATAAAATCAGAAAAGGAGAAGTAAAGGATCCTTTTGAAAATAAAGTTTTAGAGATTTCCTGTCCTAGGGCTTTCCGATTTCTAGGGTCACGTCCTACGATCAACATGTGCTCGATACCATTTACATGAGCGACCCGACCTCGAGACGGTCAAGCCTACGTGTTCTTTGTGCCATCCTTGAATCGGTATCTTTGCACACACAAGTACATCAATGTATATATCAAAGTGCAATCACATGTATAAATAATGTAAAATGATATATACCTCATAATACTCAGCGGAAACAATCAAGCGGGTGTGGAGTCCCATCAACACCATCGGCGGGTTGAGTGTAGACCGTAACCTCAGATCGTAACTCTTACTCGTCGAGGAAATATCTCGCAACATGATACGTTGCAGCCGTGTAGGTCAGTACATTGAATGTACCGGCAAGATCACAATATGAGAAAACAGATGATAAACTATACTATATGCAGTATGGCTTTATGGCTCTGTATCTAAGTTTTGTTTGCATAAAAGCTTATTTTATTTTACCTACATCAAAGGCATAAATGGAGTCTGTACTATGGAGTTTTCTATCATGACATGGTTCCGCCAACCGATGTCTCATAGCCCAAAATTCATCATATGTTGCCCACAATTAAGTTATCAATCCGGTGTTGAGAGTTCCGAGATAGATCCAAGTCCAGAGGCTCAAATTGTCCGTAACCGGGGACACGGCTAATCGATTAGGTTATAACCCTCTGCAGAGGTTTGTACACTTTACCCGCAAGATTCGATCCCTCTCTTTACGTTCTCGCACTTCAGAATGTTTGGGAACAAGATGACCAAACATGGTCTTCCAAAGAGTTCCTCGACCACCGTCCGTACTCAACCCATCCTACCGTAGTTCTACATCTGCTAGTACCGTCCCAGCCAGAGTCACAACTAAGGTCAACCAAGCGAGCCCATAATGACTTGCGGTTGCACGGTAAGCTTCCGGCATGAAGTATTCTTCCGTCTCTTTGAGTCTGGGTGAAGCTTTCCATAAGATGTCATGGCGCTTCTCCATGCATCCCGCCAACCACTGGGTTCTCCAGGTGCCCACAACCGTCCTTCACCCAAAGAGTGTGTATTGAAATCCTGTCTCGAGTCTTGAAGTCTTGAGGTCTTGAAGATGCAGTCCTTGCAGATTCCATCATGGAGTTATCGTCATTGGCGTAGAATCCTCCATTCTCACACCACTCCGAGCACTCATACCAAACCCGTCTACTATAGCATAGCATTAAAATAAAATATCGTCCGGGCTTGGTAACAGGGGAAGGGTTCCTACCTCATGCATACTACTCAACTACAAGGATTCAATAACACTCTTGAGGGGTGGTTGCAAAGATGTCACTAAATGCAATAAAACATAGGTATGAAAGCATGGTCAAAGTGAACTTGCACGGTGATGTTGACGAAGAAGAATTATCGTTCTCAAGAAATAACTTGATAGACTACTCGTCACTCTCGATGAAATCTATATAACAAACATATCATTCACATAAGCACTCACACTAACAATCAAAACAAAAGAGAGAGCGAATAAGAATCCGAAGGAACTTCAAATAAAACTAGGAGTCTTCTTCTACAACATTCACAAAAATAGTTTTGTCTAACGGAAAATAAAACACTAAAATAACAGAGAATAAAATATAAATTTAGTTAAGACAAAGAAAAAAATAAAGTATTTTTTCATAAAGCTATTTTGAAAGTATTTTCAATTGGGAGTTAAAACAGTAGAAATCCATTGCAAGTTATTAGCGAACTTGAATTGATTTCACGATAACAAAATAAAAATAAATATAAAAACTTGTTGAACACCTACTGTTTAACTAATAGAAACCAAACATAAACTTTCTGAAATATAAAATAAAATAATTTAAAAACAACTATAGAAAAAAGTAGCTATAATTGAATAGAACTAAAACAGAATTTGTTTTACATGAAACAATAAGCTAAAATACTCAAACAATTTTGAAGTTTTTACCACTGGTAAATATGATCACTAGTGATCAGTAGAAAAAGAATCAAATAAAAATCTATTTTAAACTCCCGGAATAAGCAAAACAAGCTTTAATTCAAATCTGATCTAACTCAATTTCTATAAATCCAAACATAGACAAATTATATATTTTGGAAACTACAAGAAAATTGTGATCTAACGCAAAAAGAATCAGCATCATTGGACTTCTAGATCAAAAGTTATAAGCTAAACAAGAACGGAACTAAATCTGTTACGGAAATAAATCTGAAAACAGCGGAGTTACCTGTCGTGAGGCAGAGATGGCAGGAAGGAGGCGGCGATGTGGAGGCTGCTCGGCGAGGGGCGAGGTCGGCGAGGTGGGGGTGGCGGAGGAGGGGTCGGCGCTTGGGAGGTGGCGCTGGGCGCCTCAGGTGCTGCTCACTCGGCATCGGGCTCTGGGAGAGCTCTGGTGGCGTTCTAGGCAGGAAAAGGAGGACGGTGGCGAGAAGGCTACGGGCAGGGAGGCGTGGTGATGGGAAAATGGAGCGAGGAGAGGAAGGGGTTTTATAGGCGGTCTCGGGAGGCGCTGGGATGGAAAGACGAGGGAGATCGGGAAGGTGGAGATTTCTGTCTCCATGGACATGGAAAGCTTCAGAACGTGAGAGGAAACAGAGGAAGGAGATGATCTCTTGTTGGGCTAGAATAGGAAAGTGCTTAATGGGCCAGGTTTTCCTAATAAAACGATTCCATTCCTATTTTTAAAATTAGGAAACTAAAACAATAAAAGGAAATCAAATCAATTGAATAAAGAGTTTTATATACTAAAATTATCAGAAAAATAAAATGTAGATGTTGAGCATTATTCCACGGCCAAAATAAAAACTTAAAAATGTTTTCAGAAAATCCCTAAAGGCTTTATTTCTTTTGCAAATAATTTTAAATAAAGACTTTGGTTTTCTTGGCTCAAATATTTTCAAAAATGCCCCTGATTTTGGAGGTCATTTTCCTCCGCTCTTTCTTGCTTGCAAGAATTTATTTTCGGGTATTTCTCGGGAAGAAAAATAGAGAAGCAAGTGCAAATATTTGAAAGAATTAAATTGCAAAACTCCGTTCAAATTCTTTATAGTTGAAGAAGTCATGTCATCTTCTCTCATTGATTTTAATAGGATGAATTTGAATTTACCGGAGAAGGGGAAAGTCATTTTATTCCCTCTCATTCAAAAGTTTTTGAAAAGGTTCAAATTTCACTCAAGTTTAATTCACTCAAGCAAACAAACAAACAATTCAATTAATTATATTAACATTCCAAAATTTGGGATGTTACAGAATGTAATTGTCTCTAATGCATAACCCCAAAATAATAGCGGTAGATCAGTAAGAGACATCATAGATCGCACCATATCCAATAGGGTGCGATTACAACGTACGGACACACCATTACGCTATGGTGTTCCAGGTGGCGTCAATTGTGAGACGATTCCACCTTGTCTTTAGTGATTTCCAAACTCATAACTCAGGTACTTTCCCCTTGATCAGATCGTAGGAACTTGATCTTCTTGTTATGATGATTCTCAACTTCACTCTAAAATTGCTTGAACTTTTCAAACGATTCATACTTATGCTTCATTAAGTAAATATACCCGTATCTACTCAATTCATAGGTGAAGGTGAGAAAATAACGATATCCACTGCGTGCATCAACACTCATCGGACCGCACACATCAGCATGTGTGATTTCCAACAAGTCACTTGCACGTTCAATTGTTCCAGAAAACGGGGTTTTAGTCATCTTCCCTATGAGGCATGGTTCGCATGTGTCAGGTGATTCAAAATCAAGTGACTCCAAAAGTCCATTAGCATGGAGGTTCTTCATGCGCTTTACACCAATATGAGCTAAGCGGCAGTGCCACAAGAAAGTGGTACTATCATTATCAACTCTACATCTTTTGGCATCAATGTTATGAACATGTGTATCACTACGACCGAGATTCAATAAACCATTCACATTGGGTGCATGACCATAGAAGGTTTTATTCATGTAAACAGAATAACCATTATTCTCTGACTTAAATGAATAATTGTATTGCAATAAACATGATCTAATCATGTTCATGCTCAACGCAGACACCAATGCAAACAACATTTATCTGGGTTCAACACTAATCCCGAAGGTAGAGGGAGCGTGCGATGGTGATCATATCATCCTTGGAAACACTTCCAACACATATCGTCACCTCGCCCTTAGCTAGTCTCCGTTTATTCCGTAGCTTTTGTTTTGAGTTACCAATATTAGCAACTGAACCGGTATCTAATACCCATGTGCTACTTGGAGTACTAGTAAGGTACACATCAATAACACATATATCATATATACTTATGTTGAAGTTGTCAGCCTTCTTATCTACCAAGTATTTGAGGCGGTTCCGCTACCAGTGATCGTTCCCCTAATAAAATCACTTCATCTCGGGTTTGGGTTCTTGGGTTTCTTCACTAGAGCGGCAACTGGTTGCCATTCATGAAGTTCCCTTCTTGCCCTTGCCCTTCTTGAAACCAGTGGTCTTGTTAACCATCAACACTTGATGCTCCTTCTTGATTTCTACCTTTAAGGCCTTAAGCACGACAAACAGCTCCGGGATCAGCTTCCCTTGCATGTTATAGTTCATCACGAAACTCTAGTAGCTTGGTGATAGTGACTAGAGAACTTTGTTGATCACTCTCTTATCTGGAAGATTAACTCCCACTTGATTCAAACGATTGAAGTACCCAGACATTCTGAGCACATGCTCACTGGCTCAGCTATTCTCCCCATCTTGTAGGCAAAGATCTTGTCAGAGGTCTCAAACCTCTCAACACAGGCATGAGCCTGAAATACCAATTTCAGCTCTTGGAACATCTCATATGTTCCATGGCATTCAAAACGCTTTTGGAGCCCCGACTCTAAGTCGTAAAGCATGGCGCACTAAACTATCAGGCAATCATCAGAACGTGTCTGCCAGATGTTCACAACATCCATAGACAACGCCAGAGGGGTTGGCACACTGAGCGGTGCATAAGGACAGAAGCCTTCTGTGTAACAGTGAGGACAATCCTCAGACTACGGCCCTAGTCCGCACAATTGCTTACAATATCTTTCAACTTAGTCTTTCTCTAGGAACACATTAAAACAAGGAGCTAAAGCGCGAGCTATTAATCCACAACATAATTTGCAAAGACAATTTAGACTATGTTCATGATAATGAGTTCAATTAATCAAATTATTTAATGAACTCCCACTCAGATAGACATCCCTCTAGTCATCTAAATGATACATGATCCGAATCGACTAGGCCGTGTCCGATCATCACGTGAGACGGACTAGTCATCAACGGTAAACATCTCCATGTTGATCATATCTACTATACGACTCATGTTCGACCTTTCAGTTTCCGAGGCCATGTCTGTACATGCTAGGCTCGTCAAGTCAACCTAAGTGTTTCGCATGTGTAAATTTGGCTTACACCCATTGTATGCGAATGTTAGAATCTATCACACCCGATCATCACGTGGTGCTTCGAAACAAAGAACCTTTGCAACGGTGCACAGTTAGGGGAAACACATTTCTTGAAATTTTAGTGAGGGATCATCTTATTTATGCTACCGTCGTTCTAAGCAAATAAGAAGTAAACATGACAAACATCACATGCAAATCATAAAGTGACATGGTATGGCCAATATCATCTTGCGCCTTTGATCTCCATCTTCGAGGCGCGGCATGATCACCTTCGTCACCGGCATGACACCATTATCTCCATCATCGTGTCTTCATGAAGTTGTCTCGCCAACTATTACTTCTACTACTATGGCTAACGGTTAGCAATAAAGTAAAGTAATTACATGGCGTTTTCATTGACACGCAGGTCATACAATAAATTAAGACAACTCCTATGGCTCCCTGCCGGTTGTCATCCTCATCGACATGCAAGTCGTGATTCCTATTACAAGAACTTGATCAATCTCATACATCACATATATCATTCATCACATCCTTTTGGCCCATATCACATCACATAGCATACCATGCAAAAACAAGTTAGACGTCCTCTAATTGTTGTTGCATGTTTTACGTGGCTGCTATGGGTTTCTAGCAAGAATGTTCTTACCTACGCAAAAGCCACAACGGTGATATGACAATTGATATTTACCGTTCATAAGGACCCTCTTCATCGAATCCGATCCGACTAAAGTGGGAGAGACAGACACCCACTAGCCACCTTGTGCATCAAGTGCATGTCAGTCGGTGGAACCTGTCTCACGTAAGACTACGTGTAAGGTCGGTCCAGGCCGCTTCATCCCACAATGCCACCGAATCAAGATAAGACTAGTAACAGTAAGCAAATTGAACAAATCATCGCCCACAACTACTTTGTTTTCTACTCGTGCACAGAATCTACGCATAGACCTAGCTCATGATGCCACTTTTGGGGAACGCAGTAATAATTCAAAATTTTCCTACGTGTCACCAAGATCAATCTAGGAGATGCTAGGAACGAGAGGGAGGGAGTGCATCTTCATACCCTTGAAGATCGCTAAGCGGAAGCGTTACAAGAACGCGGTTGATGGAGTCGTACTCGCGGCGATTCAAATCGCGGAAGATCCGATCTAGCGCCGAACGGACGGCGCCTCCGCGTTCAACACACGTACAGCCCGGGGACGTCTCCTCCTTCTTGATCCAGCAAGGGGAGAGTTGAAGTTGAGGGAAAGCTCCGGCAGCACGACGGCGTGGTGGTGGAGCTCGTGGTTCTCCGGCAGGGCTTCGCCAAGCACTATGGAGGAGGAGGAGGTGTGGGAGGAGGAGAGGGTTGCGCCAGGGGAAGGGGGTGCGGCTGCCCTCTCTCTCGCTCACTATATATAGGGGGAAGGGGGAGGAGGAGAGCACCCTAGGGTTTCCCTAGGGGAGGGGCGGTGGCCACAGGGGAAACCCTAGATGGGTTTGGGTGCCCCCACCCCTAGGAAACTTGCCCCCCAAGCCGGAAGGGGTGGCTGCCCTAGGGGAGGCGCCCCCACCTCTCCACGTTTTTTTGAGAAATCTCGCCACTTTATTGAATAATGTTCATGGGTACACGGTTCGGATTATGCGGGGTACCCAACCAGGTATGCCTACCTAAGGCTAGATTACAAGCAAACTTGGCGAGATTGTGAGCCTCAAAATTGTGACTCCTACGCTCATGAATAAAAGTACATAAACTGAAACTAGTTCTACCCGCTATTATTTCACGGATGATTGCCGAGTGTGGACCTCCAGCGCCTTGACATATATCATTTACAACACTCTGACAATCTGAAGCAACCAGTATGCTCTCAATGTTGAGATCCTGTGCAAGAGCAAGTCCCTCCCTGCAAGCATAAGTCTCCAAAAGTACTGGGCTAATATCTCCTCAAAATACCACAGCCGAGGACCCCAGATACGTTCCAGTATGGTCGCGGCATACAGCGGCTACAGCCCCCCCCCCCATGCCTGTGGCGGGCCGAAGTTCCGTCTACATTGATTTTCTACATGTTGGCCGGTGGTGGAATCCATCTAAGCTGTTCAATACTAGAGGACACTCCAGCCGGTTGCCTGGCTTCAGGTATTGGGAGTTGATTGAGCTCATTTATATAAGAGTTGACAAAAGCAAACACTTGGTACGGGCTCTGGAAGATTGACTCGTAAATAGCCTTCCGCCGAGCATACTAGACAGCCCAGAGGGTAATCACCATGCGTGCAAACTGTCGTTCATCCAGAACCTCATTCATCTCAAAAAGCCAGCTTCTCGCATTTGCTTCTGTATTGCCTGTCATCTTTGCTACCACCTCTCCACGTTACGTGACATGGGGTGGGAGGGGCGCACAACCCCTTAGTGGGCTGATGTTGAAGGAAATATGCCCTAGAGGCAATAATAAAGTTATTATTTATTTCCTCATATCATGATTAATGTTTATTATTCATGCTATAATTGTATTAACCGGAAACATAATACATGTGTGAATACATAGACAAACATACAGTCACTAGTATGCCTCTACTTGACTAGCTCATTAATCAAAGATGGTTATGTTTCCTAACCATAGACATGTGTTGTTATTTGATTAATGGGATCACATCATTAGGAGAATGATGTGATTGACATGACCCATTCCGTTAGCTTAGCACTTGATCGTTTAGTATATTGCTATTGCTTTCTTCATGACCTATACATGTTCCTGTAACTATGAGATTATGCAACTCCCGTTTACGGAGGAACACTTTGGGTGCTACCAAACGTCACAACGAATCGGGTGATTATAAAGGAGTACTACAGGTGTCTCCAAAGGTACATGTTGGGTTGGCGTATTTGAGATTAGGTTTTGTTACTCCGATTGTCGGAGAGGTATCTCTAGGCCTTCTCGGTAATACACATCACATAAGCCTTGCAAGCATTGCAACTAATAAGTTAGTTGTGAGATGATGTATTATGGAGCGAGTAAAGAGACTTGCGATAACGAGATTGAACTAGGTATTGGATACCGACGATCGAATCTCGGGTAAGTAACATACCGATGACAAAGGGAACAACGTATGTCGTTATGCGGTTTGACCGATAAAGATCTTGAAGAATATGTAGGAACCAATATGGGCATCCAGGTTCCGCTATTGGTTATTGACCGAGAATAGTTCTAGGTCATGTCTACATAGTTCTCGAACCCGTAGGGTCCGCAACAACGTTACGATGACAATTTATTATGAGTTTATAAGTTTTGATGTGCGAAGTTTGTTGAGTCCGGATGTGATCACGGACATGACGAGGAGTCTCGAAATGGTCGAGACATAAAGATTGATATATTGGAAGCCTATGTTTGGACTTGAGAATAGTTCGGGTGAAATCGAGTTTTACGGAACACCGGGGTTACGGAACCTCCCGGGGGTTAATGGGCCTTAGTGGGCCATGAGGGAGAAGAGGAGGGCCGGCCAGGGCAGGCCGCGCCCCCCCCCTAGTCCGAATAGGACAAGGAAGGGGCGGCGCCCCTTCTCTTTCCCTCCCCAAGTCCTAATCCAACTAGGAAAAGGGGGGGAGTCCTACTCCCGGTGGGAGTAGGACTCCTCCGGCGCGCCTCCTCCTAGGGCTGGCCGCACCCCTTGCTCCTTTATATACGGGGGCAGGGGCACCCCATGACACACAAGTTGATCTAAGGATCGTTCCTTAGCCGTGTGCGGTGCCCCCCTCCACCATATTCCACTTCGGTCATATCGTCGCGGAGCTTAGGCGAAGCCCTGCGCCGGTGGAGCATCATCATCGTCCTGCCACGCCGTCGTCTTGTGGAACTCATCCCCGCGCTTTGCTGGATCGGAGCCCGGGATCGTCATCGAGCTGAGCGTGTGCTGAACTCGGAGGTGCCATGCGTTCGGTACTTGGATCGGTCGGATCGTGAAGGCGTCGACTACATCAACAGCGTTGTTATAACGCTTCGCTTCACGGTCTCAGGGTGCGTGGACATACACTCTCCCCTCTCGTTGCTATGCCATCACCATGATCTTGCGTGTGCGTGGAAATTTTTGAAATTACTCGTTCCCCAACAATGGCATCCGAGCCTGGTTTTATGCGTTGATGTCATATGCACGAGTAGAACACAAGTGAGTTGTGGGCGATATAAGTCATCTTGCTTACCAGCATGTCATACTTTGGTTCGGCGGTATTGTGAGATGAAGCGGCCGGACCGACATTACGCGTCACGCTTACGCGAGACTGGTTTCACCGCTTGAGCACTCGTTGCTTAAAGGTGACCGGCGGGTGTCTGTCTCTCTCACTTTAGTTGAACCGAGTGTGGCTCGCCGGTCCTTGCGAAGGTTAAAACATCACCAACTTGACAAACTATCGTTGTGGTTTTGATGCGTGGTAAGAACGGTTCTTGCTCAGCCCGTAGCAGCCACGTAAAACTTGCAACAACAAAGTAGAGGACGTCTAACTTGTTTTTGCAGGGCATGTTGTGATGTGATATGGTCAAGGCGTGATGCTATATTTTATTGTATGAGATGATCATGTTTTGTAACCAAGTTATCGGCAATGGCGGGAGCCATATGGTTGTCGATTTATTGTATGAAATGCAAGCGCCATGTAATTGCTTTACTTTATCACTAAGCAGTAGCGATAGTCGTAGAAGCAATAGTTGGCGAGGCGACAACGATGCTACGATGGAGATCAAGGTGTCGCGCCGGTGGCGATGGTGATCATGGCGGTGCTTCGAGATGGAATCACAAGCACAAGATGATGATGGCCATATCATATCACTCATATTGATTGCATGTGATGTTTATCCTTTATGCATCTTATCTTGCTTTGATTGACGGTAGCATTATAAGATGATCTCTCACTAAAATTATCAAGAAGTGTTCTCCACGAGTATGCACCGTTATAAAGTTCTTCGTCTTTGAGACACCACGTGATGATCGGGTGTGATAGGCTCTACGTTCAAATACAACGGGTGCAAAACAGTTGCGCACGCGGAATACTCAGGTTAAACTTGACGAGCCTAGCATATAACAGATATGGCCTCGGAACACGAAGACCAAAAGGTCGAGCGTGAATCATATAGTAGATATGATCAACATATTGATGTTCACCGTTGAAACTACTCCATCTCACGTGACGATCGAACATGGTGTAGTTAATATGGATCACGTAATCACTTAGAAGATTAGAGGGATGTCTATCTAAGTGGGAGTTCTAAAGTAATATGATTAATTGAACTTAAATTTATCATGAACTTAGTACCTGATAGTATTTTGCTTGTCTATGTTTCTTGTAGATAGATGGCTCGTCTTTGTTGTTCCGTTGAATTTTAATCGTTCCTTGAGAAAGCAAAGTTGAAAGATGATGGTAGCAATTACGGACTGGGTCCGTAACTGAGGATTATCCTCATTGCTGCACGGAAGAATTACGTCCCCGAAGCACCGCTGGGTGCCAGCCTCTTCTGATGCAACCGATGACGTTAAGAGCGTCTGGCGAGCAAAGCTGATGACTACTCGATAGTTCAGTGTGCCATGCTTTACGGCTTAGAACCGGGTCTTCAACGGCGTTTTGAGCGTCATGGAGCATATGAGATGTTCCAGGAGTTGAAGTTAATATTTCAAGCAAATGCCGGATTGAGAGATATGAAGTCTCCAATAAGTTCTATAGCTGCAAGATGGAGGAAAATAGTTACTGTCGGTGAACACATACTCAAAATGTCTGGGTATAATAATCACTTGATTCAACTGGGAGTTAATCTTCCGATGATAGTGTCATTGACAGAATTCTTCAATCACTGCCACCAAGCTACAAGAGCTTCGTGATGAACTATAATATGCAAGGGATGGACAAGTCTATTCGAGCTCTTCGCAATGCTAAAAGCATGGAGGTAGAAATCAAAAGGAGCATCAAGTGTTGATGGTTAACAAGACCACCAGTTTCAAGAAAAGGGCAAAGGGAAGAAGAAGGGAACTTCAAGAAGAACAGCCAACAAGTTGCTGCTCAAGAGAAGAAACCCAAGTCTGGACCTAAGCCTGGCCTGAGTGCTTCTCTGCAAGCAGATCGACCTTTGAAGCGGAACTGCCCCAAGTATTTGGCGGATAAGAAGGATGGCAAGGTGAACAAAGGTATATGTGATATACATGTTATTGATGTGTACCTTACTAACACTCGCATAGTACACAGGTATTTGATACTGGTTACATTGCTAATATTTGCAACTCAAAGCAGGAACTACGGATTAGCGAAGATTGGCTAAGGACGAGGTGACGATGCGCGTGGGAAATGGTTCCAAATTCGATGTGATCGCGGTCGGCACGCTACCTCTACATCTACCATCGGGATTAGTTTTAGACCTAAATAATTGTTATTTGGTGCCAGCGTTAAGCATGAACATTATATATGGATCTTGTTTGATGCGAGACGGTTATTCGTTTAAGTCAGAGAATAATGGTTGTTCTATTTATATAAATAATATCTTTTATGGTCATGCACCCTTGAAGAGTGGTCTATTTTTATTGAATCTCGATAGTAGTAATACACATATTCATAGTGTTGAAACCAAAAGATGCAGAGTTGATAATGATAGTGCAACTTATTTGTGGCACTTGCCGTTTGGGTCATATCGAGTAAAACACATGAAGAAACTCCATCTTGATGGGCTTTTGGAATCACTTGATTATGAATCACTTGGTACTTGCGAACCGTGCCTCATGGGCAAGATGACTAAAACGCCGTTCTCGGAACTATGGAGCGAGCAACTGATTTGTTGGAAATCATACATCTTGATGTTTGTGGTCCAATGAATGTTGAGGCCGCGGCGGGTATCGTTATTTTCTCACCTTCACAGATGATTTGAGCAGATATGGGTATATCTACTTAATGAAACACAAATCTGGAACATTTGAAAAGTTCAAAAATTTCAGAGTGAAGTGGAAAATCATCCTAACAAGAAAATAAAATTTCTATGATCTGATCGTGGAGGAGAATATTTGAGTTCTGAGTTTGGTTTACATTTGAAACAATGCGGAATAGTTTAGCAACTCCGCCACCGGAACACCACAGCGAAATGGTGTGTCCGAGCGTCGTGTCGTACTTTACTAGATATGGTGCGATCTATGATGTCTCTTACTGATTACCGCTATCGTTTTGGGTTTATGCTTTAGAGATGGCGCATTCACGTTAAATAGGGCACCATCAAAATCCGTTGAGACGACACCTCATGAACTGTGGTTTGGCAAGAAACCAAAGTTGTCGTTTCTTAAAGTTTGGGGCTGCGATGCTTATGTGAAGAAACTTCAACCGATAAGCTCGAACCCAAATCGAAAATGTGTCTTCATGGGATACCCAAAGGAGACTGTTGGGTACACCTTCTATCACAGATCTGAAGGCAAGATTTTCGTTGCTAAATTCGGATCCTTTATAGAAAAAGAGTTTCTCTCGAAAGAAGTGAGTGGGAGGAAAGTAGAACTTGATGAGATAACTGTATCTGCTCCCTTATTGGAAAGTAGTTCATCACAAGAAACGGTTCCTGTGACAACTACATCAATTAGTGAGAAAACTGATGATATTGATCATGAAACTTGGATCAAGTTTCTCTTGAACTTCGTGGGTCAACCAGAGTAAGATCCGCACCGAGTGGTACGGTAATCCTATTCGGAAGTCATGTTACTTGACCATGGCGAACCTACAAACTATGAAGAAGCGATGGTGAGCCCAGATTCATAAAATGGCTGGAAGCCATGAAATCTGAGATGGGATCCATGTATGAGAACAAAGTATGGACTTTGGTTGACTTGCCGATGATTGGCAAGCCATTGAGAATAAATGGATCTTTAAGAAGAAGACCGACGCGCGATGGTAATGTAACTGTCTATAAAGCTCGACTTGTTGCGAAAGGTTTTCAACAAGTTCAAGGGGTTGACTACGATGAGACTTTCTCACCCGTGGCGATGCTTAAGTCTGTCCGAATCATGTTAGCAATTGCTACATTTTATGATTATGATATTTGTCAAATGGATGTAAAAACTGCATTCTTGAATGGATTTCTAGAAGAAGAGTTGTATATGATGCAACCAGAAGGTTTTGTTGATCCAAAAGGTGCTAACAAAGTGTGCAAGCTCCAGCGATCAATTTATGGTGCAGTGCAAGCCTCTCGGAGTTGGAATAAGCGCTTTGATAGTGTGATCAAAGCATATGGTTTTATCTGAGACTTTTGGAGAAGCTCAGATTTACAAGAAAGTGAGTGGGAGCTCAGTAGCATTTCGATATTATATGTGGATGACATATTATTGATTGGAAATGATATAGAATTTCTAGATAGCATAAAAGGATACTTGAATAAAAGTTTTTCAATGAAAGACCTCGGTGAAGCTGCTTACATATTGGGCATCAAGATCTATAGAGATAGATCAAGGCGCTTAATTGGACTTTCACAAAGCACATACCTTGACAAAGTTTTGAAAAAGTTCAAAATGGATCGAGCAAAGAAAGGATTTTTGCCTGTGTTACAAGGTGTGAAATTGAGTCGGACTCAATGCCCGACCACAGCAGAAGATAGAGAGAAATGAAAGATGTTCCTATGCTTCAGCCATAGGCTCTATCATGTATGCAATGCTGTGTACCGGACTGACGTATGTTTAGCAATAAGCTTGGCAGGAAGGTATCAAAGTAATCCAGAGTGGATCATTTGGACAGCGGTCAAGAACATCCTGAAATACGAAAAGGACTAAGGATATGTTTCTCGTATATGGAGGTGATAAAGAGCTAGTCGTAAATGGTTACGTCGATGCAAGCTTTGACACTGATCCGAACGATTCTAAATCGCAAACCGGATCGTATTTTTATTAAGCGGTGGAGCTGTCGGTTGGTGCAGTTCTAAACAAAGCATCGTGGCGGGATCTACATGTGAAGCGGAGTACATAGCTGCTTCGAAGCAGCAAATGAAGGAGTCTGGATGAAAGAGTTCATTTCGATCTAGGTGTCATACCTAGTGCATCGGGACCAATGAAGATCTTCCGTGACAATCTTGGTGCAATTGCCTTGGCAAAGGAATCCAGATTTCACAAGAGGACCAAGCATATCAAGAGGCGCTTCAATTCCATTCGGGACCAAGTCCAAGTGGGAGACATAGAGATTTGCAAGATACATACGGATCTGAATGTTGCAGTCCGTTGACTAAGCCTCTTCCACGAGCAAAACATGATCAGCACCAAGACTCCATGGGTGTTAGAATCATTCTTGTGTAATCTAGATTATTGACTCTAGTGCAAGTGGGAGGCTGAAGGAAATATGCCCTAGAGGCAATAATAAAGTTATTATTTATTTCCTCATATCATGATTAATGTTTATTATTCATGCTAGAATTGTATTAACCGAAACATAATACATGTGTGAATACATAGACAAACATACAGTCACTAGTATGCCTCTACTTGACTAGCTCATTAATCAAAGATGGTTATGTTTCCTAACCATAGACATGTGTTGTTATTTGATTAATGGGATCACATCATTAGGAGAATGATGTGATTGACATGACCCATTCCGTTAGCTTAGCACTTGATCGTTTAGTATATTGCTATTGCTTTCTTCATGACCTATACATGTTCCTGTAACTATGAGATTATGCAACTCCGTTTACGGAGGAACACTTTGGTGCTACCAAACGTCACAACGTGCTCGGGTGATTATAAAGGAGTACTACAGGTGTCTCCAAAGGTACATGTTGGGTTGGCGTATTTGAGATTAGGTTTTGTCACTCCGATTGTCGGAGAGGTATCTCTAGGCCTTCTCGGTAATACACATCACATAAGCCTTGCAAGCATTGCAACTAATAAGTTAGTTGTGAGATGATGTATTACGGAACGAGTAAAGAGACTTGCCGGTAACGAGATTGAACTAGGTATTGGATACCGACGATCGAATCTCGGGTAAGTAACATACCGATGACAAAGGGAACAACGTATGTCGTTATGCGGTTTGACCGATAAAGATCTTGAAGAATATGTAGGAACCAATATGGGCATCCAGTTCCGCTATTGGTTATTGACCGAGAATAGTTCTAGGTCATGTCTACATAGTTCTCGAACCCGTAGGGTCCGCACGCTAACGTTATGATGACAATTTATTATGAGTTTATAAGTTTTGATGTACGAAGTTTGTTGAGTCCGGATGTGATCACGGACATGACGAGGAGTCTCGAAATGGTCGAGACATAAAGATTGATATATTGGAAGCCTATGTTTGGACTTGAGAATAGTTCGGGTGAAATCGATTTTACTGGAACACCGGGGTTACGGAACCCTCCCGGGGTTAATGGGCCTTAGTGGGCCATGAGGGAGAAGAGGAGGGCCGGCCGGGGCAGGCAGCGCCTCCCCCCTAGTCCGAATAGGACAAGGAAGGGGGGGGGGGCGGCGCCCCCCCTTCTCTTTCCCTCCCCCAAGTCCTAATCCAACTAGGAAAAGGGGGGAGTCCTACTCCCGTGGGAGTAGGACTCCTCCGCCGCCTCCTCCTAGGGCTGGCCGCACCCCCTTGCTCCTTTATATACTGAGGCAGGGGGCACCCCATGACACACAAGTTGATCTACGGATCGTTCCTTAGCGTGTCGGTGCCCCTCCACCATATTCCACTTCGGTCATATCGTCGCGGAGCTTAGGCGAAGCCCTGCGCCGGTGGAGCATCATCATCGTCACCACGCCGTCGTCTTGTGGAACTCATCCCCGACGCTTTCTGGATCGGAGCCGGGGATCGTCATCGAGCTGAGCGTGTGCTGAACTCGGAGGTGCCATGCGTTCGGTACTTGGATCGGTCGGATCGTGAAGGCGTCGACTACATCAACCGCGTTGTTATAACGCTTCGCTTCACGGTCTCACGAGTGCGTGGACATACACTCTCCCCTCGTTGCTATGCCATCACCATGATCTTGCGTGTGCGTAGGAAATTTTTGAAATTACTCGTTCCCCAACAGTGGCATCCGAGCCTGGTTTTATGCGTTGATGTCATATGCACGAGTAGAACACAAGTGAGTTGTGGGCGATATAAGTCATACCGCTTACCAGCATGTCATACTTTGGTTCGGCGGTATTGTGAGATGAAGCGGCCGGACCGACATTACGCAGACGCTTACGCGAGACTGGTTTCACCGCTTGAGCACTCGTTGCTTAAAGGTGACCGGCGGGTGTCTGTCTCTCTCACTTTAGTTGAACCGAGTGTGGCTACGCCCGGTCCTTGCGAAGGTTAAAACATCACCAACTTGACAAACTATCGTTGTGGTTTTGATGCGTAGGTAAGAATGGTTCTTGCTCAGCCCGTAGCAGCCACGTAAAACTTGCAACAACAAAGTAGAGGACGTCTAACTTGTTTTTGCAGGGCATGTTGTGATGTGATATGGTCAAGACGTGATGCTATATTTTATTGTATGAGATGATCATGTTTTGTAACCAAGTTATCGGCAATGGCGAGGAGCCATATGGTTGTCGATTTATTGTATGAAATGCAAGCGCCATGTAATTGCTTTACTTTATCACTAAGCGATAGCGATAGTCGTAGAAGCAATAGTTGGCGAGGCGACAACGATGCTACGATGGAGATCAAGGTGTCGCGCCGGTGGCGATGGTGATCATGGCGGTGCTTGAGATGGAGATCACAAGCACAAGATGATGATGGCCATATCATATCACTCATATTGATTGCATGTGATGTTTATCCTTTATGCATCTTATCTTGCTTTGATTGACGGTAGCATTATAAGATGATCTCTCACTAAAATTATCAAGAAGTGTTCTCCACGAGTATGCACCGTTGCGAAAGTTCTTCGTCTTTGAGACACCACGTGATGATCGGGTGTGATAGGCTCTACGTTCAAATACAACGGGTGCAAAACAGTTGCGCACGCGAATACTCAGGTTAAACTTGACGAGCCTAGCATATAACAGATATGGCCTCGAACACGAAGACCGAAAGGTCGGCGTGAATCATATAGTAGATATGATCAACATATTGATGTTCACCGTTGAAACTACTCCATCTCACGTGACGATCGAACATGGTGTAGTTAATATGGATCACGTAATCACTTAGAAGATTAGAGGATGTCTATCTAAGTGGGAGTTCTAAAGTAATATGATTAATTGAACTTAAATTTATCATGAACTTAGTACCGATAGTATTTTGCTTGTCTATGTTTCTTTGTAGATAGATGGCTCGTCTTTGTTGTTCCGTTGAATTTTAATGCGTTCCTTGAGAAAGCAAAGTTGAAAGATGATGGTAGCAATTACACGGACTGGGTCCGTAACTGAGGATTATCCTCATTGCTGCACGTAAGAATTACGTCCCGGAAGCACCGCTGGGTGCCAGCCTGCTTCTTGATGCAACGATGACGTTAAGAACGTCTGGCGAGCAAAGCTGATGACTACTCGATAGTTCAGTGTGCCATGCTTTACGGCTTAGAACCGGGTCTTCAACGATGTTTTGAGCGTCATGGAGCACATGAGATGTTCCAGAGTTGAAGTTAATATTTCAAGCAAATGCCCGGATTGAGAGATATGAAGTCTCCAATAAGTTCTATAGCTGCAAGATGGAGGAAAATAGTTACGTCGGTGAACACATACTCAAAATGTCTGGGTATAATAATCACTTGATTCAACTGGGAGTTAATCTTCCGATGATAGTGTCATTGACAGAATTCTTCAATCACGCCACCAAGCTACAAGAGCTTCGTGATGAACTATAATATGCAAGGGATGGACAAGTCTATTCGAGCTCTTCGCAATGCTAAAAGCAGCGGAGGTAGAAATCAAAAGGAGCATCAAGTGTTGATGGTTAACAAGACCACCAGTTTCAAGAAAAGGGCAAAGGGAAGAAGAAGGAACTTCAAGAAGAACAGCCAACAAGTTGCTGCTCAAGAGAAGAAACCCAAGTCTGGACCTAAGCCTGGCCGAGTGCTTCTCTGCAAGCGAGATCGACACTTTGAAGCGGAACTGCCCCAAGTATTTGGCGGATAAGAAGGATGGCAAGGTGAACAAAGGTATATGTGATATACATGTTATTGATGTGTACCTTACTAACACTCGCAGTAGTACAGGTATTTGATACTGGTTCATTGCTAATATTTGCAACTCGAAGCAGGAACTACGGATTAGCGAAGATTGGCTAAGGGCGAGGTGACGATCGCGTGGAAATGGTTCCAAATTCGATGTGATCGCGGTCGACACGCTACCTCTACATCTACCATCGGGATTAGTTTTAGACCTAAATAATTGTTATTTGGTGCCGCGTTAAGCATGAACATTATATATGGATCTTGTTTGATGCGAGGCGGTTATTCATTTAAGTCGAGAATAATGGTTGTTCTATTTATATAAATAATATCTTTTATGGTCATGCACCCTTGAAGAGTGGTCTATTTTATTGAATCTCGATAGTAGTAATACACATATTCATAGTGTTGAAACCAAAAGATGCAGAGTTGATAATGATAGTGCAACTTATTTGTGGCACTCGCCGTTTGGGTCATATCGAGTAAAACACATGAAGAAACTCCATCTTGATGGGCTTTTGGAATCACTTGATTATGAATCACTTGGTACTTGCGAACCGTGCCTCATGGGCAAGATGACTAAAACGCCGTTCTCCGGAACTATGGAGCGAGCAACTGATTTGTTGGAAATCATACATACTGATGTTTGTGGTCCAATGAATGTTGAGGCACGCGGCGGGTATCGTTATTTTCTCACCTTCACAGATGATTTGAGCAGATATGGGTATATCTACTTAATGAAACACAAATCTGGAACATTTGAAAAGTTCAAAAAATTTCAGAGTGAAGTGGAAAATCATCCTAACAAGAAAATAAAATTTCTATGATCTGATCGTGGAGGAGAATATTTGAGTTACGAGTTTGGTTTACATTTGAAACAATGCGGAATAGTTTCGCAACTCACGCCACCGGAACACCACAGCGAAATGGTGTGTCGAGCGTCGTGTCGTACTTTACTAGATATGGTGCGATCTATGATGTCTCTTACTGATTTACCGCTATCGTTTTGGGTTTATGCTTTAGAGATGGCCGCATTCACGTTAAATAGGGCACCATCAAAATCCGTTGAGACGACACCTCATGAACTGTGGTTTGGCAAGAAACCAAAGTTGTCGTTTCTTAAAGTTTGGGGCTGCGATGCTTATGTGAAGAAACTTCAACCAGATAAGCTCGAACCCAAATCGGAGAAATGTGTCTTCATGGGATACCCAAAGGAGACTGTTGGGTACACCTTCTATCACAGATCTGAAGGCAAGATTTTCGTTGCTAAATTCGGATCCTTTCTAGAAAAAGAGTTTCTCTCGAAAGAAGTGAGTGGGAGGAAAGTAGAACTTGATGAGATAATCTATCTGCTCCCTTATTGGAAAGTAGTTCATCACAAGAAACGGTTCTGTGACAACTACATCAATTAGTGAGAAAACTAATGATATTGATCATGAAACTTGAGATCAAGTTTCTCTTGAACTTCATAGGTCAACGAGTAAGATCCGCACTGAGTGGTACGGTAATCCTATTCGGAAGTCATGTTACTTGACCATGGCGAACCTACAAACTATGAAGAAGCGATGGTGAGCCCAGATTCCGCAAAATGGCTGGAAGCCATGAAATCTGAGATGGGATCCATGTATGAGAACAAAGTATGGACTTTGGTTGACTTGCCGATGATTGGCAAGCCATTGACAATAAATGGATCTTTAAGAAGAAGACTGACGCGATGGTAATGTAACTGTCTATAAAGCTCGACTTGTTGCGAAAGGTTTTCGACAAGTTCAAGGGGTTGACTACGATGAGACTTTCTCACCCGTGGCGATGCTTAAGTCTGTCCGAATCATGTTAGCAATTGCTGCATTTTATGATTATGAAATTTGGCAAATGGATGTAAAACTGCATTCTTGAATGGATTTCTAGAAGAAGAGTTGTATATGATGCAACCAGAAGGTTTTGTTGATCCAAAAGGTGCTAACAAAGTGTGCAAGCTCCAGCGATCAATTTATGGTCTGTGCAAGCCTCTCGGAGTTGGAATAAGCGCTTTGATAGTGTGATCAAAGCATATGGTTTTATCTGACTTTTGGAGAAGCTTTGTATTTACAAGAAAGTGAGTGGGAGCTCAGTAGCATTTCGATATTATATGTGGATGACATATTATTGATTGGAAATGATATAGAATTTCTAGATAGCATAAAGGATACTTGAATAAAAGTTTTTCAATGAAAGACCTCGGTGAAGCTGCTTACATATTGGGCATCAAGATCTATAGAGATAGATCAAGGCGCTTAATTGGACTTTCACAAAGCACATACCTTGACAAAGTTTTGAAAAAGTTCAAAATGGATCGAGCAAAAAAGGATTTTTGCCTGTGTTACAAGGTGTGAAATTGAGTCGACTCAATGCCCGACCACAAAGCAGAAGATAGAGAGAAATGAAAGATGTTCCTATGCTTCAGCCATAGGCTCTATCATGTATGCAATGCTGTGTACCAGACCGACGTATGTTTAGCAATAAGCTTGGCAGGAAGGTACCAAAGTAATCCAGAGTGGATCATCGGACAGCGGTCAAGAACATCCTGAAATACGAAAAGGACTAAGGATATGTTTCTCGATATGGAGGTGACAAAGAGCTAGTCGTAAATGGTTACGTCGATGCAAGCTTTGACACTGATCCGAACGATTCTAAATCGCAAACCGGATCGTATTTTTATTAAGCGGTGGAGCTGTCGGTTGGTGCAGTTCTAAACAAAGCGTCGTGGCGGGATCTACATGTGAAGCGGAGTACATAGCTGCTTCGAAGCAGCAAATGAAGGAGTCTAGATGAAAGAGTTCATTTCGATCTAGGTGTCATACCTAGTGCATCGGGACCAATGAAGATCTTCTGTGACAATCTTGGTGCAATTGCCTTGGCAAAGGAATCCAGATTTCACAAGAGGACCAAGCATATCAAGAGACGCTTCAATTCCATTCGGGACCAAGTCCAAGTGGGAGACATAGAGATTTGCAAGATACATACGGATCTGAATGTTGCAGTCCCGTTGACTAAGCCTCTTCCACGAGCAAAACATGATCAGCACCAAGACTCCATGGGTGTTAGAATCATTCTTGTGTAATCTAGATTATTGACTCTAGTGCAAGTGGGAGATGAAGGAAATATGCCCTAGAGGCAATAATAAAGTTATTATTTATTTCCTCATATCATGATTAATGTTTATTATTCATGCTAGAATTGTATTAACCGGAAACATAATACATGTGTGAATACATAGACAAACATACAAATCACTAGTATGCCTCTACTTGACTAGCTCATTAATCAAAGATGGTTATGTTTCCTAACCATAGACATGTGTTGTTATTTAATTAATGGGATCACATCATTAGGAGAATGATGTGATTGACATGACCCATTCCGTTAGCTTAGCACTTGATCGTTTAGTATATTGCTATTGCTTTCTTCATGACCTATACATGTTCCTGTAACTATGAGATTATGCAACTCCGTTTACGGAGGAACACTTTGGTGCTACCAAACGTCACAACGTAATCGGGTGATTATAAAGGAGTACTACAGGTGTCTCCAAAGGTACATGTTGGGTTGGCGTATTTCGAGATTAGGTTTTGTCACTCCGATTGTCGGAGAGGTATCTCTAGGCATTCTCGGTAATACACATCACATAAGCTTTGCAAGCATTGCAACTAATAAGTTAGTTGTGAGATGATGTATTACGGAACGAGTAAAGAGACTTGCGATAACGAGATTGAACTAGGTATTGGATACCGACGATCGAATCTCGGGTAAGTAACATACCGATGACAAAGGAACAACGATGTCGTTATGCGGTTTGACCGATAAAGATCTTGAAGAATATGTAGGAACCAATATGGGCATCCAGGTTCCGCTATTGGTTATTGACCGAGAATAGTTCTAGGTCATGTCTACATAGTTCTCGAACCCGTAGGGTCCGCACGCTTAACGTTACGATGACAGAGTTCATTATGAGTTTATAAGTTTTGATGTACGAAGTTTGTTCGAGTCCGGATGTGATCACGGACATGACGAGGAGTCTCGAAATGGTCGAGACATAAAGATTGATATATTGGAAGCCTATGTTTGGACTTGAATAGTTCCGGTGAAATCGGATTTTCTGGAACACCGGGGTTACGGAACCCTCCGGGGTTAATGGGCCTTAGTGGGCCATGAGGGAGAAGAGGAGGGCGGCCGGGGCAGGCCGCACGCCTCCCCTAGTCCGAATAGGACAAGGAAGGGGCGGCGCCCCTTCTCTTCCCTCCCCAAATCCTAATCCAACTAGGAAGGGGGAGTCCTACTCCGGTGGGAGTAGGACTCCTCCGCCCTCCTCCTAGGGCTGGCCGCACCCCCTTGCTCCTTTATATACGGGGCAGGGGGCACCCCATGACACACAAGTTGATCTACGGATCGTTCCTTAGCCGTGTGCGGTGCCCCCTCCACCATATTCCACTTCGGTCATATCGTCATGAGCTTAGGCGAAGCCTGCGCCGGTGGAGCATCATCATCGTCACCACGCCGTTGTCTTGACGGAACTCATCCCCGGCGCTTTCTGGATCGGAGCCCGGGATCGCCATCGAGCTGAACGTGTGCTGAACTCGGAGGTGCCATGCGTTCGGTACTTGGATCGGTCGGATCGTGAAGACGTCGACTACATCAACCGCGTTGTTATAACGCTTCGCTTCGGTCTCACGAGTGCGTGGACATACACTCTCCCCTCTCGTTGCTATGCCATCACCATGATCTTGCGTGTGCGTAGGATATTTTTTGAAATTACTACGTTCCCCAACAGATGTGCCCCCTCCCCTTGGCCCATAAGGCCCCCCACCGCTTGTCGGGGCCTCCGAAACCCCTTTCGGACACGCTGGTCGTCACCCGGTACCCCCGAAACAATTCTGGACTCCAATACCCTTCGTCCAATATATCGATCTTCACCTCCGGACCATTCTGGAGTTCCTCATCACGTCCGGGATCTCATCCGGGACTCCGAACAACCTTCGGTAACCACATACTATTTCCCATAACAACTCTAGCGTCACCGAACCTTAAGTGTGTAGACCCTATGGGTTCGGAACCATATAGACATGACCGAGATGTTCTCCGGCCAATAACCAGAAGTGGGATCTTGATACCCATGTTGGCTCCCACATGTTCCACGATGATCTCATCGGATGAACCACGATGTCGGGGATTCAATCAATCCCGTATTCAATTCCCTTTGTCTATCGGTATGTTACTTGCCCGAGATTCGATCGTCAGTATCCCCATACCTCGTTCAATCTCGTTACCGTAAGCCTCTTTACTCGTTTCGTAACGCATGATCCCATGGCTAACTCCTTAGTCACATTGAGCTCATTATGATGATGCATTGATCAACGAGCTAGTCAACTAGAGGCTTACAGACATATAACGATCTACGTATTCACACATGTATTACGGTTTCCGGTTAATACAATTATAGCATGAACAATAGACAATTATCATGAACAAGGAAATATAAAAATAACCATTTAATTATTGCCTCTAGGGCATATTTCCAACAAGCCCATCTACAGCAGCACCATGATTAGCTAATTATTCAAAATATAAACCACTAAAGCAAAAACTAATTGGAGCAATGGAGGAGTCACATACCAAGTAGCAATCCCCCAAAACAGTTTCGGAAACGGAGCTTCGAGCAAAGAGATCGAAATCCGCGGGTTTGAGAGTAAGAACACGAGAGAGAGAGAGAGCTATGGTGATTTTTTCTGGAGGTAGGAGATGACATGGGCTAAAGGAATAAGTGAGGGGGCCCACGTGGGGACCACAACCCACCAGGGCGCGCCTGGGGATGCTGGCATGCCCTGGTGTCTTGTGGTCACCAGGTGCACCCCCCCCCCCCTTCTGATGTTATTTGCATCAAAAATTCAGAAATATTAAAAAAAATCTTATTAAATTTTTAGGGCATTCTAAGAACTTTTATTTTTGGGTCATTTTTTATTGCACGGGAAATTCAGAAAAAAAAAGACAAAACATGGTATTTTATTTTATTTACTAAGAAAAACAGAGAACAAGTCGGAAGCAGAAGGTTGTGCTTACTAAATTCATCAACTTCATACCTCTCAAAAATGATCCATTAATAAGGTTGATCAAGTCTTATTAACAACCACCTTCGATTAGCATGAAACCGGAGAACTTTCGTAAAACACTAACAACGGGATATGAATGTCCCCAGCAATAAGCATTTCATATTTCTTTTTGGCAGTAGCTAGAGGTAGTTGAAAACTTCCAATAGTGAGTGTCGGAGATTTTTCAATAACATTAATACCATTCACTTGGAATTGTTTCTTTGGAAAGTGCACCGTATGTTCATTAGCATTGATATGAAAAGTGACCTTGCTTTTATTGCAATCAATAACATCCCCTGCAGTATTCATAAAGGGTCTATCAAGGATAATCGACATGTTGTCATCCTCGGGCATCTCAAGTATAACAAAGTCTATTAAGATAGTAACATTTGCAACAACAAGGGGCACATCCTCACAAATACCGATAGGTATGGCAGTTGATTTGTCAGCCATTTGCAAAGATATTTCAGTAGGTGTGAGTTTATTCAAATCAAGTCTTTTATGTAAAGAGAAAGGCATAACACTTAACACCAGGTCCTAAATCACACAAAGCAGTTTTAACATATTTCTTTTGATGGAGCAAGGTATAGTTGGTATTCCTGGATCTCCAAATTTTTTAGCTACTCCATCCTTAAAAGAATAATTAGCAAGCATGGTGGGGATTTCAGCTTCTGGTATCTTTCTCTTATTAGTGATGATGTCTTTCATGTATTTTGCATAAGGGGCCATCTTTAAAATACCAGTCAAGTGAGTATGCAGAAAGACTGGCCTAAGCATTTCAGCAAAGCGTTCAAATTCTTCATCATCTTTTTTCTTAGTTAGTTTAGGTGGAAAGGGCATGGGTTTCTGAACCCATGGCTCTCTTTCTTTGCCATGTTTTCTAGCCACAAAGTCTCTTTTACCATAACGTTTATTTTTAGTTTGTGGGTAATCAAGATCAACAGCAGGTTCTATCTCAACATCATTATCTGGTTCTTTATCATTGTTGGTTGGGTGTCTTCATGAACATTATCATTATCATTATCACTGGGTGAATGTTCATTACCAGGTCGATTTTCAGCATCAGAAATAGAAACAACCTTATTATTTTAGGAGGTTTTTCTATTTCAGCTTCACTAGAGGTATGCAAAGTCCTATCATTTTTATTTTCCTTTTTATTTTTAGGACTAGGTGCATCAGTGTTAATTCTTTGAGAGTCTTGTTCAATTCTTTTAGGGTGTCCCTCATGATAAAGTGGTTCCTGGGTCATTCTACCTCCTCTAGTTACTACTCTAATAGCATGGTCATGCATATTGTCGTTCATTTTATTAAGCAATTCTGTTTGAGATTTAGCAACTTGTTATAGTTGAGTTTGAACCATAGAAGCATGTTTCCCTACACCTCTAACATCATTATTAATTCTAAATAACAAGTCACTCAAGCGAGCAATCATATCAGAATTATATTTCAATTGTTTCATAACATCTGCATTAAAGTGATCTTGTTTTCTAATGTAATTGTCAAACTCATAAAGGCATTGACTAGGATGTTTATTATAAGGGATATCACTTTTATCATATTTCATTAAAGAGTTTACCTCTACCACCTTTGGTGGTGGTGATGTGTCAAGTCCATGTATTTCTTCAATAGGAGGTAAAGTTTTAACATCCTCTGCTTTGATACTTTTTTCCTTCATACTTTTCTTCGCCTCTTGCATATCTTCGGACTGAGATATAAGATGCCCCTTGATACGTCTCCGTCGTATATACTTTTCCAAACACTTTTGCCCTTGTTTTGGACTCTAACTTGCATGATTTGAATGGAAATAACCCGGGGTGACGCTATTTTCAGCAGAATTGCCATGTTGTTATCTTTGTGCAGAAACAAAAGTTCTCGGAATGACCTGAAACTTCACAGAGATTATTTTTGGAAATAATAAAAAATACTGGCGAAAGAATCAAGGCCAGTGGGCCCACACCCTTTCCACGAGGGTGGGGGTGCGCCTGCCCCCACTGGGCGCGCCCCCTGGAGCTCCACCGACCTCAACCCCAACTCCATATATTCGTGTTCGGGGAGAAAAAAAACAGAGATAAAGATTCATCATGTTTTACGATACGGAGCCGCCGCCAAGCCTTAAACTCTCTTGGGAGGGCTGATCTGGAGTCTTTTCGGGGCTCCGGAGAGGGGAATCCGTCGCCATCTTCATCATCAACCATCCTCCATCACCAATTTCATGATGCTTACCGCCGTGCGTGAGTAATTCCATCATAGGCTTGCTAGAAGGTGATGGGTTGGATGAGATTTATCATGTAATCGAGTTAGTTTTGTTAGAGTTTGATCCCTAGTATCCACTATGTTCTGAGATTGATGTTGCTATGACTTTGCTATGCTTAATGCTTGTCACTAGGGCCCGAGTGCCATGATTTCAGATTTGAACCTATTATGTTTTCATGAATATATTTGAGTTCTTGATCCTATCTTGCAAGTCTATAGTCACCTACTATGTGTTATGATCCGGCAACCCCGAAGTGACAATAATCGGGACCACTCCCGGTGATGAACGTAATTTGAGGAGTTCATGTATTCACTATGTGTTAATGCTTTGGTCCGGTACTCTATTAAAAGGAGGCCTTAATATCCCTTAGTTTCCAATAGGACCCCGCTGCCACGGGAGGGTAGGACAAAAGATGTCATGCAAGTTCTTTTCTATAAGCACGTATGAGTATATTCGGAATACATGCCTACATTACATTGATGAATTGGAGCTAGTTCTGTGTCACCCTATGTTATGACTGTTACATGATGAACCGCATCCGGCATAATTCTCCATCACCAATCCAATGCCTATGAGCTTTTCACATATTGTTCTTCGCTTATTTACTTTTCCATTGCCACTGTTACAATCACTAAAAAACCCAAAAATATTACTTTTGCTACCGTTACCGTTACTATCATACTACTTTGCTACTAAATACTTTGCTGCAGATACTAAGTTATCCAGATGTGGTTGAATTGACAACTCAACTGCTTATACTTGAGAATACTCTTTGGCTCCCCTTGTGTCGAATCACTAAATTTAGGTTGAATACTCTACCCTCAAAAACTGTTGCGATCCCCTATACTTGTGGGTTATCAAGACTATTTTCTGGCGCCGTTGCCGGGGAGCATAGCTCTATTCTTTGAGTCGCTTGGGATTTATATCTGCTGTTCACTACGAAGAACTTGAAAGACGCGAAAACAAAAATTTATCCCTCAACTACGAGGGGAGGTAAGGAATTGCCATCTAGCTCTGCACTTGATTCACCTTCTGTTTTGAGTAAGCTTGCGACACCTAAACCTGCTTCTGCTATTAATTCTGATATGTTACATGTTATTGATGATGCCACTTCTGCTATGCATGATACTTATGATGAAACTACTTATATGCTTGATACTACTGTGCCACTTGGTGAATTTCTTGATGAACAACTTGCTAGGGCTAGAGAGAATGAAATTATTGAAACTGATAATATTGATGAAAGTGATGATGAAGATTCTCCCCCTAGATATGAATTGCCGGTTGTGCCTGAGGGCTATGTTATGGATGAAGAAACTGCTAGAGACTTTCTTGCTTGCAATGATAGGAGTGATCTTAAGAAATTATTAGCTAATCTGAAACAAAAAAATCTGAATGCTAGAATGAAATATGATCCTGCTTATGCTACTTCACCTATCTTTGTTACTGATAAGGATTATGAATTCTCTGTCGATCCTGATATAATTACTTTGGTTGAATCTGATACTTTCTATGGCTATGAATCTGAAACTGTTGTGGCACATCTTACTAAATTAAATGATATAGCCACCCTGTTCACTAATGATGAGAAAACTCGCTACTATTATATCCTTAAAATATTTCCGTTCTCATTAAAGGGTGATGCTAATATATGGTTTAATTATCTTGATCCTGGTTGTGTGCGTAGTCCCCAGGATATGATTTATTACTTCTCTGCTAAATATTTCCCTGCTCATAAGAAACAAGCTGCTTTAAGGGAAATATATAATTTTGTGCAAATTGAAGAAGAGAGTCTCCCACAAGCTTGGGGGAGGCTTCTCCAATTACTTAATGCTTTGCCTGATCATCCTCTCAAGAAAAATGAAATACTTGATATCTTTTATAATGGACTAACCGATGCTTCCAGAGACCACCTGGATAGTTGAACTGGTTGTGTTTTCAGGGAAAGAACACCAGATGAAGCTGAAATTTTATTGAATAATATGTTGACCAATGAAAATAATTGGACACTTCCTGAACCAATTCCTAAGCCAACTCTGAAGAAAAGGGGTGTTCTATTCCTTAGTCATGAAGATAGGCAAGAGGCAAAGAAATCTATGAAAGAAAAAGGTATAAAAGCTGAAGATGTTAAGAATTTACCTCCTGTTGAAGAAATACATGGTCCTAATTTACCACCTATTGAAGAAACACATGGTCTTGATAACCCGACATAGGTAGTAAAGGTAAATTCTCTCTATAGATATGATAAAGCTGAAATCCCTCCTACTAAGTTTGCTAGCCAATGTTTGGATGAGTTTGATAATTTTATGGTTAAGCAAGAAAACTTCAATGCTTATTTTGGTAGAGAATTAAAACGCAATGCTTATATGATTGAACACTTGAGTGATTATATGTCTAGAGTTAAAGGTGAACTTAAACTCATTAGTAAACATGCTTCTATGGTTACCACTCAAGTAGAACAAGTACTTAAAGCTCAGAATGATTTGCTCAATGAATTAAATAGTAAGAATAATGATTTTGCTGTTAGAGTGGCTACTAGAACTGGTAGAATGACTCAGGAACCTTAGTATCCTGAAGGCCATCCTAAGAGAATTGAGACGGATTCTCAGAGAAATAATATTGATGCACCTAGTCCTTCTAAAAAGAAGAAAAAGAAAAATGATAGGACTTTGCATGCTTCTAGTGAACCTGTTATAGACACACCTGAGAATCCTAATGATATTTCTATTTCTAATGCTGAAACACAATCTGGTGATGAACATGAACCTAGTAATAATGTTAATGACAATGTTCATGTTGATGCTCAACCTAGCAATGATAATGATGTAGAAATTGAACCTGTTGTTGATCTTGATAACCCACAATCAAAGAATCAACGTTATGATAAGAGAGACTTTGTTGCTAGGAAACACGGTAAAGAAAGGGAGCCATGGGTTCATAAACCCATGCCTTTTCCTCCGAACCATCCAAGAAAAAGGATGATGAGGATTTTGAGCGCTTTGCTGAAATGATTAGACCTATCTTTTTGCGTATGCGTTTAACTGATATGCTCAAAATGAATCCTTATGCTAAGTATATGAAAGATATTGTTACTAACAAGAGAAACATACCGGAAGCAGAAATTTTCACCATGCTTGCTAATTATACTTTTAAGGGTGGAATACCAAAGAAACTTGGAGATCCAGGGGTACCAACTATACCATGCTCCATTAAAAGAAACTATGTTAGAATTGCTTTATGTGATCTTGGAGCCGGTGCTAGTGTTACGCCTCTCTCTTTATATCATAGACTTGATTTGAATAAGTTGACACCTACTGAAATATCTTTGCAAATGGCTGATAAATCAACTGCTATACATGTCGGTATTTGTGAGGATGTGCCTGTTGTGGTTGCAAATGTTACTATTTTAACGGACTTTGTTATTCTTGATATTCCCGAGGACGATAGTATGTCTATTATTCTTGGAAGACCCTTTTTGAATACTGCAGGGGCTATTATTGATTGCAAAAAAGGCAATGCCACTTTTCATGTTAATGGCAATGAGCATACGGTACACTTTCCGAGGAAACAACCTCAAGTCCACAGTATCAATTCTATTGCAAAAATTCCATCGATTATTTTTGGAGGTTTTGAATTTCCTCTTCCTACTGTCAAGAATAAATACGATATTCTTATTATTGGGGACGTGCATATCCCCGTTGAGGTAACATAGTGTTATTTGAAATTTCTCCGGTTCCATGTTATTCGGAATGAGTTTGTTAACCTGATCAACCTTGTTAGTGGATTCCTTTTGATGAGCATGAGATGGATGAAGTTAGAAAGCACAACCTTCTGTACCCTCATTTTACTTTCTGTTATTTAGAATAAATAAAGCAAAAATAGTATTTTCTGTTAGTTTTCTGAATTATCCGTGCAATACAAAAATACCCCGAAAATAAAAGTTCTCCAAATGCCCCGAAAATGAAATATGATTTTTTTTCTAGAATATTTGAGAATATCTGGCACTGAGAACACATCAGGGGGAGCAAGCACCTGGCCACGAGGGTCCAGGGCGCCCCCACCCCCCTGGGCGCGCCCCCTGCCTCGTGGGCAAATGGTGGCTCCCCTCCACTTATTCCTGCACCCACACACTCCTTCTTCCTCCCAAAAAAATCACCAACCAGCTCAAGCATGAGTTCTAGCTCATTTTGCTGCGATTTTCGATCTCCTTGCTCAAAGCACCTCTCACAAAACTGCTTTGGGGGATTATTCCTTGGTATGTGACTCCTCCAATGGTCCAATTAGTTTTTGTTCTAGTGCTTTATTCATTGCAAATTTGTGCTGCCTGGGTGACCATGTTCTTGAGCTTGCATGTCAAATTTATATGGTTCCAAGTAGTTCTAATGCATGATATAGTCTCTAGGCACTTGTGGGAGTAGTTGCTATCAATTTTGTTGAGCTTGGTTCACTTTTATTTGAAGTTACTAAAAATTTCAGAAATTTTCAGAAAATGATGAAGAGATTTTTGAGGGGCTCTTCGAGCCGAAGCTCGAAGGATAAGCAAAGTGAAGAAGAAGAGAGGCCCAAATATAATCTGCCTCACACCACGGAGGATCGGCCGTGTGAATGGCCTTGTGATGATTTCTTGAGAGCAGCCGGGATTTATGATGATTTTTATGAATTGGCTAAGAATGCAGGCCTCACCGACTTCCTCTGCGACCAACATGAACAGTATCTCTTACTCACTAATACCTTTGTGCAAAATTTTCATTTCCATTCTAGGAGGCCACCACCTACGGTGGATTTTTATTTATATGATGAGTATAAGGAGATGACCCTTCGTGAATTTTGTGAGGTTTGCAAGTTGCCCTTTTCGGGCATCATAGAGGAACCACATCGTGCCGATGTGGATGGGTTTATTGATACCATTGCTGTAGGGGAAACAAGGAAGGTTTCCGATGCACGAATTACTAGCATACACTTTCCTGTTCTACATTACTTTGCTATATTTGCTAGTAGATGCTTAATTGGTCGCGGAAACTGTGGCAACCTAGGTGCCCCTGACATTATTATTTTGTTTCATACCTTGTTTCGTGATGACACATTTAGTATGGGCGCTATTGTTGCAAAGCGGTTAAATCTTAACCGTACTAAGGGCCCTATCTTGGGAGGCATCTTCGCCTCGCGCCTCGCTGCATACTATAACATACCTATTAGGCATTATGAGAAAGAAGAAAAGTTGCTGCCTCCTGTTTACCTAGATTATAAGAGTATGGTAGCGCACGATTTTATTGTTAAGAATAGGGAAAAGGCGCTTAAGTACAAACTCTTATTTGATAAAAATCACCCTGAGACTATTACCTTGCCTGCTCCTTCCTTGTTTGACTTATCTGCAGGCAAGTATCTCGTTCCGCTGGCGGCCATCCACGCCTACCGGAACCCTACATCAGCTACAGAGCCAGAGCCGAAACCACAATTTGATCCTCCACGACAGTCTGATTACCAGTGGGATCCGGAGGTGATTGCCAACCAGTGGCAATCCGAGGCTTCTTCACAGTACGACCCCAACTATAACTTTGGATATCCGCCAGGTCAGCCATGGCAATAGACCAACTTAGGCCAAAAGCCTAAGCTTGTGGGAGTACGTATCTCTCACCAACATTACATTCATGGTCACGCGCTCATTGCTAGTTGCCGGTGCTCATACTTTTTCACTGTAATATCCATGCTAGTTTATTTTCCTTTTTATGCTCTGCTCTTGTGTGTTTGAAAAACCTTAAGAAAAAAATAAAAAAATAGTAGTAGCTTTTAGCTAGTTTACTTTCCTGCAGTAGTAGTAATAATTAAAAGAAAACCCAAAAATATTTCCCATTCTTCTTTTGCTTGTTGGGAGCTTTCCCGTGTATATAGTTTTATTTCTTTTCTTTTCTTTGGGGGTCGATAGGAGAAGACCATAATAAAATTGTTGAAGTGGCTCTTATATGCATTATTGTTGATTTAACCAAGAGCCCATATTGCCTTGTCTTCTCCTATTTATTGAATGCTCGCAGATTCCAGCTTAGTCCAATGCATGTGCACTATTATTATTATTCACATCATTCGGTCGTGCAAGTGAAAGGAAATTATGACGATATAAGATGGACTGATTGAGATGAGAGAAGCTGGTATGAACTCGACCTCTCTTGTTTTTGTAAATATGATTAGTTCATCGTTCCTGATTCAGCCTATTATGAATAAACATGTTTGCAATGACAATTAGAGATTATAGTTGCTTATGCCATGCTTAATTAGCTAGGAGTTTATAATGGTTTACCTTGCGTGCCAACATGCTATTAAAATGGTTGTGATGTGGTATGATGAGGTGGTATCCTCCTTTGAATGATTCAAGTGACTTGACTTGGCACATGTTCACGCATGTAGTTGAAACAAATCAACATAGCCTTCATGATATTTTGTTCATGGTGGATTATATCCTACTCATGCTTGCACTCAATTTTTATTAATTTTAATGCATGTTCATGACTGTTGTCGCTCTCTAGTTGGTCGCTTCCTAGTCTTTTGCTAGCCTTCACTTGTACTAAGCGGGAATATTGCTTGTGCATCCAATCCCTTAAACCCCAAAGTTATTCCATATGAGTCCACTATACCTTCCTATATGCGGTATCTACCTGCCGTTCCAAGTAAATTTGTATGTGCCAAACTCTAAACCTTCAAATGAAATTCTATTTTGTATGCTCGATTAGCTCATGTATCAACTAGGGTTGTCCGTATCTTCCATGTTAGGCAGGTTATTCTCAAGAGGAGTGGACTCCGCTCCTCACTCACGAGAAAATGGATGGTCACCGGGATACTCAGTCACATGCTTTATGCAAATAAAATCAAAATAATTGCAAACAAAACTCCCCCGGGACTGTTGTTAGTTGGAGGCACTCGTTGTTTCGAGCAAGCCATGGATTGATGCTTGTTGGTGGAGGGGGAGTAAAAACTTTACCATTCAGTTTGGGAACCGCCTATAATGTGTGTAGCATGGAAGATATCGCCATCTTTTGGTTGTTATGTTGACAATGAAAGTATACCGCTCGAAGTATTATTTATCTCTGCTTCAAAACCAAGCTCCAGCACCTCTACAAATCTCTGCTTCCCTCTGCGAAGGGCCTATCTATTTACTTTTATGTTGAGTCATCACCCTCTTATTAAAAAGCACCAGCTGGAGAGCACTGCTGTCATTTGCATCCATTACTGTTAATTTATATTGGGTATGACTATGACTGGATCTCTTTTACCATGAATTACAATGTCTAGTCAGTCCTTGATCTTTAAAGGTGCTCTGCATTTATGTTTTGCGGTCTCAGAAAGGGCTAGCGAGATACCATCTTGTTATATCATATCATGATTGTCTTGAGAAAGTGTTGTCATCCGAGATTTATTATTATTGCTCGCTAGTTGATTATGCCATTGATATGAGTAAACATGAGACCTAAGAGTTATTGTGAATATGGTTAGTCATAATCTTTGCTGAAAACTTGAATGCTGGCTTTACATATTTACAACAACAACAACAAACAGAGTTTGTAAAAGTTTTTCTTTATCACTTTCAGTTTGTCAAATGAATTGCTTGAGGACAAGCAAAGGTTTAAGCTTGGGGGAGTTGATACGTATCCGTCGTATCAACTTTTCCAAACACTTTTGCCCTTGTTTTGGACTCTAACTTGCATGATTTGAATGGAACTAACTCGGACTGACGATGTTTTCAGCAGAATTGCCATGGTGTTATCTTTGTGCAGAAACAAAAGTTCTCGGAATGACCTGAAACTTCACGGAGATTATTTTTGAAAATAATAAAAATATCTGGCGAAGAATCAAGGCCAGGGGCCCACACCTTTCCACGAGGGTGGGGCGCGCCCCCCTCGGCGCGCCCGCCTCGTGGGCCCCACGAGCTCCACCGACCTCAACTCCAACTCCATATATTCGTGTTCAGGAGAAAAAATCAGAGAGAAAGATTCATCGCGTTTTACGATCACGGAGCCACCGCCAAGCCCTAAACTCTCTTGGGAGGCTGATCTGAGTCCGTTCGGGGCTCAGGAGGGAATCCGTCGCCATCGTCATCATCAACCATCCTCCATCACCAATTTCATGATGCTTACCGCCGTGCGTGAGTAATTCCATCGTAGGCTTGCTGGACGGTGATGGGTTGGATGAGATTTATCATGTAATCGAGTTAGTTTTGTTAGGGTTTGATCCTAGTATCCACTATGTTCGAGATTGATGTTGCTATGACTTTGCTATGCTTAATGCTTGTCACTAGGGCCCGAGTGCCATGATTTCAGATCTGAACCTATTATGTTTTCATGAATATATGTGAGTTCTGATCCTATCTTGCAAGTCTATAGTCACCTACTATGTGTTATAATCCGCAACCCAAGTGACAATAATCGGGACCACTCCCGGTGATGACCGTAGTTTGAGGAGTTCATGTATTCACTATGTGTTAATGCTTTGGTCCGGTACTCTATTAAAAGGAGGCCTTAATATCCCTTAGTTTCCAATAGGACCCCGCTGCCACGGGAGGGTAGGACAAAAGATGTCATGCAAGTTCTTTTCTATAAGCACGTATGAGTATATTCGGAATACATGCCTACATTACATTGATGAATTGGAGCTAGTTCTGTGTCACCCTATGTTATGACTGTTACATGATGAACCGCATCCGGCATAATTCTCCATCACCGATCCAATGCCTACGAGCTTTTCACATATTGTTCTTCGCTTATTTACCTTTCCATTGCCACTATTACAATCACTACAAAACCCAAAATTTTTAATTTTGCTACCGTTACCGTTACTATCATACTACTTTGCTACTAAATACTTTGCTGCAGATACTAAGTTATCCAGGTGTGGTTGAATTGACAACTCAACTGCTAATACTTGAGAATATTCTTTGGCTCCCCTTGTGCTACCCTCAAAAACTGTTGCGATCCCCTATACTTGTGGGTTATCACCCCTCTTCTTTGGAGTGGGTTTAGGCGGTGATTCAGGAAGAGTCCAATCATCATAATTCTTCAATATATTATTCAATAATTCCTCAACTTGTTCAACAGTTCGTTCCCTAAAAACACAATAAGCACAACTATCTAGGGAGTACCTAAAAGCGTCGGTTAGTCCATTATAGAAGATAACAAGTATTTATTTTTCTTAAGTGGATGATCAGGTAAAGCATTAAGCAATTTGAGAAGCCTCCCCCAAGCTTGTGGGGGACTCTCTTCTTCAATTTGCACAAAGTTAAATATTTCCTGTAAGGCATCTTGTTTCTTATGAGCAGGAAAATATTTCTTAGAGAAGTAGTAAATCATATCCTGGGGACTATGCACACAACCAGGAGCAAGAGTATTGTACCATATCTTAGCATCACCCTTTAATGAGAACGGAAATAATTTGAGGATATAATAGTAGAAAATTTTCTCATCATGAGCAAACAGGGTGGCTATATCATTTAATTTAGTAAGGTGTGCCACACCAGTTTCAGTTTCATAGCCATGGAAAGGATCAGATTCAACCAAAGTAATTAATTCTGGGTCGACAGAGAATTCATAATCCTTATCGGTAACAAAGATATGTGAAGTAGCAAACTTAGGATCACATTTCATTCTAGCATTCAAAGATTTTTCTTTCAGTTTGCATAATAATTTATTAAGATCATCTCTATCATTGCAAGCAAGAAAGTCTCTAGCTACCTCCTCATCCATAACATAACCCTCTGGTATCTTAGGCATTTCATATCTAGGAGAGTTAGGTCTAGCAGGTGTTTCAAGATTTTTAGTTTCAATAATTTCATCAGTTTCAACATTCTCAATATCTTTAGCTCTAGCAATTTGTTCATCAATAAATTCACCTAGTGGCACATTATCATCAAGCAAGGTACCGGCATCATCATGAGTATCATTCATAACAAAAGTAACATCATCAATAACTTGCGACATATCAGGATTAATAGCATGTGGTGGTGTTGCAAGCTTACTCAAAATAGAAGGTGAATCAAGTGCGGAGCTAGATGGCAATTCCTTACCTCCCCTCGTCTTAGAGGGAAAGGTCTTAGTCTTTGTATCCTTAAGATTCTTCATAGTGATAAATAGATAATAATCCCAAGTGACTCAACAAATATAGCTATGTTCCCCGGCAACAGCGTCAGAAAAAGGTCTTGATAACCCACAAGTATATGGGATCGCAATAGTTTTCGAGGGTAGAGTATTCAACCCAAATTTATACATTCGACACAAGGGGAGCCAAAAAATATTTGTAAGTATTAGCAGTTCAGTTGTCAATTCAACCACACCTGGAGATTAAATATCTGGAGCAAGATGATCAGTAGCACAGTAATATGATAATTTTGATAGTGGTGGTAATAGTAGCAGTAACGGTAACAGTGATAGCAATGATTTTGTAGCAGGTGCAATAGTAACAGCAGCGGTAGTAACTTAGCAAGAACAATATATGGAAAATTCGTAGGCATTGGATCGGTGGATTCGTTGGATGATATTCATCATATAACAGTCATAACCTAGAGCAATACAAAACTAGCTCCAGTTCATAAATATAATGTAGGCATGTATTCTGTAAATAGTCATACATGCTTATGAAAAAGAACTTGCATGACATCTTTTGTCCTACCTTCCCGTGGCAGCGGGGTCCATAAGGAAACTAAGGGATATTAAGACCTCTTTTAATACAGAACCGAAACAAAGCATTAATACGTAGTGTATACATGAACTCATCAAATTACGGTCATCACCGGAAAGTATCCCAATTACTGTCACCCTGTGGTTTACGGATCATAACACATAATAGGTGAATATGACTTGCAAGATCAGCTCTAGAACATAGATATAATGGTGAAAACATAAACGGTTCAGATCTGAAATCATGGCACTCGGGCCCTAAGTGACACGCATTAAGCATGTCAAAGTCATAACAATATCAATCTCAGAACATAGTGGATACTAGGGATCAAGCCCTAACAAAACTAACTCGATTACATGATGAATCTCATCCAAGTCCTCACCGACCAGTGAGCCTACAAAGGAATTACTCACTCCTGGTGGGGAGCATCATGGAATTGGTGATGAAGGAGGGTTGGTGATGACGAAGACCGAAGATTCCCCTCTTCGGAGCCCCAAACGGGCTCCAGATCTGGCCTCCCGATGAAGAACAGGAGGAGGCGGCGGCTCTGTGTCCTGAAATGTGATGAAACTTCCTCTTCGATTTGTTTCTCCGAAAATAGGATTTTATAGTGTCAGAATTAGGGTCTACGGGGCCACGAGGTGGGCGCAACCCACCAGAGCGCGCCTGAGGGGGGGGCGCCCTGGTGTCTTGTGCCCAGCCAGGGGCCCCCCTCCGGTGGTTCTTGGTTCCAGTATTTTTCTTTTATTGTAAAACTATTCTCCAAAAAGTTTCTTTCCGTTCCGAGAATTTTTATTTCTGCACAAAAACAACACCATGGTAGTTCTGCTGAAAACAACGTCAGCCCAGGTTAATTTCATTCAAATCATGCAAATTAGAGTCCAAAACAAGATCAAAAGCGTTAGGGAAAGTAGATACGACGGAGACGTATCACCTATGCAGCGGCCAGTGAAATCCGCTATGAGCGATGGCGGCACAGGTCCCTGCAGGCGGAGAAAGAAGCCATGTTCATGACGATTGACGCGGCGGCAGAGGAATTTGACTGGAGCACATCTATGACATCGCCGGCTCTGCGTCGGCCACACCCCGCCGCCACGGCGATGAAGCCGGCATGTCCATGCCTGCCGCCGATAGCGAGGAAAAGTAAACCATGGGAGGTCATTGCTTCTTGTGTCCTAGGAAGGCCACCGCCACCGTCTTGTCAGGCGTCACAATCGGTGACTTGCCCGCTTCGCGGGGACCTAGGCCACCACGACTGTCTTCCCTCACCCAAAAACCAACCGTTCATCCGTGCTTCGCTGAGGCAGAGGCTATTCTTCCCCTCGCGCTGAAGCATTTAGCTCCGGGGCTAGCGACGGTCCAGTGAGCTTGTTGTCGGACATGGGAAAACATGTCGTGGGAAACAAGCTATGTCGAGGCCGACGATAGACTAGGTTAGAATCCACCATAGTTTAGTTAAAATATGTCAAAAATACAAATGTGTTTGTCTGGTTTGCATGAATTTCGTTTGGTTCGTTGAAATCCGCTTTGAAATGTATGCGGATAAGGTTGAATGATCGGCTCCCTCATGAGTGTCCATTAACTGATCTCATCGATCCAGGGATGGATACGGTGTCTAGTGTAAGGGTAGCATTGGAATATTTGATACCTGACCAAGCTTGCTCTTCCAAATTAATGATGAATGAGTGATATGTTGGTGACTGTATGGAGTCCACTAGAAAAAGGTTGTTTTTTCAGTACAGAGTTCACTAGACCGATTTTTCATCAACGAAACTGCTCCACACACGACACTGCAGTGCCCGATCTGTGCACAACCTGCAAATCCAGCGGTCAGTGCCCTTCCAATTCAAGGCATGTCCGGCTGGATGTAATCGTCGTGCATGAGTCGTCTGTTGTTTCGTCGTTCGTGTAGCACTACTCTTTCATCAAACGTTAGAGGAGGCTCGCTAGGTCCAACTGCCTTTGATACTCCCTTTTGTCTCAAAAAAATGTCTTTACTTTATTTTTTTATAAAGGAAGAGCGTTTAGATCATTATCTAGTGATTTAAACATTTTTATATTTCTTTACAAAGAAAGTACTAAAGTTAGTACAAAATAGAAACATGGAGGGAGTACTATCCAACTGTGGTGTGGTGGACTCCGGATTGGGACAGGCCAAGGTGACCGCCATCAGCACACTACTACTGACGTACTGTACGATTCTGTGTTGTTTTGTGGTTTCAACTACCAAACCCACCAGTACAAGGGATGTCTTTTCTCCTTAGTTATATGAAGCTGATATGCACAAGCCAAGTCTCTTGGACAACTGTCACAGAGAGGAAAGGGAGAAGATCGTGAAGCCATGGGAGGAGTTGGGGGAGGAGGAACAGGTAGAGGAAGAGGCGATCGCCAAGCAGAGCCGCTGCTTCGGAAGCTCTCTGAATCCTCTTCTGACAATTCTTCGGAGGAGCATCCCGTGAAAAGAACCGGTAAGTCCCTGCATCAAGATTGTAATTACATACCTTGTTTTTATACTACTCTAGATGATTCGTCAGAAGCTATGTCATGAGCTTCCAAGTTCCAAACCCGGCCCCATGTCTGAAACTTCTGGTTTTGATGTATTCTTTGCACTGTACATCCATCTAGCCAGCCATATAGTTTGTTGTCCATGAACTATCCTGATCTACATGCTGGTAAACACCCCCAAAAATCTGCCATGGCATACTCGAAACATGTAGAGGGCACCCATTCATGGCCATAACACATCCAGTTCGATGGTGCTCAGGTTTCAGGGAGAAACTATGTAGCTGCCGGTCACTGTCAGTGATGACAGTGGGTTCCACTCTGGGCCTGGCCGGCCACAACAGCGACGCGAAAGCATAACCACAATTCCAAACACATCACAACTGCTCCTGCGCGTGCCCCTCTCAAAATGACCTCATACCCCGGCGTGAACTGTCACTTGCTTGCACGGCTAGACAATAGGCATGATGTCTAATTGTCTATGTGTGCATCCTACCGACGGGGAGTTTTGATCTGTAAGGCTTCTTTGACAGGCACGGTATGGACGGCGATGGCGCACGTCATCACGGCGGTGATAGGCTCCGGCGTGCTGTCGCTGGCGTGGAGCGTGGCGCAGCTCGGCTGGGTCGGGGGGCCGGCGGCCATGGTGCTCTTCGCGGGGGTCACCGTGGTGCAGTCCTCCCTGCTCGCCGACTGCTACATCTCCCGTGACCCGGAGCGCGGCGCCGCCGTCAGGAACAGGTCCTACGTCGACGCCGTCAGGCTCTACCTAGGCAAGAAGAGCCAGATGTTGAGCGGGTTTTTCCTCGGCTTCAGCCTGTTTGGGAACAGCGTGGTGTACACTCTCACCGCGGCCGCTAGCATGAGGTAGTACTCCCTCCATTTTTTTTATACTGCATGTAAGGTTTGGTCAAAGTTAAACTTTGTTAATTTTGACTAAGTTTATAGAAAATAATATCGAGATTCACAATATGAAATCAATATTGTTAGATGCATCGTGAACCTATAAGGTTGGTCAAACTTTATAAAGTTTGACTTTGACCAAATCTTATATGCGGACTAAAAAGAAACAGAGGGAGTAATAAAATTATGATTACTTTTTCTTTTCTTTTTTGGGCGGGTAGACTTTTGATCACTTGGCCATTATTTTGCAGGGCGATTGAGAGGGCCAACTGCTACCACAGGGAAGGCCACGACGCGCCGTGCTGCGCCGCCGCCGCCGGCGGGTCATCGGACGCCTACTACATGCTCCTGTTCGGCCTCGCGCAGGTGGCGCTGTCGCAGATACCGGACTTCCACAGCATGGCGTGGCTCTCCATCTTCGCCGCCGTCATGTCCTTCTCCTACTCCTTCATCGGCTTTGGCCTCGGCGCCGCCAAAGTGATCGGTACCCAAACCATGGCACAGCGCTCCCGCCACACGCGCGTGCGTACAATGAGACTTGCAAAAGGCAAAGGATTCTGACGGCGGCTCCTCGGCTTCTTTCAGAGAACGGAGTGATCAAGGGGGCGATCGGAGGCGTCTCCCTGGTGTCCCCGGCGCAAAAGGTGTGGCGCGTGGCGCAGGCCATCGGCGACATCGCCTTCGCCTACCCGTTCTCCCTTGTGCTGCTGGAGATCGAGGACACGCTGAGGTCGCCGCCGGCGGAGAGCGAGACGATGAAGAGGGCGGCGAGGGCGAGCATCGCGGTCACCACCTTCTTCTACCTTGGCTGCGGGTGCTTCGGCTACGCGGCGTTCGGGGACGGCACCCCGGGGAACCTCCTCACCGGCTTCGGGGGGCCCTACTGGCTCGTCGGCCTCGCCAACCTCTGCGTCGTCCTCCACCTCCTCGGCGGCTACCAGGTGTACGCGCAGCCCATGTTCGCGCTCGTGGAGCGGCGGTTTGGCGCCGGCGCCGTCGACGCGGAGGTGCCGCTGGTCGGGCTCGTGAGCGTGTCCAGGCTGTGCTTCCGCACGGCGAACGTGGCGGCGGCGACGGCGGTGGCCGTGTGGTTCCCCTACTTCAACCAGGTGGTGGGGCTCATCGGCGCCTTCACCTTCTGGCCGCTGGCCATCCACTTCCCCGTCCAGATGTACCTCGCGCAGGGCAAGGTGGCGCCGTGGACGGGGCGGTGGCTCGCCATACAGGCCTTCAGCGCCGGCTGCCTGGTCGCCTGCGGCTTCGCCTCCGTTGGCTCTGCCATGGGGGTGTTCGGCCCCGAGAGAAGCTAGCTGCGACCAACTGAGCCAAAATTAATAATCTCTACTTAGCTAGGATATGTATAAATGGGAAAGATATAATTCAAAGGGGAACACGCCAGAGATATTTTAAGCACCAATGTGACATTAGCAAACACAAGAGTTTTAGCTTCATCTCTGCACGATACATGCGTCCTTTTAATGTGACAATACAACATGCCGAATCACATGGACAAATTACAAGACATTGTACAGCCTTCATTTTTACACATTTCGGCCATGAGGAAAAGCTAAGCTTCGGTAACTAGATAGGTTTCGAAGCCATCCAGCATAAATTACAAAGCATTTATGCTTTCTGAGTTAACTTTGACAGGGATACAGCGAGGCTTATTTAATCTAGACGAGCCCATTCCAGTTCTAACTCCATCTCACCTGATTCTACGTTCTGCAGCTTTAGGTAAACTTCCTGTTTTACCTTCCCCGACGAAATATTGACAATGCTGTCGCTCAACAGGCAATTGTCTCTGGTCATGAACCACCTTCCAATTTGCATGTCCGCGTGACGCGACGGGTCTCCAAAGGCCATAGCAGCTGTGATCATTGGCTTCAGATCTATCTCTGCTTCCCCCATGATATCGTCAGCAGAGAAAGTGTCGTGATCATACACTTCCTGGAAACAGTAAGATTGTATCAGGGAGTGAGGAAAAAAACATTGTCTTGCCTGATTTGTTACTGTTCGCAAGGACTACATGAATTTATTGAAGAGTTTCTTTTCTCACATATGTGTGTGCTTCAATGATGAGCTATCATTTGAGACATCATGAAATCTATGTCGAGAACTACAATTTGGTAACATCATAAGATATTCAAACATGTGTACCCTACCATACCATACCAGCCCATTGGACACAAAGTTTTCCAGTCGGACAAGTGGACTACAGTTAAATGCATCTGAAGTAATAAGGAAGCAAATATATGAATCTTTGCGCTTCCACTGCACAGAAATCTTGACAAAAATGATGATGTTCATAAGGTGCTCTTCATCATGGAATCATCCCTTCGTCTCGCAGTTGGTTCACTAACTAAGGCACATGTCCATAACTGATATTGGTGCACCAAAAACTTATCGACAAGGTATGTTGCAGTTGAAATATGGGAATGTTAATGTGATCGAGCCAGCTATTTATTAAACTCTTTATTTTGGCATTAATCAAGTACTAATAGTTAACTAGGTTTGCAATAGTTAAAATCTGCTTCATATATTTGTCATTAAAATCAAGTACTAATAATTGAAATCAGGGCAAATACAGTAATGTTTACTGTTGTTTTACATAACTTCAATCATTGATACCTCGTATGTGCTTCACTATTACATGAGTTGCATGTGAAGAGAAGCAAAAAAAAAAATCTAGAGTGAATAGTTCCATCAAACTTACAAGTTTTAAAGGTCCATAATTTCGAGGAACTGATAGATTAAGAACCTCATTCCATACCGGGTTCAGGTCACTCGCTTTAACTGTTGTTTGAGCCTTCTGCATTTAAAACCCAATAGTTGATGTTTTCAGAACAGGTCACCGTAACAAACACAGATTACTTTTTGACCAAAAGATGATGCCATGGGCATTAATCCTAGCAAGTGACAAGGAAATGAAACTTTACCTGCTCTCCAAGACTTAAAACAACATAAGGATCACTTGTAAGCATATCTCTGACCGCCAACCCAGAACCTTTTACCACTGTAATGTTCAGTTGTCCAACAAATTCTCTTGTATCTTCCTGTGACCATTTGTAAGGGTAAGATTGATTACAGTAATGCAGTTTCAATCAGATATGCTCAATCTTTTCAGCACAAGAAAGAAAGAGTTGCATAAATCTGTACAACTGTATCATCTATGATTCAGCACGAAAACTTACTGGGGCATGCTTCCTTGAAGTGCTAGTGAAACTATTATCCACACTGTTCAGAGAATTGGTAGATTCTAAACCTGCCTTTGAGCTAATGCGCAAACTTGGCTTCAGAAAATCTTGTGTTTCATACTTGGCTCTGTATATTAATTAAGAAAGATAAAAGATTAATACTGAAATCCTGATGACATCAGAGAGTGTGAAGTGGAGCAATTACCACCTTATAAATTTGGTACGATATTCCATTGGTGAGTCTGGTTTAGGTTTTGGGTGATCTTTTGGAAGAAAAGCCTCATAAATTGAATTTGCATATGAGTTTCCACCAACCTCAATCATGGAGTCAATATCACTATCAGACCAATCATCCAAAGTTAAAGACAAAACCTGACACAAAGAACAGGTGAAGAATAAAGATAAATTGAATGTGTCCTTACATATTAGGTACAACCAGGAAAATAATGAAATAAGATCCACATAGGCCTAGTAGTGGAATTAGTCGGGAGAGACAAAAGTGAGAAGAAATTTATTGATGTGATAAATTACGTTTGAAATGTCTTGTCCAAGGGCCCTGTGGACGTCTCCACATTTTAAGCAAAGAAATACTCCGATATTAGAAGACCTGAAATGCACGGAGGTAAGGTTAAGATAGAAGCAATGCAAGATCAAACGAAGGTTCCTAGCTTCAGTGTGCTGGCACTGCATTATGCACCACGAGTATGATTTAAGAACTATGTGTATGTCACATAACAAACCTACTGTACAATTTATCTATGTAAAATGAATAATCATTCTGTAGAAAATATATACTCCCAACGTTTCTTTTTACTCCGCATATAAGTTTTGTCTTAAAAGAAACAGAGGGAGTACAACACATCTCTCTTTTGACATGGAAAACAAGACAAGTGTATGTATATAATTGATGCCTTAATCTGTGCAACAAAGGCACTTACGCCCATTTGGGGTCAGGTGCACTACAATCAGCACACACTCGATTGTCACTTTTCAGCATGAGATCCTTCAACTTTCGTGCTTTGCCTGGAAAAAAATAGTAAAAATTCTTGAAGAACTTGCATCTGATATATCAGTTATCAGGACCTCCTATGGTTCTAGAATAATAATATGAGATATGGCATATAATGTAGTAGCTAGAATATGTTACGCACCTACGACAGGCCTGTTCAGCTTGATGGGTTGGGAACGATTAGCAGCACTCATGTTTGAAGCGAACTTCGGATAACTCACAACAACAAAAAAGATTTCTGTGCCTGCACAAAACATAGAAGGTGGAGTCAATAATCGAATTTAAAATCAAAATAAAAGGCCACAGTAAAACGTTTGTAACCATTTTCAAGTTGCAAACATGATAATATTTTTTATTTTTCTCTCACGAGAATGCATCTTCATGACGCATGACAAGTCGGACTCCAGGCCCTCAGCACAACATCAGGTAGCCTAGTTATTATAATAAAATTTAAAGCATACAGGATAGCTAGTTTTGGGCCGTAAGCCCGTAACAGTTTGGGAGTTTAAGATGCCAAGATCAGAAATTTCATTCATCAAATAGCTTCCATGCATTCTCATTTTTGGCAAAAACTAAACTTGCGCAAAATTTGCAACACATATGTAACTCAAGATAAAACACATATGTCAGCTGGCATATAGACAATGGATCCATAGTGCCCATCTGCCTAGTCTCATTTGCTTATTATTTTTAGCGTTAGTGGAAACACATACGGAAATGCTAGAAACAGATACATAAGCAGATAGTGTCAAATTGTGTAGGAGACACATATATGAAAGCAAATGTTAGTCTGACAGCAAAAAACCCTTCAACTGTGCAAACAAAAAAAAATCTAGTTCAATTGGCAGGGATTCACTACAAAGTAGTACTATAAAATTGTGCATACGTTTCTACCTTCTGCATCATAACAACAAAATACCACACACATATATGTTCAAGCCGTCTCAGTTTCTGTTTATGAAAAAACTCGCTGATTCCCTTTTTGCCCAGAATGGAGCTGAGGCAGAAACATTCCATAGTGTTTTCACCCTGGCAGGAGACATTCTACAGGTGCATGAAAAGACCAGCAGAACGTAATAAGCCAACTCAGGCTCAGATTGTGGTTACTGAACTGTAGTAGACCTGAGTTTATTTTATAATCTGCTGTGGAAAGCATCCACAAAACTAGAGATATGTTGGTTACAGAAACAACAAAATAGACAAAAGCTGGTTGGATAAGCTGGCTTATCATAATCCATCGAAATGCCAAATGCAGCCTCAATCTTCCACGATAAAAGCTGGTTGGTTAAGCTGGATTGTTATAATCCATCGAAATGCCAAATGCAGCCTCGATCTTCCACGATACAGACTTAACACTTGGTTTGGCTTGGCTTGGCCAGGCCACCCCAATGAAACCTGACCGGCCAGCGCACAGAAAGACATGTGATATCAGGCTCAAAACATAAACGTCGGTTTTAGATCAGGTAAGATGAAATACTGACAACCTGTGGAATGCACAGGACAGATAGACACCATTTCAACGAGGCGCAGAAGTTGTCGGTGGGAAACTCCAACCATGGTTCGAACTCTCATATTCACATTAGTAGCAGATCTTGTGAGATAAGCGGATTTGTCACCGGCCTCTTGTCAATTGTAGGCGTGTGCGTGTGGTTTGCAAGCGTAGTGGTGCGCCCCACGTGTATAGATCTCCCTTGTGATCACGGAAACGAAAATGGGCATGGTGGAATTCGTGCAACGAGATGAATGGGGGATTCGTATACAGAAATCGCTAGGCTTATCAATCGTCCCCGATTCCAGGCACCTTGGACATGAGATCTTCCTAATCTATCGTCTCGAACTCCACATCGAACGGAGCACCAAATTCATGGTTGCATTCCAACCCGGGACGAGGCGAAATGGCCGACGGATCAGCAGAGGAAACAATAAGTCAAACGCAATCAAGCGACCACGCCACCGAACAGGGCCCAAATCAAACGAGCCATGCCATCAAACAAGCCTACCAAATCGGATCGAGCAATCAAACGAGCCATGCCATCAATAGCCTACGAAATCGAGCCGCATCGGCCCGACGGCGCCGCGCCACATTCCCTACCTCGCGGATCAGGAGGCTAATCGCATCTGGGGATTCCAGAACGGCCCAAACAAGCGGCACCAATCATTCATCGGCTAGAAATGAAGGGAGGACGAACCGGGTGGGGGATCGCGGAGGGCGGCGTGGGCCGGTACCGCCGGCGGCTTCGGGGGATGGGGTCGCCGGCGGCGGTGGAGGGATCGCCCCCCGGCTTCGTCGCGCTGGCTCGCGGGCCTGTGGTCGCGCAAACGAAGCACGGCGACGTGAGGGGAACCAGGTGGCTTGGGGTGATGCGGGGATCCCGTGTTTATTATTATTCTCCCAGTAGTATATTTCTGTAGTTTTGTCTCGCGGTGGATTAGTGGACGGTCAAGGCGGCCATTGGCCATTCCCACGGACACCTGAGCTTCTTTTGCCAGGTGGCAGGTGCCCTGGTTGAAACGCTCCTGCGCTAATATTTGTCTCACCTTTGAAAAGGACACAGAGTGAAAAAATGGTGAAAATGATGGGTATTTAAAACCCAATTTCTCCCATTATTATTATCATGTTGTTAGAAGTTAATTCAAAACAAAACATGCACAAAACAATTGGTATGCCGAAAGTTCAAACATGCAAAGGAAACACGGGACCGATCACATGCTAGATCGTCCAATAGATCAGAAGGTCCAAAAGGATAGGGTAGGTATAATCGAACTGTCATGAATAGACCGTCTAATTTCTCCATCACTTGTGAGGGGTTTCAAGAGGATAGAGAGTTTGTGTCCCCAGATCGGTTGGTTCCCTTCAGATCTTGGCAGTTTGTGTGTTTTTTAAGGAGTACTTTTAGCTGGCGTTTGGTGTGGCGACCACGACATCTTCTTCTGTGTTGTTCTGTGGTTCTGCTTGGGGTGATGCTCCAGCCGATGTTGCTTCAACGACTTTTAGATCTCGTCTCAAGAGGCGAGTGGCTATTGTGGTCTTCAAAGCCTTGTATGGCGAGGGCATTTGCAGGTGTTGCTTTTCTTTACTGTTGGTTCAGTGCAATTTTCAATCACCGGCGGGCAGCATACAATCGAGGAAGAAGAAGACTAGTATGCTTTTTTATTGTAATTTTATTTTTTATTGGTCGTTCTACGTCCAGTTGTCTATCCATTGTACTGGCCTTTGTTTTCCTCGATGATAATCAGATTTAAGATGCCCTTTGGGTGTCTTTATTCAAAAAAAAAGAGAGGATAGGGTAGGTATAATCGAACTGTCATGAATAGACCGTCTAATTTCTCCATCACTTGTGAGGGATTTCAATGAGGATGATGATGGTTTTCCATTGCTCTCGTACTGGATGATTTCCATGTTTGTTGCTTTAAGCATTGTAGGATTTTTGGAACCTATAGAGCAAATGTCATCACTCGGGTAACGCTCGGGACGGTGGATGTCGCGCTTCTGAATTTCATTATCCTTGGCTTTGTTCCAAAACTTCCAAGGGCCAGCCGAATTACCCCATATAGGCCCATTGCGCTCGTTAACATGATCCTCAAATTAGTGGTCAGGACATATGCTTTTATACTTGGCCATGTTGCTAGCAAAATCGTAGACCGGGGCCAAATGTTGTTCATCATGGGACGCCATATCTTTGAGGACATTTTCTGTCTCCATGAAATCATCGACGAAGTTAAGAGATCTAACAAAAAAAACATCTTTGTGAAGCTGGATTTTGAGAGAGGGTATGCTTCGCAAAAAATTCCAAACCAGTTTTGTTCACCGCCTTATGCAGATGTGGTCTGGGAAGGACAAACTATCATATGCATCAACGAGGAAGTGGGGCCCTTCTTGAGAAATAGATGCGGCCTTAGGCAAGTGGATCCGATATCCCCTTTGATGTTTGACATTGTTGTCGACACTTTTATCTACTTTGTTGGGCCAACCTGGGCAAACAGGTCATCTTTCCAGCATAGCGTTGCACCTTATCCCTAGGAGGAGGGCTCACATCTTCAATACAATGACAATACCATTCTCATGTTCAAGCCTGATCAACATAGCATAGCCACCATCATGTTGGGGAACACAGTATTTCAAAAAAATTCCTACGATCACGCAAGATCTATCTAGGAGATGCATAGCAACGAGACGGGAGAGTGTGTCCATGTACCCTCATAGACCGAAAGCGGAAGCATTTAGTAACAAGGTTGATATAGTCGAACGTCTTCACGTTTCAACCGATCCAAGTACCGAACGTACGACACCTTCGTGTTCAGCACACGTTTAGCACGATGACGTCCCTCGAGCTCTTGATCCAGTTGAGGACGAGGGAGAGTTTCGTCAGCACGACGGCCTGGCGACAACGATGATGAAGTTACCGGTGCAGGGCTTAGCCTAAGCACTACGACGATATGACCGAGGTGTTAAACTGTGGAGGGGGCACCGCACACGGCTAAGAGAAGACTTGTTGTGTCTTTGGGGTGCCCCCCTCCCCCGTATATAAAGGAGGGGAGGAGGAGGAGGCCGGCCCCCTAGGGGCGCGCCAAGTGTGGGGAGTCCTACTAGGACTCCCTAGTCCTAGTAGGATTCCCCTTGCTTTTTCCTTTTCCGGAGTAGCAAAGAGGAAAGAGAGAAGGAGTGGGAGAGGGAAAGGGGGGCGCCGCCCCCACCCCTTGTCCAATTCGGATTGGCAAGGGGGGGCGTGCGCCACCTTCTATGGCCGGCTTTTTATTCTCCACTAAGGCCCATGTTGGCCCATTACCTTCCCGGGGGGGGTTCCGGTAACCTCCTGGTACTCCGAAACTTATCCGAAACTTCCCGAAACCATTTCGGTGTCTGAATGTAACCTTCCAATATATGAATCTTTACCTCTCGACCATTTCGAGACTCCTCGTCATGTCTGTGGTCTCATCCAGGACTCCGACAAAACTTCGGTCATCAAATCACATAACTCATAATACAAATTTTCATCGAACGTTTAGCGTGCGGACCCTACAGGTTTGAGAACTATGTAGACATGACCGAGACACAACTCCGGTCAATAACCAATAGCGGAACCAGGATGCTCATATTGGCTCCTACATATTCTACGAAGATCTTTATCGGTCAAACCGCATAACAACATACGTTATTCCCTTTGTCATCGGTATGTTACTTGCCCGAGATTCTATCGTCGGTATCATCATACCTAGTTCAATCTCGTTACCGGCAAGTCTCTTTACTCATTCTGTAATGCATCATCCCGTAACTAACTCATTAGTCACATTGCTTGCAAGGCTTATAGTGATGTGCATTACCGAGAGGGCCCAGAGATACCTCTCCGATACACTGAGTGACAAATCCTAATCTCGATCTATGACAAGGGGGGCGCGCGCCACCTCCTATGGACGGCCCTCTCTTCTCCACTAAGGCCCATGTCGGTACTCCGAAACTTATCTGAAACTTTCTGAAACCCTTTCGGTGTCCGAATACTACCTTCCAATATATCAATCTTTACCTCTCGACCATTTTGAGACTCCTCGTCATGTTCGTGATCTCATCCGGGACTCCGAACAAACTTCAGTCACCAAAACACATAACTCATAATACAAATTGTCATGAAACGTTAAGCGTGCGGACCCTATGGGTTCGAGAACTATGTAGACATGATCGAGACACATCTTCGGTCAATAACCAATAGCGGAACCTGGATGCTCATATTAGCTCCTACATATTCTACGAAGATCTTTATCGGTCGTACCGTAATGACAACATATGGTATTCCCTTTGTCATCGGTATGTTACTTGCCCGAGATTCGGTCGTTGGTATCATCATACCTAGTTCAATCTCGTTACTGGCAAGTCTCTTTACTCGTTCCGTAATGCATCATCCTGCAACTAACTCATTAGTCACATTGCTTGCAAGGCTTATACGGATGTGCATTACCGAGAGGGCCCAGAGATACCTCTCCGATACTCGGAGTGACAAATCCTAATCTTGATCTATGCCAACCCAACAAACACCTTCGGAGACACCTGTAGAGCATATTTATAATCACCCAGTTATGTTGTGACGTTTGATAGCACACAAGGTGTTCCTCCGGTATTCGGGAGTTGCATAATATCATAGTCATAGGAATATGTATAAGTCATGAAGAAAGCAATAGCAATAAAACTTAACGATCATTATGCTAAGTGATACGTCTCCAACGTATCTATAATTTTTTATTGTTCCATGCTATTATATTATGAATCGTGGATGTTTTATATGCATTTATATGCTATTTTATATGATTTTTGGGACTAACCTATTAAACTAGATCCCAGTGCCAGTTTCTGTTTTTTCCTTGTTTTTGAGTATCGCAGAAAAGGAATACCAAACGGAGTCCAATTGACGTGCCAATTTTTGATGATTTTTTTGTTGGGGAACGTAGTAGTTTCAAAAAAATTCCTACGCACACGCAAGATCATGGTGATGCAGAGCAACGAGAGGGGAGAGTGTTGTCCACGTACCCTCATAGACCGAAAGCGAAGCGTTAACTGCTAGCGGTTGATGTAGTCGTACGTCTTCACGATCTGACCGATCAAGTACCGAACGCACGACACCTCCAAGTTCAGCACACGTTCAGCCCGATGACGTCCCTCGAACTCCGATCCAGCCGAGTGTTGAGGGAGAGTTTCACAAGACGACGGCGCGGCGTGGTGACGATGATGATGTTCTCTCGACGCAGGCTTCGCCTAAGCACCGCCTGAGATATCGAGGTGGACTATGGTGGAGGGGGGCACCGCACACGACTAAAAGATCAAATCAATTGTTGTGTCTTTGGGGTGCCCCCTGCCCCCGTATATAAAGGAGCAAGGGGGGAGGTGCGGCCGGCCAGGAGGGGCGTGCCAGGAGGATTCCTATCCCATCGGGAGTAGGACTCCCTCCCTTTTCCTTGTTGGATTAGGAGTTGAGGGGGAAGGAGGAGGGAGAGAGGAAGGAAAGGGGGGCGCCGCCCCCCTCTCCTTGTCCTATTCGGACTAGGGGGGAGGGGCGCGCGGCCCTGCCCTAGCCGCCTCTCCTCTTCTCCACTAAGGCCCACTATGGCCCATTAAGCCCCCGGGGGGTTTCGGTAACCCCTCGGTACTCCGGTAAAATCCCGATTTCACCCGGAACACTTCCGATATCCAAATATAGGCTTCCAATATATTAATCTTCATGTCTCGACCATTTCGAGACTCCTCATTATGTCCGTGATCATATCCGGGACTCTGAACAACCTTCGGTACATCAAAACTCATAAACTCATAATATAACCGTCATCGAAACTTTAAGCATGCGGACCCTACGGGTTCAAGAACTATGTAGACATGACCGAGACACGTCTCCGGTCAATAACCAATAGCGGAACCTGGATGCTCATATTGGCTCCCACATATTCTCGAAGATCTTTATCGGTCGGACCGCATAACAACATCGTTGTTCCTTTGTCATCGATATGTTACTTGTCCGAGATTCGATCGTCGGTATCTCAATACCTAGTTCAATCTCATTCTTGGCAAGTCTCTTTACTCGTTCTATAATACATCATCCCTCAACTAACTCATTATTTGCAATGCTTGCAAGGCTTAAGTGATGTGCATTACCGAGAGGGCCCAGAGATACCTCTCCGACAATCGGAGTGACAAATCCTAACCTCGAAATACGCCAACCCAACAAGTACCTTCGTGAAGGAAATATGCCCTAGAGGCAATAATAAAGTTATTATTTATTTCCTTATTTCATGATAAATGTTTATTATTCATGCTAGAATTGTATTAACCGGAAACATAATACATGTGTGAATACATAGACAAACAGAGTGTCACTAGTATGCCTCTACTTGACTAGCTCGTTAATCAAAGATGGTTATGTTTCCTAACCATAGACATGAGTTGTCATTTGATTAACGGGATCACATCATTAGGAGAATGATCTGATTGACATGACCCATTCCGTTAGCCTAGCACTTGATCGCTTAGTGTGTTGCTATTGCTTTCTTCATGACTTATACACGTTCGTAACTATGAGATTATGCAACTCCGCTTACGGAGGAACACTTTGGTGCTACCAAACGCCACAACGTAATCGGGTGATTATAAAGGAGTACTACAGTGTCTCCAAAGGTACATGTTGGGTTGGCGATTTCGAGATTAGGTTTTGTCACTCCGATTGCCGGAGAGGTATCTCTGGCCCTCTCGGTAATGCACATCATTATAAGCCTTGCAAGCAATGTGACCAATGAGTTGGTTACGGATGATGCATTACGAACGAGTAAAGAGACTTGCCGGTGACGAGATTGAACTAGGTATTGATACCGACGATCGAATCTCGCAAGTAACATACCGATGACAAAGGGAACAACGATGTTGTTATGCGGTTTGACCGATAAAGATCTTCGAGAATATGTAGGAGCCAATATGGGCATCCAGGTCCCGCTATTGGTTATTGACCAAGAATAGTTCTAGGTCATGTCTACATAGTTCTCGAACCCGTAGGGTCCGCACGCTTAAGGTTTCGATGATGCTTATATTATGAGTTTATGAGTTTTGATGTACCAAGGAGTTCGAGTCCCGGATGAGATCGGGGACATGACGAGGAGTCTCGAAATGGTCGAGACGTAAAGATCGATATATTGGGCGACTATATTCGAGTTCGGAAAGGTTCCGAGTGATTCGGTATTTTTCGAGTACCGGGAGTTACGGAATACGGGGAAGAGTATTGGGCCTTAATGGGCCTTAGTGGGAAGGAGCCAGAGGTGGCGCTGCCCTCCCAAGCCCAGTCCGAATTGGACAAGGGGTTTGGGGCGCAGCCCACCTCTCCCTTCCTTCTCCACTTCCCCCCTTTCCCCCCTTCTCCTAGTTGGACTAGGAAAGAAGGAGTCCTACTCCCGGTGGGAGTAGGACTCCCCTTGGCGCGCCCTCCTCCTAGGGCCGGCCTCCTCCTCCCTCCCTCCTTTATATACGGGGGCAAGGGGGCACCCCATGACACACAAGTTGATCTACGGATCTTTCCTTAGCCGTGTGCGGTGCCCCCTTCCACCATATTCCACTTCGGTCATATCGTCGTAGAGCTTAGGCGAAGCCCTGCGCCGGAGAAGTCATATCGTCATGAGCTTAGGCGAAGCCCTGCGCCGGTGGAGCATCAACATCGCCACCACGCCGTCGTCTTGACGGAACTCATCCCGACACTTTGCTGGATCGGAGTCCGGGATCGCCATCGAGCTGAACGTGTGCGTAACTCGGAGGTGCCGACGCTCGGTGCTTGGATCGGTCGGATCGTGAAGACGCACGACTACATCAACAGCGTTGTTATAACGCTTCGCTTTCGGTCTCTGAGCGACGTGGACGGACACTCTCCTCTCGCTATGCCATCACCATGGTCTTGCGTGATCGTAGGAAAATTTTTGAAATTACTACGTTACCCATCGCGGCATCCGAGCCTGGTTTTATGCGTTGATGTCATGTGCACGAGTAGAACACAAGTGAGTTGTGGGCGATACAAGTCATACTGCCTACCAGCATGTCATACTTTGGTTAAGCGGTATTGTGAGATGAAGCGCCCGGACCGACATTACGCGTGACGCTTACGCGAGACTGGTTTCACCGCCCGAGCACTCGTTGCTTAAAGGTGACCGCGGTGTCTGCTCTCTCACTTTAGTTGAACCGAGTATGACTACGCCCGGTCCTTGAGAAGGTTAAAACGAGTCTATTTGACAAACTATCGCTGTGGTTTTGATGCGTAGGTAAGAACGGTTCTTGCTCAGCCCGTAGCAGCCACGTAAAACTTGCAACAACAAAGTAGAGGACGCCTAACTTGTTTTTGCAGGGCATGTTGTGATGTGATATGGTCAAGACGTGATGCTATATTTTATTGTATGAGATGATCATGTTTTGTAACCAAGTTATCGGCAATCGGCAGGAGCCATATGGTTGTCGCTTATTGTATGAAATGCAAAGCCATGTAATTGCTTTACTTTATCACTAAGCAATAGCGATAGTCGAGAAGCAATAGTTGGCGAGACGACAACGATGCTACGATGGAGATCAAGGTGTCGCACCGGTGACGATGGTGATCATGACGGTGCTTGGCGATGGAGATCACAAGCACAAGATGATGATGACCATATCATATCACTTATATTGATTGCATGTGATGTTTATCCTTTATGCATCTTATCTTGCTTTGATTGACGGTAGCATTATAAGATGATCTCTCACTAAATTATCAAGAAGTTTTCTCCCGAGTATGCACCGCTATGAAAGTTCTTCGTCTTTGAGACACCACGTGATGATCGGGTGTGATAGGCTCTACGCTCAAATACAACGGGTGCAAAACAGTTGCACGCGCGAATACTCAGGTTAAACTTGACGAGCCTAGCATATAACAGATATGGCCTCGAACACGGAGACCGAAGGTCGAACGTGAATCATATAGTAGATATGATCAACATAGTGATGTTCACCATTGAAACTACTCCATCTCACGTGATGATCGGACATGGTTTAGTTGATTTGGATCACGTAATCACTTAGATGACTAGAGAGATGTCTATCTAAGTGGGAGTTCTTAAGTAATATGATTAATTGAACTTTAATTTATCATGAACTTAGTCCCGTAGTATTTTGCAAATTATGTTGTAGATCAATAGCTCGCGTTGTTGCTTCCCTATGTTTTCATATGTGTTCCTAGAGAAAATTGTATTGAAAGATGTTAGTAGCAATGATGCGGATTGGATCCGTGATCTGAGGTTTATCCTCATTGCTGCGCAGAAGAATTATGTCCTTAATGCACCGCTAGGTGATGACCTATTGCAGGAGCAGATGCGACGTTATGAACGCTTGGCTAGCTCAATATGAGCGATACGACGTTATGAACGCTTGGCTAGCTCAATATGATGACTACTTGATAGTTTAGTGCACCATGCTTAACGGCTTAGAATCGGGACTTCAAAGACGTTTTGAACGTCATGGACCATATGAGATGTTCCAGAATTGAAGTTAATATTTCAAGCAAATACCGAGTTGAGAGATATGAAGTCTCCAACAAGTTCTATAGCTAAAAGATGGAGGAGAATCGCTCAACTAGTGAGCATGTGCTCAGATTGTCCGAGTACTTCAATCGCTTGAATCAAGTGGGAGTTAATCTTCCGATAAGATAGTGATTGACAGAATTCTCTAGTCACCATCACTAAGTTAGTAGAACTTCGTGATGAACTATAGTATGCAAGGGATGACGAAAAGATTCTCGAGCTCTTCGCGATGCTAAAATCGGCGAAGGTAGAAATCAAGAAAACATCAAGTGTTGATGGTTGACAAGACCACTAGTCTCAAGGAAAATGGCAAAGGAAGAAGGGAACTTCAAAAGGAACGGCAAGCAAGTTGTCGCTCGAGTGAAGAAGCCCAAGTCTAGACCTAAGCCCGAGACCGAGTACTTTTGCTGCAATGGAACTGGTCACTTTGGAAGCGAACTACCCCTGAATATTTGGTGGATAATAAGGATGGCAAAGTGAACAAAAGTATATTTGATATACAGGTTATTGATGTGTGCCTTACTAGTGTTTATAGTAGCCCCGAGTATTTGATACTGCGTTAGGTTGCTAAGATTAGTAACTCAAACAGGAGTTGCGAATGAATGAAAACTAGTTGAAGGGAAGTGACGATGAGTGTTGGAAGTAGTTCCAAGATTGATATGATCATCATCGCACACTCCCTATACTTTCGGGATTAGTGTTAAACCTAAATAAATGTTATTTGGTGTTTGCGTTGAGCATGAATATGATTTGATCATATTTATTGCAAAACGTTATTCATTTAAAGTCAAAGAATAATTGTTGTTCTTTACATGAATAAAACCTTAAATGGTCATACACCCAATGAAAATAGTTTTCAAAACGGTTATTCATTTAAAGTCAAAGAATAATCGTTGTTCGCTTAAATGAATAAAACCTTCATGGTTATGCACCCAATGAAAATAGTTTGTTGGATCTCGATCGTAGTGATACACATATTCATAATATTGATGCCAAAAGATGCAAAGTTAATAAAGATAGTGCAACTTATTTGTGGCACCGCCGTTTAGGTCATATTGGTGTAAAAGCATGAAGAAACTCCATGCCGATGGACTTTCGAATCACTTGATGCTTATGAACCATGCCTTATGGGCAAGATGACTAAAGACTCGCTTCTCCGGAACAATGGAGCGAGCAAATGACTTATTGGAAATAATACATACTTGATGTATGCGGTCCGATGAGTGTTAAAGCTCACGGCAAGTATCATTATTTTCGACCTTCACAAGATGATTTGAGCAGATATGAGTATATCTACTTAATGAAGCACAAGTCTGAAACATTTGAAAAGTTCAAATAATTTCAGAGTGAAGTGGAGAATCATCGTAATAAGAAAATAAAGTTTCTACGATCTGATCGTGGAGGAGAATATTTGAGTTACGAGTTTGGCCTTCATATAAAACAATGTGGAATAGTTTCACAGCTCACGCCACATGGAACACCATAACGTAATGGTGTGTCCGAACGTCATAACCGTACTTTATTTTGATATGGTGCGATCTATGATGTATCTTACCGATTTACCACTATCATTTTGGGGTTATGCATTAGAGACAAATGCATTCACGCTTAATAGGGCACCATCTAAATCCGCTGAGATGACACCGTATGAACTATGGTTTAGCAAGAAACCTAAGTCGTCGCTTTATTAAAGTTTGAGTTGTGATGCTTATGTGAAAAGTTTTCACCGATAAGCTCGAACCCAAATCGGAGAAGTGCGTCTTCATAGAATACCCAAAGGTAACTATTGGGTACACCTTCTATCATAGATCCGAAAGCAAGATATTTGTTGCTAAGATGGATCCTTTCTAGAGAAGAAATTTCTCTCGAAAGAAGTGAGTGGGAGGAAAGTAGAACTTGATGAGGTAATTGTACCTTCTCCTTATTGGAAAGTAGTTCATCACGAAATCAGTTCCGTGATTCCTACACCAATTAGTAAGGAAGTTAATGATGATGATCATGAAACTTCAGATCAAGTTGCTACCAAACCTCGTAGGTCTTCCAGAGTAAGATCAGCACCAGAGTGGTACGGTAATCATGTTCTGGAAGTCATGTTACTAGACCATGATGAACCTACGAACTATGAGGAAGCGATGATGAGCCCAGATTCCGCGAAATGGCTTGAGGCCATGAAATCTGAGATGGGATCCATGTATGAGAACAAAGTATGGACTTTGATGGAGTTGCCCGATGATCGGCAAGCCATAATATATAAATGGATCTTCAAGAGGAAGATGATGATGATAGTAGTGATACTATCTACAAAGTTCGACTTGTCGCAAAAAGGTTTTCGACAAGTTCAAGGTGTTGACTACAAATGAGATTTTCTCAATTGTAGCGATTCTTAAGTCTGTCGAATCATGTTAGCAATTGCCACATTTTATGAAATCTGCAAATGGATGGCAAAACTACATTCTTTAATGGATTTATTAAAGAAGAGTTGTATATGATGCAACCGAAGTTTTGTCAATCCTAAAGGAGCTAACAAAATGTGCAAGCTCCAATGATCCATCAATGGACCGGTGCAAGCATCTCGAGTTGGAATATACGCTTTGATGAGTTGATCAAAGCATATGGTTTTATATGACTTTTGGAGAAGCCTGTATTTACAAGAAAGTGAGTGGGAGCACTACAAGATTTCGACAAGTATATGTGAATGACATATTGTTGATCGGAAATAATGTAGAATTATTCGCAAAGCATAAAGGAGTGTTTGAAAGGGTTTTTCAAAGAAAGACCTCGGTGAAGCTGCTTATATATTGAGCATCAAGATCTATAGAGATAGATCAAGACGCTTGATAAGTTTTTCAATGAATACATACCTTGTCAATATTTTGAAGAAGTTCAAATGGAACAGTCAAAGAAAAGTTCTTGCCTGTGTTGCAAAGGTGTGAAATTGAGTGAGACTCAAATCCCACCACGGCAGAAAATAGAAAAGAGAATGAAAGTCATTCCCTATGCCTCACCATAGGTTCTATAAAGTATGCTATGCTATGTACTGCACCTATTATATACCTTGCTCTGAATTTGGCAAGGAATACAATAGTGATCTAGGAGTAGATCATCGGACATTGGTCAAGAACATCCTTAGTGAGGACTAAGGAAATATTTCTCGATTATGGAGGTGATAAAAGAGCCCGTCAGAAAGAGTAACATCGATGCAAGCTTTTTACACTGATCCAGATGACTCTAAGTCTCAATCTGGATACATATTGAAAGTGGGAGCAATTAGCTAGAGTAGCTCCGCAGAGCATTGTAGACATAGAATATTTGCAAAATAGATACGGCTCAATGTGATGAACTTGCTGACTAAGCTTCTCTCACGAGCAAAACATGATCATACCTTAGTACTCTTTGGGTGTTAATCACATAGCGATGTGAACTAGATTATTGACTCTAGTAAACCCTTTGGGTGTTGGTCACATGACGATGTGAACTATGGGTATTAATCACATACAGATGTGAATATTAGTGTTGAATCACATGATGATGTGAACTAGATTATTGACTCTAGTGCAAGTGGGAGATCAAGGAAATATGCCCTAGAGGCAATAATAAAGTTATTATTTATTTCCTTATTTCATGATAAATGTTTATTATTCATGCTAGAATTGTATTAACCGAAACATAATACATGTGTGAATACATAGACAAACAGAGTGTCACTAGTATGCCTCTACTTGACTAGCTCGTTAATCAAAGATGGTTATGTTTCCTAACCATAGACATGAGTTGTCATTTGATTAACGGGATCACATCATTAGGAGAATGATCTGATTGACATGACCCATTCCGTTAGCCTAGCACTTGATCGCTTAGTGTGTTGCTATTGCTTTCTTCATGACTTATACACGTTCCTCGTAACTATGAGATTATGCAACTCCGCTTACGGAGGAACACTTTGGTGCTACCAAACGTCACAACGAATCGGGTGATTATAAAGGAGTACTACAGGTGTCTCCAAAGGTACATGTTGGGTTGGCGATTTGAGATTAGGTTTTGTCACTCCGATTGCCTGGAGAGGTATCTCTGGCCCTCTCGGTAATGCACATCATTATAAGCCTTGCAAGCAATGTGACCAATGAGTTGGTTACGGGATGATGCATTACGAACGAGTAAAGAGACTTGCGGTGACGAGATTGAACTAGGTATTGGATACCGACGATCGAATCTCGGGCAAGTAACATACCGATGACAAAGGGAACAACGATGTTGTTATGCGGTTTGACCGATAAAGATCTTCGAGAATATGTAGGAGCCAATATGGGCATCCAGGTCCCGCTATTGGTTATTGACCAAGAATAGTTCTAGGTCATGTCTACATAGTTCTCGAACCCGTAGGGTCCGCACGCTTAAGGTTTCGGCGATGCTTATATTATGAGTTTATGAGTTTTGATGTACCGAAGGAGTTCGGAGTCCCGGATGAGATCGGGACATGACGAGGAGTCTCAAATGGTCGAGACGTAAAGATCGATATATTGGACGACTATATTCGAGTTCGGAAAGGTTCCGAGTGATTCGGTATTTTTCGAGTACCGGGAGTTACGGGAATACGGGAAGAGTATTGGGCCTTAATGGGCCTTAGTGGGAAGGAGCCAGGAGGTGGCGCGCCCTCCCAAGCCCAGTCCGAATTGGACAAGGGGTTTGGGCGCAGCCCACCTCTCCTTCCTTCTCCACTTCCCCTTTCCCCTTCTCCTAGTTGGACTAGAAAGAAGGAGTCCTACTCCCTGGGAGTAGGACTCCCTTGGCGCCCTCCTCCTAGGGCCGGCCTCCTCCTCCCTCCCTCCTTTATATACGGGGCAAGGGGCACCCCATGACACACAAGTTGATCTACGGATCTTTCCTTAGCCGTGCGGTGCCCCTTCCACCATATTCCACTTCGGTCATATCGTCATGAGCTTAGGCGAAGCCTCGCTACGGAGAAGTCATATCGTCATGAGCTTAGGCGAAGCCCTGCGTCGGTGGAGCATCAACATCGCCACCACGCCGTCAGGTCGACGGAACTCATCCCGACACTTTGCTGGATCGGAGTCCGGGATCGCCATCGAGCTGAACGTGTGCGTAACTCGGAGGTGCCGTGACGCTCGGTGCTTGGATCGGTCGGATCGTGAAGACGCACGACTACATCAACCGCGTTGTTATAACGCTTCGCTTTCGGTCTCACGAGGGTACGTGGACGGACACTCTCCCCTCTCGTTGCTATGCCATCACCATGGTCTTGCGTGATCGTAGGAAAATTTTTGAAATTACTACGTTACCCATCACTTCGGAGACACCTGCAGAGCACCTTTATAATCACCCAGCTACGTTGTGACGTTTGGTAGCACACAAAGTGTTCCTCCTGTAAACGGGAGTTGCATAATCGCATAGTCATAGGAACATGTATAAGTCATGAAGAAAGCAATAGCAACATACTAAACGATCGAGTGCTAAGCTAACGGAATGGGTCAAGTCAATCACATCATTCTCCTAATGATGTGATCCCGTTAATCAAATGACAACTCATGTCAATGGCTAGGAAACATAACCATCTTTGATCAACGAGCTAGTCAAGTAGAGGCATACTAGTGACACTCTGTTTGTCTATGTATTCACACAAGTATTATGTTTCCGGTTAATACAATTCTAGCATGAATAATAAACATTTATCATGAAATAAGGAAATAAATAATAACTTTATTATTGCCTTTAGGGCATATTTCCTTCAGTCTCCCACTTGCACCAGAGTCAATAATCTATATCACATCGCCATGTGATTTAACATCAATAGTTCACATCACCATGTGATTAACACCCATAGTTCACATCGTCATGTGACCAACACCCAAAGGGTTTACTAGAGTCAATAATCTAGTTCACATCGCTATGTGATTAACACCCAAAGTGTACTAAGGTGTGATCATGTTTTGCTTGTGAGCGAAGTTTAGTCAACGAGTCTGCCATATTCAGATCCGTATGTATTTTGCAAATTTCTATGTCTACAATGCTCTGCACGGAGCTACTTTAGCTAATTGCTCCCACTTTCAATATGTATCCAGATGAAGACTTAGAGTCATCTCGGATCGCTGCCAAACTTGTATCAACGTAACCTTTACGATTTAACCTTTTGTCACCTCCATAATCGAGAAACATATTGATGTCTACTACACAACCTTCTTCTTGTAGACGTTGTTGGGCCTGCAAGTGCACAGGTTTGTAGGACAGTAGCAAATTTCCCTCAAGTGGATGACCTAAGGTTTATCAATCCATGGAGGCGAGGGATGAAGATGGTCTCTCTCAAGCAACCCCGCAACGAAATAACAAAGAGTCTCTTGTGTCCCCAACACACCCAATACAATGGTAAATTGTATAGGTGCACTAGTTCGGCGAAGAGATGGTGATACAAGTGCAATATGGATGGTAGATATAGGTTTTTGTAATCTGAAAATATAAAAACAGCAAGGTAACAAGTGGTAAAAGTGAGCGTAAATGGTATTGCAATGATAGGAAACAAGGCCTAGGGTTCATACTTTCACTAGTGCAAGTTCTCTCAACAATAATAACATAGATAGATCATATAACAATCCCTCAACATGCAACAAAGAGTCACTCCAAAGCCACTAATAGCGGAGAACAAACGTAGAGATTATGGTAGGGTACGAAACCACCTCAAAGTTATTCTTTCCAATCAATCCGTTGGGCTATTCCTATAAGTGTCACAAACAGCCCTAGAGTTCGTACTAGAATAACACCTTAAGATACAAATCAACCAAAACCCTAATGTCACCTAGATACTCCATTGTCACCTCAAGTATCTGTGGGTATGATTATACGATATGCATCACACAATCTCAGATTCATCCAACCAACATAAAAGTACTTCAAAGAATGCCCCAAAGTTTCTATCGGAGAATCAAGAACGTGTGCCAACCCCTATGCATAGGTTCATGGGCGGAACCCGCAAGTTGGTCACCAAAACATACATCAAGTGGCACATGATATCCCATTGTCACCACGGATAAGCACGGCAAGACATACATCAAGTGTTCTCATAAAAGACTCAATCCGATAAGATAACTTCAAAGGGAAACTCAATTCATCACAAGAGAGTAGAGGGGAGAAACACCATAAGATCCAACTACAATAGCAAAGCTCGGATACATCAAGATCGTGCCATAGAGGGAACACGAGAGAGAACACGAGAGAGAGAGAGAGAGAGAGAGAGAGAGAGATCAAACACATAGCTACTGGTACATACCCTCAGCCCCGAGGGTGAACTACTCCCTCCTCGTCATGGATAGCGCCGGATGATGAAGATGGCCACGGTGATGGGATCCTCCCGGCAGGTGCCGAACGGGCTCCCGAGAGGTTTTGGTGGCTACAGAGGCTTGCGGCGGCGGAACTCCCGATCTATCTTCGTTCTAGAAGTTTTAGGGTACGAGGTATATATGGGTGAAAGGAGTACGCCGTGGAGCTACGGGGCCCATGAAGCAAGGGGCGTGCCTGGGTGGGCGCCCACCACCCTCGTGAGCACCTCCCGTATCTTCCGACGTGGGTTCCAAGTCCATCGTGGGTTTCCTTCCAAAATAACTTCTCCAGCTTGATTTCGTTCCGCTTTGACTCAAATCGATATTCCTTTTCCTCAAACACCGAAATAGGCATAAAACAAAGAATCTGGCTGGGCCTCCGGTTAATAGGTTAGTCCCAAAAATAATATAAAAGTGGAAAATAAAGCCCAATATTTCCTAAAACAGTATATAATATAGCATGGAGCAATCAAAAATTATAGATACGTTGGAGAGGTATCAAGCATCCCCAAGCTTAATTCATGCTCGTCCTCGAGTAGGTAAATGATAAAAAAGATAATTTTTGATGTGGAATGCTACTTGGCATAATTTCAATGTAAATCTTATTAATTGTTGTATGAATATTCAGATCCATAAGATTCAAGACAAAAGTTCATATTGACATAAAAATAATAATACTTCAAGCATACTAATCAAAGCAATCATGTCTTCTCAAAATAACATGGCCAAATAAAGTTATCCCTACAAAATCATATAGTCTGGCTATGCTCCATCTTCCCCACACAAAGTATTTAAATCATGCACAACCCCGATGACAAGCCAAGCAATTGTTTCATACTTTAACATTTTCAAAACTTTTTCAATCTTCACGCAATACATGAGCGTGAGCCATGGATATAGCACTATATGTGGAATAGAATGGCGGTTGTGGAGAAGACAAAAATAGGGAAGATAGTCTCACATCAACTAGGCGTATCAACGGGCTATGGAGATGCCCATCAATAGATATCAATGTGAGTGAGTAGGGATTGCCATGCAATGGATGCACTAGAGCTATAAGTATATGAAAGCTCAACAAAAGAAACTAAGTGGGTGTGCATCCAACTCGCTTGCTCACGAAGACCTAGGGCATTTGAGGAAGCCCATCATTGGAATATACAAGCCAAGTTCTATAATGAAAAATTCCCACTAGTATATGAAAGTGACAAAATGAGAGACTCTCTATCATGAAGATCATGGTGCTACTTTGAAGCACAAGTGTGGTAAAAGGATAGTAACATTTTCCCTTCTCTCTTTTTCTCTCATTTTATTATTTGGGCATTTTCTTTTTTTTATGGCCTCTTTTTTATTTTTTTATTTTTCGTCCGGAATCTCATCCCGACTTGTGGGGGAATCATAGTCTACATCATCCTTTCCTCACTTGGGACAATGCTCTAATAATGATGATCATCACACTTTTATTTTCTTACAACTCAACAATTACAACTCGATACTTAGAACAAAATATGACTCTATACGAATGCCTCCGGCGGTGTACCGGGATATGCAATGATTCATGCGTGACATGTATGAAAGAATTATGAACGGTGGCTTTGCCACAAATACGATGTCAACTACATGATCATGCTAGCAATATGACAATGATGGAGCGTGTCATAATAAACGGAGCAGTGGAAAGTTGCATTGCAATATATCTCGGAATGGCTATGGAAATGCCATGATAGGTAGGTATGGTGGCTGTTTTGAGGAAGGTATATGGTGGGTGTATGATACCGGCGAAAGGTGCGCGGTATTAGAGAGGCTAGCAATAGTGGAAGGATGGGAAAAGTGCGATAATCCATGGACTCAACATTAGTCATAAAGAACTCATATACTTATTGCAAAAATCTAGAAGTTATCAAAGCAAAGTATTACGCGATGCTCCTAGGGGATAGATTGGTAGGAAAAGACCATCGTCATCCCCAACCGCCACTCATAAGGAAGACAATCAATAAATAAATCATGCTCCGAAGTTCATCACATAACGGTTCACCATACGTGCATGCTACGGGAATCACAAACTTCAACACAAGTATTCTTTAAATTCACAACTACTCAACTAGCATGGCTCTAATATCATCATCTTCATATCTCAAAACAATTATCAAGCATCAAACTTATCCTAGTATTCAACGCACTCAAAAGAAAGTTTCACATATCTTGAATACCAAGTATATTAACATTAAGCAAATTACCATGCTATTAACGACTCTCAAAATAATACAAGTTAAGCATGAGAGATCAAGTTTCTTTAAAACAAATCCACCACCGTGCTCTAAAAGATCTAAGTGAAGCACTAGAGCAAAAATTATCACGCTCAAAGATATAAGTGAAGCACTATGAGCAAACTATCAAGCTCAAAAGATATAAGTGAAGCACATAGAGTATTCTATCAAATTCCAATTCATGTATGGATCTCTAAAAAGGTGTGTACAGCAAGGATGATTGTGGTAAACTAACAAGCAAATACGCAAATAATACAAGACGCTCCAAGCAAAACACTTATCATGTGGTGAATAAAATATAGCTCCAAGTAAATTACCGATGGAAGTGGATTTAAAGAGGGGATGCCTTCCGGGCATCCCCAAGCTTTGACTTTTGGTGTCCTTGATTATATTGGGGTGCCATGGGCATCCCCAAGCTTAGGCTCTTGCCACTCCTTGTTCCATAATCCATCAAAAGAATTCACCCAAAACTTCAAAACTTCACAACACAAAACTCAATAGAAATCGCGAGAGCTCCGTTAGAGAAAGAAAACAAAAGACTACTTTAAGGTACTGTAATGAACTCATTCTTTATTTATATTGGTGTTAAACCTACTGTATTCCAACTTCTCTATGGTTTATAAACTATTTTACTAGCCATAGATTCATCAAAATAAGCAAACAACACACGAAAAACAGAATCTGTCAAAAACAGATCAGTCTGTAGTAATCCGTAACTAACGCAACCTTCTGGAACTCCAAAAATTCTAAAATAAATTGGTGGACCTGAGAAATTTGTCTAGTGATCATCTGCAAAAAGAATCAACTAATTATCACTTCCCAGTAAAAAGTTCTAGCTAATCTCGTGAGTGCTAAAGTTTCTGTTTTTTACAGCATGATCATAAAGACTTCACCCAAGTCTTCCCAAAGGTTCTACTTGGCACAAACACTAATTAAAACATGAAAACCACATCTATCCAGAGGCTAGATGGATTATTTATTACTAAACAGAACCAAAAAGCAAGAAACTAAAATAAAATTGGGTTGCCTCCCAACAAGCGCTATCGTTTAACGCCCCTAGCTAGGCATGATGATTTCAATGATGCTCACATAAGAGATAAGAATTGAAACATAAAGAGAGCATCATGAAGAATATGACTAGCACATTTAAGTCTAACCCACTTCCTATGCATAGGGATTTTGTGAGCAAACAACTTATGGGAACAATAATCAACAAGCATAGGAAGGTAAAACAAGCATAGCTTCAAAACTTTAAGCACATAGAGAGGAAACTTGATATTATTGCAATTCCTAGTTTCCTACAAGCATATATTCCTCCCTCATAATAATTTTCAGTAGCATCATGAATGAATTCAACAATACAACCAGCACCTAAAGCATTCTTTTCATGATTTACTTGCATAAAATTTTGCTACTCTCCACATAAGCAAAATTCTTCTCATGAATAATAGTGGGAGCAAACTCAACTAAATAACTATCATGTGATTGAATATTAAGATCAAGATGACAAGTTTCATGGTTATCATTATTCTTTAAAGCATACGTGTCATCACAATAATCATCATAGATAGGAGGCATGCTTTCATCATAGTAAATTTGCTCATCAAAGCTTGGGGGACAAAAAATATCATCTTCGTCAAACATAGCATCCCCAAGCTTGTGGCTTTGCATATCATTAGCATCATGGATATTCAAGGAATTCATACTAACAACATTGCAATCATGCTCATCCTATAAATATTTAGTGCCAAACATTTGTTGGAAATATGCCCTAGAGGCAATAATAAATTAGTTATTATTATATTTCCTTGTTCATGATAATCGTTTATTATCCATACTATAATTGTATTGATAGGAAACTCAGATACATGTGTGGGTATATAGACAACATCATGTCCCTAGTAAGCCTCTAGTTGACTAGCTCGTTGATCAATAGATGGTTACGGTTTCCTGACCATGGACATTGGATGTCATTGATAACGGGATCACATCATTAGGAGAATGATGTGATGGACAAGACCCAATCCTAAGCCTAGCACAAAGATCGTAGTTCGTATGCTGAAGCTTTTCTAATGTCAAGTATCATTTCCTTAGACCATGAGATTGTGCAACTCCCGGATACCGTAGGAATGCTTTGGGTGTACCAAAGGTCACAACGAATCGGGTGGCTATAAAGGTGCATTACAGGTATCTCCGAAAGTGTCTGCTGGGTTGGCATGAATCAAGATCGGGATTTGTCACTCCGGTTGACGGAGAGGTATCTCTGGGCCCACTCGGTAGGACATCATCATAATGTGCACAATGTGATCAAAGAGTTGATCGCGGGATGATGTGTTACGAACGAGTAAAGAGACTTGCCGTAACGAGATTGAACAAGGTATCGGATACCGACGATCGAATCTCGGCAAGTACAATACCACTAGACAAAGGGAATTGTATACGGATCGATTGAGTCCTTGACATCGTGGTTCATCCGATGAGATCATCGTGGAACATGTGGGAGCCAACATGGGTATCCAGATCCCGCTGTTGGTTATTGACCGGAGAACGCCTCGGTCATGTTCAAGATGGTTCCCGAACCCGTAGGGTCTACACACTTACGGTTCGATGACGCTAGGGTTATAAAGGAAGTTTGTATGTGGTTACCGAATGTTGTTCGGAGTCCCGGATGAGATCCCGGATGTCACGAGGAGTTCCGGAATGGTCCGGAGGTAAAGATTTATATATGGGAAGTCCTGTTTTGGTCACCGGAAAAGTTTCGGGTTTTTCCGGTAACGTACCGGGACCACCGGGAGGGTCCTGGGGGTCCACCAAGTGGGGCCACCAACCCCAGAAGGCTGCGTGGGCCAAGGGTGGGATGGGGACCAGCCCTAGGTGGGCTGGGGCGCCCCCCACCAAGGCCCAAGGCGTGGGAAGAGTGGGGAGGGGCAAACCCTAGGTCCAGATGGGCCTTAAGGCCCACCTAGTGGGCGCCCCCCTTGGCCGCCCCCCTTAGATGGGATCTAGGGCTGGCCGCACCCTCGGGTGGAAACCTAAAGGCGCAGCCCCCTTCCCCCCTATATATACTTGAGGTTTTGGGGCTGCCATTGCTGGATGGAGTCTTCCTCAACCTCTCCCTCTCTCCTTGCTGGATCAAGGCATGGGAGACGTCACCGGCTGTACGTGTGTTGAACGCGGAGGTGCCGTCCGCTCGCACTAGGATCTCCGGTGATTTGGATCACGACAGCACGACTCCTTCAACCCCATTCTCTTGAACGCTTCCGCTTAGCGATCTACAAGGGTATGTAGATGCACTCTCCTTCCCTCGTTGCTGGTTTCTCCATAGATATATCTTGGTGACACGAGGGAAAATTTTGAATTTCTGCCACGCTCCCCAACAAAGGGCATCATGAGCTAGGTCTATTGCGTAGATTCTTTGCACGAGTAGAACACAAAGTAGTTGTGGGCGTTGATGATGTTCAATATGCTTACGTTATTAGTCCAATCTTGTTTCGACGGTATTGTGGGATGAAGCGCCCGGACCGACCTTACACGCACACTTACGTGAGACAGTTCCACCGATCGACATGCAATTGGTGCATAAGGTGGCTAGCGGGTGCCGCCTCTCCACTTTAGTCTAAACGGATTCGATGAAAAGGGTCCTTATGAAGGGTAAATAGCAATTGGCATATCACGTTGTGGTTTTATGTAGGTAAGAAACGTTTGCTAGAAACCCATAGCAGCCACGTAAAACATGCAAACAACAATTAGAGGACGTCTAACTTGTTTTTGCAGGGTATGCTATGTGATGTGATATGGCCAAGAAGAATGTGATGAATGATATGTGATGTATGAGATCGATCATGTTCTTGTAATAGGAATCACGACTTGCATGTCGTTGAGTATGACAACCGGCAGGAGCCATAGGAGTTGTCTTTATTTATTGTATGACCTGCGTGTCATTGAACAACGCCATGTAAATACTTTACTTTATTGCTAGCCGGTAGCCATAGTAGTAGAAGTAATAAGTTGGCGAGACAACTTCATGGAGACACGATGATGGAGATCATGATGATGGAGATCATGGTGTCATGCCGGTGACGATGATGATCATGGAGCCTCGAAGATGGAGATACAAAGGAGCAAAATGATATTGGCCATATCATGTCACTATTTGATTGCATGTGATGTTTATCATGTTTATGCATCTTATTTGCTTAGAACGACGGTAGTAAATAAGATGATCCCTTACAAAAATTTCAAGAAGTGTTCTCCCCTAACTGTGCACCGCTGCTAAAGTTCGTCGCTTCAAGCACCACGTGATGATCGGGTGTGATAGATCCTTACGCTCACATACAACGGGTGTAAGACAGTTTTACACATGCAAAACACTTAGGGTTAACTTGACGAGCCTAGCATGTACAGACATGGCCTCGAACACGAGACCGAAAGGTCGAGCATGAGTCGATAGTAGATACGATCAACATGAAGATGTTCACCGATGATGACTAGTCCGTCTCACGTGATGATCGGACACGGCCTAGTTGACTCGGATCGTAATCACTTAGATGACTAGAGGGATGTCTATTTGAGTGGGAGTTCATAAGATGAACTTAATTATCCTGAACATAGTCAAAACCCTTTGCAAATTATGTCATAGCTCACGCTTTAGTTCCACTGCTTAGATATATTCCTAGAGAAAATATAGTTGAAAGTTGACAAGAGCGATTATGCGGACAATAGAAAGCTTATGTCCTTAATGCACCGCCAGTGTGCTGAACCCCAAACGTCGCTTGTGGATGTTGCGAACATCGGACATACACGCTTTGATAACTACGTGATAGTTCAGTTAAACGGTTTAGAGTTGAGGCACCAAAGACGTTTTGAAACATCGCGAACATATGAGATGTTTCGAGGGCTGAATTGGGATTTCAGGCTCGTGCTCACGCCAAGAGGTATAAGACCTCCGACGATTGTCTTAGCCTGCAAACTAAGGGAGAAAAGCTCAATCGTTGAGCTTGTGCTCAGATTGTCTGAGTGCAACAATCACTTGAACCGAGTGGGAGTTGATCTTCCAGATGAGATAGTGATGTTTCTCCAAAGTCATTGCCACCAAGCTGCTAGAGCTTCGTGATGAACTATAACATATCAGGAATAGATATGATGATCCTTGAGCTATTCGCAATGTTCGACACCGCGAATGTAGAAATCAAGAAGGAGCATCAATTGTTGATGGTTGGTGAAACCACTAGTTTCAAGAAGGGCAAGGGCAAGAAGGGATACTTCATGAAACGGCAATTCAGTTGCTGCTCTAGTGAAGAAACCTAAGGTTGAACCCAAACCCGAGACTAAGTGCTTCTGTAATAAGGGGAACAACCACTGGAGCAGAATTACCCTAGATACTTGGTAGATAAGAAGGCTGGCAAGGTCGATAGAAGTATATTGGATATACATTATGTTAATGTGTACTTTACTAGTACTCCTAGTAGCACCAGGGTATTAGACACCGGTTCGATTGCTAAGTGTTAGTAACTCAAAATAAAAGGCTACGGAATAAACGGAGACTAACTAAAGCTGAGCTGACGATACGTGTTGGAAGTGTTTCCTGTTGGGGAACGTAGTAATTTCAAAAAATTTCCTACGCACACACAAGATCATGGTGATAGCATAGCAACGAGAGGGGAGAGTGTATGTCCACGCACTGTGAAACCGTAAGCGTAAGCGTTATAACAACGCTGTTGATGTAGTCGACGCCTTCACGATCCGACCGATCCAAGTACCGAACGCACGGCACCTCCGAGTTCAGCACACGCTCAGCTCGATGACGATCCCCGGCCCGATCCAAAGAAAGCGTCGGGATGAGTTCCACAAGACGACGGCGTGGTGACGATGATGATGCTCCACTGCAGGGCTTCGCTTAAGCTCCGCGACGATATGACCAAGTGGAATATGGTGGAGGGGGCACCGACACGGCTAAGGAACGATCCGTAGATCAACTTGTGTGTCATGGGGTGCCCCCGCCTCGTATATAAAGGAGCAAAGTGGGGGGGTGCGGCCAGCCCTAGGAGGAGGCGCGCTGAGGAGTCCTACTCCCACCGAGTAGGACTCCCCTTCCTAGTTGGATTAGGACTTGGGGGGAGGAAGAGAAGGGGGCCGCCCCTCTTCCTTGTCCTATTCGGACTAGGGGAGGGGCGCGCCCCCCCCCGGCCGCCCTCCTCTTCTCCCTCATGGCCCACTAAGGCCCATTAACCCCGGAGGGTTCCGAACCCCGGTGTTCCTAGTAAAATCCCGATTTCACCCGAACTATTCAAGTCCAAACATAGGCTTCCAATATATAAATCTTTATGTCTCGACCATTTCGAGACTCCTCGTCATGTCCGTGATCACATCCGGACTCAACAAACTTCGTACATCAAAACTTATAAACTCATAATAAACCGTCATCGTAACGTTGCGTGCAAGGACCCTACGGGTTCGAGAACTATGTAGACATGACCTAGAACTATTCTCGGTCAATAACCAATAGCGGAACCTGGATGCCCATATTGGTTCCTACATATTCTTCAAGATCTTTATCGGTCAAACCGCATAACGACATAATGTTGTTCCCTTTGTCATCGGTATGTTACTTACCCGAGATTCGATCGTCGGTATCCAATACCTAGTTCAATCTCGTTACCGGCAAGTCTCTTTACTCGTTCCGTAATACGTCATCTCACAACTAACTTATTAGTTGCAATGCTTGCAAGGCTTATGTGATGTGTATTACCGAGAAGGCCTAGAGATACCTCTCCGAAAACCTAATCTCGAAATACGCCAACCCAACATGTACCTTTGGAGACACCTGTAGTACTCCTTTATAATCACCCGCCACGCCAGGACGCTTGGTAGCACCAAAGTGTTCCTCCGTAAACGGAGTTGCATAATCTCATAGTTACAGGAACATGTATAGGTCATGAAGAAAGCAATAGCAATATACTAAACGATCAAGTGCTAAGCTAACGGAATGGGTCATGTCAATCACATCATTCTCCTAATGATGTGATCCCATTAATCAAATAACAACACATGTCTATGGTTAGGAAACATAACCATCTTTGATTAATGAGCTAGTCAAGTAGAGGCATACTAGTGACTATATGTTTGTCTATGTATTCACACATGTATTATGTTTCCGTTAATACAATTCTAGCATGAATAATAAACATTTATCATGATATGAGGAAATAAATAATAACTTTATTATTTCCTCTAGGGCATATTTCCTTCAAGATCCCACTTGCACTAGAGTCAATAATCTAGATTACACAAGAATGATTCTAACACCCATGGAGTCTTGGTGCTGATCATGTTTTGCTCGTGGAAGAGGCTTAGTCAACGGATCTGCAACATTCAGATCCGTATGTATCTTGCAAATCTCTATGTCTCCCACTTGGACTTGGTCCCGAATGGAATTGAAGCGCCTCTTGATATGCTTGGTCCTCTTGTGAAATCTGGATTCCTTTGCCAAGGCAATTGCACCAAGATTGTCACGTAATATCTTCATTGGTCCCGATGCACTAGGTATGACACCTAGATCGAAATGAACTCTTTCATCCGATTCTTCATTTGCTGCTTCCAAGCAGCTATGTACTCCGCTTCACATGTAGATCCCGCCACGACGCTTTGTTTAGAACTGCACCAACCGACAGCTCCACCGCTTAATAAAAACACGATCCGGTTTGCGATTTAGAATCGTCCGGATCGGTGTCAAAGCTTGCATCGACGTAACCATTTACGACTAGCTCTTTGTCACCTCCATATACGAGAAACATATCCTTAGTCCTTTTCGTATTTCAGATGTTCTTGACCGCTGTCCAAAGGATCCACTCGATTACTTTGGTACCTTCCTGCCAAGCTTATTGCTAAACATATGTCGTCTGGTACACAGCATTGCATACATGATAGATCCTATGGCTGAAGCATAGGAACATCTTTCATTTTCTCTCTATCTTCTGCTGTGGTCGGGCATTGAGTCCGACTCAATTTCACACCTTGTAACACAGGCAAAAACCTTTCTTTGCTCGATCCATTTTGAACTTTTTCAAAACTTTATCAAGGTATGTGCTTTGTGAAAGTCCAATTAAGCGCCTTGATCTATCTCTATAGATCTTGATGCCCAATATGTAAGCAGCTTCACCGAGGTCTTTCATTGAAAAACTTTTATTCAAGTATCCTTTATGGTATCCAGAAATTCTATATCATTTCCAATCAATAATATGTCATCCACATATAATATCGAAATGCTACAGAGCTCCCACTCACTTTCTTGTAAATACAAAGCTTCTCCAAAAGTATGTATAAAACCATATGCTTTGATCACACTATCAAAGCGCTTATTCCAACTCCGAGAGGCTTGCACTGCACCATAAATTGATCGCTGGAGCTTGCACACTTTGTTAGCACCTTTTGGATCAACAAAACCTTCTGGTTGCATCATATACAACTCTTCTTCTAGAAATCCATTCAAGAATGCAGTTTTACATCCATTTGCCAAATTTCATAATCATAAAATGCAGCAATTGCTAACATGATTCGGACAGACTTAGGCATCGCTACGGGTGAGAAAGTCTCATCGTAGTCAACCCCTTGAACTTGTCGAAAACCTTTCGCAACAAGTCGAGCTTTATAGACAGCTACATTACCATCAGCGTCAGTCTTCTTCTTAAAGATCCATTTATTCTCAATGGCTTGCCGATCATCGGCAAGTCAACCAAAGTCCATACTTTGTTCTCATACATGGATCCCATCTCAGATTTCATGGCTTCCAGCCATTTTATGAATCTGGGCTCACCATCGCTTCTTCATAGTTTGTAGGTTCGCCATGGTCAAGTAACATGACTTCCGAATAGGATTACCGTATCACTCAGTGCGGATCTTACTCTGTTGACCTCACGGTTCAAGAGAAACTTGATCTCAAGTTTCATGATCAATATCATTAGTTTTCTCACTAATTGATGTAGTTGTCACAGAACCGCTTTCTTGTGATGAACTACTTTCCAATAAGGGAGCAGATACAGCTTATCTCATCAAGTTCTACTTTCCTCCCACTCACTTCTTTCGAGAGAAACTCTTTTCTAGAAAGGATCCGAATTTAGCAACGAAAATCTTGCCTTCAGATCTGTGATAGAAGGTGTACCCAACAGTCTCCTTTGGGTATCCCATGAAGACACATTTCTCGATTTGGGTTCGAGCTTATCTGGTTGAAGTTTCTTCACATAAGCATCGCAGCCCCAAACTTTAAGAAACGACAACTTTGGTTTCTTGCCAAACCACAGTTCATGAGGTGTCGCCTCAACGGATTTTGATGGTGCCCTATTTAACGTGAATGCGCCATCTCTAAAGCATAAACCCAAAACGATAGCGGTAAATCAGTAAGAGACATCATAGATCGCACCATATCTAGTAAAGTACGACACGACGCTCGACACACCATTTCGCTGTGGTGTTCCGGTGGCGGAGTTGCTAAACTATTCCGCATTGTTTCAAATGTAAACCAAACTCGTAACTCAAATATTCTCCTCCACGATCAGATCGTAGAAATTTTATTTTCTTGTTACGATGATTTTCCACTTCACTCTGAAATTTTTGAACTTTTCAAATGTTTCAGATTTGTGTTTCATTAAGTAGATATACCCATATCTGCTCAAATCATCTGTGAAGGTGAGAAAATAATGATACCCGCCACAAGGCCTCAACATTTATTGGACCACAAACATCAAGATGTATGATTTCCAACAAATCAGTTGCTCGCCCATAGTTCCGAGAACGACGTTTTAGTCATCTTGCCCATGAGGCACGGTTCGCAAGTACCAAGTGATTCATAATCAAGTGATTCCAAAAGCCCATCAAGATGGAGTTTCTTCATGCGTTTTACTCGATATGACCCAAACGGCAAGGCCACAAATAAGTTGCACTATCATTATCAACTCTGCATCTTTTGGTTTCAACACTATGAATATGTGTATTACTACTATCGAGATTCAATAAAATAGACCACTCTTCAAGGGTGCATGACCATAAAAGATATTATTCATATAAATAGAACAACCATTATTCTCTCGACTTAAATGAATAACCGCCTCGCATCAAACAAGATCCAGATATAATGTTCATGCTTAACGCCGCACCAAATAACAATTATTTAGGTCTAAAACTAATCCCGATGGTAGATGTAGAGGTAGCGTGCCGACCGCGATCACATCGACTTTGGAACCATTTCCCACGCCGATCGTCACCTCGCCCTTAGCCAATCTTCGCTAATCCGTAGTTCCTGCTTCGAGTTGCAAATATTAGCAATGTAACCAGATCAAATACCTAGGTACTATCTGCGAGTATTAGTAAGGTACACATCAATAACATGTATATCACATATACCTTTGTTCACCTTGCCATCCTTCTTATCCGCCAAATACTTGGGGCAGTTCCGCTTCCAAAGGTCCACCGCTTGCGGTAGAAGCACTCGGCCAGGCTTAGGTCCAGACTTGGGTTTCTTCTCTTGAGCAGCAACTTGTTTGCTGTTCTTCTTGAAGTTCCTTCTTCTTCCCTTTGCCCTTTTCTTGAAACTGGTGGTCTTGTTAACCATCAACACTTGATGCTCCTTTTGATTTCTACCTCCGCTGCTTTTAGCATTGCGAAGAGCTCGGAATAGACTTGTCCATCCCTTGCATATTATAGTTCATCACGAAGCTCTTGTAGCTTGGTGGCGTGATTGAAGAATTTCATCAATGACACTATCATCGTGAAGATTAACTCCCAGCTTGAATCAAGTGATTATTATACCCGACATTTTGAGTATGTGTTCACCGATGTAACTATTTTCCTCCATCTTGCAGCTATAGAACTTATTGGAGACTTCATATCTCTCAATCCGGCATTTGCTTGAAATATTAACTTCAACTCCTGGAACATCTCATATGCTCCATGACGCTCAAAACGCCGTTGAAGACCCGTTCTAAGCCGTAAAGCATGGCACATCGAACTATCGAGTAGTCATCAGCTTTGCTCGCCAGACGTTCTAACGCCGCGGTTACATCAAGAAGAGTCTGGCACCTAGCGGTGCTTCCAGACGTAATTCTTCTATGCAGCAATGAGGATAATCCTCGAGTTACGGACCCAGTCCGTAATTGCTACCATCATCTTTCAACTTTGCTTTCTCAAGGAACGCATTAAAATTCAACGGAACAACAAACGAGCCATCTATCTACAAAGAAACATAGACAAGCAAAATACTATCAGTACTAAGTTCATGATAAATTTAAGTTCAATTAATCATATTACTTTAGAACTCCCACTTAGATAGACATCCTCTAATCTTCTAAGTGATTACGTGATCCATATTAACTATACCATGTCCGATCATCACGTGAGATGGAGTAGTTTCAACGGTGAACATCAATATGTTGATCATATCTACTATATGATTCACGCCGACCTTTCGGCCTCCGTGTTCCGAGGCCATATCTGTTATATGCTAGGCTCGTCAAGTTTAACTCGAGTATTCCGCGGCACAACTGTTTTGCACTCGTTATATTTGAACGTAGAGCCTATCACACCCGATCATCACGTGGTGTCTCAAAGACGAAGAACTTTCGCACCAAAGCATACTCGTGGAGAACACTTCTTGATAATTTTAGTGAGATATCATCTTATAATGCTACCGCCAATCAAAGCAAGATAAGATGCATAAAGGATAAACATCACATGCAATCAATATAAGTGATATGATATGGCCATCATCATCTTGTGCTTGTGATTCCATCTCAAGCACCGCCATGATCACCATCGCCACCGGCGCGACACCTTGATCTCCATCGTAGCATCGTTGTCGTCTCGCCAACTATTGCTTCTACGACTATCGCTACCGCTTAGTGATAAAGTAAAGCAATTACATGGCTTTTGCATTTCATACAATAAAGTGACAACCATATGGCTCCTGCCAGCTTGCCGATAACTTGGTTACAAAACATGATAATCTCATACAATAAAATATAGCATCACGCCTTGACCATATCACATCACAACATGCCCTGCAAAAACAAGTTAGACGCCCTCTACTTTGTTGTTGCAAGTTTTACGTGGCTGCTACGGGCTGAGCAAGAACCGTTTTACCTACGCATCAAAACCACAACGATAGTTTGTCAAGTTGGTGCTGTTTTAACCTTCGCAAGGACCGGCGAGCCACACTCGGTTCAACTAAAGTGAGAGAGAGACACCCGCCGTCACCTTTAAGAAACGAGTGCTCAAGCGGTGAAACCAGTCTCGCGTAAGCGTCGCGTAATGTCGGTCCGGCCGCTTCATCTCACAATACCGCCGAACCAAAGTATGACATGCTCAAGCAGTATGACTTATATCGCCCACAACTCACTTGTGTTCTACTCGTGCATATGACATCAACGCATAAAACCTGGCTCGATGCCACTGTTGGGGAACATAGTAATTTCAAAAATTTCCTACGCACACGCAAGATCATGGTGATGGCATAGCAACGAGAGGGAGAGTGTATGTCCACGCACTCGTGAGACCGTAAGCGAAGCGCTATAACAACGCTGTTGATGTAGTCGACGCCTTCACGATCCGACCGATCCAAGTACCGAACGCACGGCACCTCCGAAGTTCAGCACACGCTCAGCTCGATGACGATCCCCGGCTCCGATCCAGCAAAGCGTCGGGATGAGTTCCACAAGACGACGGCGTGGTGACGATGATGATGCTCCACCGGTGCAGGGCTTCGCCTAAGCTCCGCGACGATATGACCGAAGTGGAATATGGTGGAGGGGGGCACCGCACACGGCTAAGGAACGATCCGTAGATCAACTTGTGTGTCATGGGGTGCCGCCCTGCCCCCGTATATAAAGGAGCAAAGGGGGAGTGCGGCCAGCCCTAGGAGGAGGCGCGCCGGAGGAGTCGGGAGTAGGACTCCCCCCTTTTCCTAGTTGGATTAGGACTTGGGGGGGAGGGAAAGAGAAGGGGGGCGCCGCCCCCCCTTCCTTGTCCTATTCGGACTAGGGGAGGGGCGCGGCCTGCCCCCGGCCGCCCTCCTCTTCTCCCTCATGGCCCACTAAGGCCCATTAACCCCGGAGGGTTCCGTAACCCCGGTGTTCCTAAAAATCGATTTCACCCGAACTATTCAAGTCCAAACATAGGCTTCCAATATATCAATCTTTATGTCTCGACCATTTCGAGACTCCTCGTCATGTCCGTGATCACATCCGGACTCAACAAACTTCGTACATCAAAACTTATAAACTCATAATAAACTGTCATCGTAACGTTATGTGCGGACCCTACGGGTTCGAGAACTATGTAGACATGACCTAGAACTATTCTCGGTCAATAACCAATAGCGGAACCTGGATGCCCATATTGGTTCCTACATATTCTTCAAGATCTTTATCGGTCAAACCGCATAACGACATACGTTGTTCCCTTTGTCATCGGTATGTTACTTACCCGAGATTCGATCGTCGGTATCCAATACCTAGTTCAATCTCGCTACGGCAAGTCTCTTTACTCGTTCCGTAATACGTCATCTCACAACTAACTTATTAGTTGCAATGCTTGCAAGGCTTATGTGATGTGTATTACCGAGAAGGCCTAGAGATACCTCTCCTAAAACCTAATCTCAAATACGCCAACCCAACATGTACCTTTGGAGACACCTGTAGTACTCCTTTATAATCACCCGATTCGCCAGACGCTTGGTAGCACCCAAAGTGTTCCTCCGGTAAACAGGAGTTGCATAATCTCATAGTTACAGGAACATGTATAGGTCATGAAGAAAGCAATAGCAATATACTAAACGATCAAGTGCTAAGCTAACGGAATGGGTCATGTCAATCACATCATTATCCTAATTATGTGATCCCATTAATCAAATAACAACACATGTCTATGGTTAGGAAACATAACCATCTTTGATTAATGAGCTAGTCAAGTAGAGGCATACTAGTGACTGTATGTTTGTCTATGTATTCACACATGTATTATGTTTCCGGTTAATACAATTCTAGCATGAATAATAAACATTTATCATGATATGAGGAAATAAATAATAACTTTATTATTGCCTCTAGGGCATATTTCCTTCATTTCCAAGGTTGATATGATCAAGCATCGCGCGCTCCCTCTACCATCGAGATTGGTGTTAAACCTAAATAATTGTTATTTGGTGTTTGCGTTGAGCATAGACATGATTGGATTATGTCTGTCGCAATACGGTTATTCATTTAAGGAGAATAATGGTTACTCTGTTGATTTGAATAATACCTTCAATGGTCTAGCACCTAAAAGGAATGGTTTATTGAATCTCGAACGTAGTGATACACATTTTCATGCCAAAAGATATAAGATAGTAATGATAGTACCACGACTTGTGGCACTCGCCATGTAAGTCATATTGGTATAAAACGCATGAAGAAGCTCCATGTTGATGGATCTTTGGACTCACTCGCTTTTGAAAAGTTTGAGACATGCAAACCATGTCTATTGGTGTATACGCATGAAGAAACTCCATGCAGATGGATCGCTTGGACTCACTTGATTTTGAATCACTTGAGATATGCAAATCATACCACATGGGCAAGATGACCAAAAAGCCTCGGTTTCAAAGAAGATGGAACAAGGTAGCAACTTGTTGGAAGTAACACATTTTGATGTGTGCAGTCCAATGAGTGCCGAGGCATGCAAAGTGAATATCGTTATGTTCTGACTTCACAGATGATTCGAGTAGATGTTGAGTATATTTACTTGATGAAACACAAAGTCTGAATTATTGAATGGTTCAAGTAATTTCAGAGTGAAGTTAAAGATCATTGTGACAAGAGGATAAAATGTCTATGATATGATCATAGAGATGAGTATCTGAGTTATGAGCTTTGGCACGCAATTAAGACACCGTGGAAATTGTTTCACAATTAATACCGCCTGGAACACCATAGTGTGATGGTGTGTCCGAACATCATAGTTGCACCCTATTGGATATGGCGCTGCCATGATGTCTCTTATCGAATTACCACTATCGCTCATGGGTTAGGCATTAGAGACAACCGCACTCACTTTAATAGGGCACCACGTAATTCCGCTGAGACGACACCGCTTGAACTATGGTTTGGAGAAACCTAAGTTGTCGTTTCTTAAAGGTTTGGGGCTGCAACGCTTATGTGAAAAAGTTTCAAGTTGATAAGCTCGAACCCAAAGCGGATAAAATGCATCTTCATAGGACACCCAAAAACCAGTTGGGTATACCTCCTAATTCAGATCCGAAAGCAATAGGGATTGTTTCTTGAATCGGGTCCTTTCTCGAGGAAAAGTTTGTCTCGAAAAGTTGAGTGGGAGGATGGTGGAGACTTGATGAGGTTATTGAACCGTCACTTCAACTAGTGTGTAGCAGGCACGTGAAGTTGTTCCGTGGCACCTACACCAATTGAAGTAGAAACTTATGATAGTGATCATGAAGTTTCAGATCAAGTCACTAACGTACCTCGTAGGTTGACAAGGATGCGTACTACTTCAGAGTGGTACGCAATCCTGTCTTGAAGGTCATGTTGCTAGACAACAATGAACCTACGAGCTATGGAGAAGCAATGGTGGGCCCAAATTCCGACAAATGGTTAGAAGCCATGAAATCCGAGATAGGATCCATGTATCAGAACAAAGCATGGACTTTGGTGGACTTGCCCGATGTTCGGCAAGCCATTGAGATGAATGGATCTTTAAGAAGAAGACGGACGTGGACGGTAATATCACCGTCTATGAAGCTCGACTTGTGGCAAAGAGTTTTCACAAGTTCAAGGAGTTGACTACGATGAGATTTTCTCATCCGTAGCGGTGCTTAAGTCCGTCGGAATCATGTTAGCATAAGCTGCATTTATGAAATCTGGCAGATGGATGTCAAAACGAGTTTCCTTACCAGTTTTCGTAAGGAAAGGTTGTATGTGATACAATCAGAAAGGTTTTGTCGATCCTAAGGATGCTGAAAGGTATGCTAGATCCAGTGACCCTTCCATGGACTGGAGTAAGCATCTCGGAGTTGGAATATACTCTTTGATAAGATGATCAAAGATTTTGGGTTTATACAAAGTTTATGAGAAACTTGTATTTCCAAAGAAGTGAGTGGGAGCACTATATAATTTTTGATGAGTATATGTTGTTGACATATTGTTGATCGAAATGATGTAGAATTTCTGAAAGTATATAGGGTTATTTGAAAAGTGTTTTCAAGTGAAAACCTGTATTAGGCTACTTGAACATTGAGCATCAAGATCTATAGGATAGATCAAAACCGCTTAATGGTACTTTCAAATGAGCATATACCTTGACATGATCTTGAAGGTGTTCAAGATGGATCACCAAAGAAGGAGTTCTTGCCTGAGATGTAAGGTATGAAATTAAGACTTAAAGCTCGACCACGGCAGAAAGAGAGAAAGGACGAAGGTCGCCCCTATGCCTTAGACGTAGGCTCTACAAAGATGTTGTGCTTTGTGTACCGCACCGAAGTGTGCCTTGCCATGAGTCACTCAGGGTACAAGAATGATCCAGGAATGGATCATTGGATAGCGGTCAAAATTGTCCTTGGAGTAAATAAGGACATGTTTCTCGATTATGGAGGTGATAAAGAGTTCGGCGAAGGGTTACGCCGATGCAAGCTTTGACACCTATCCGAATGACTCAATAGCAAATCGGATACGATAGTGGAGCAACCATTTGAAATAGTTTCAAATGGAGTGTGGAAGCAGCATTAATAATATGACCTAGAAATTTGCAAAGCACACACGGATCTGAAGGTTCAGATCCGCTGACTAAAACCTCTCTCACAAGCAAAACATGATCAAACCCCGTAACTCATTGAGTCTTAATCACATGATGATGTGAACTAGTTTAATGACACTAGTAAACTCTTTGGATGTTGGTCACATGGCGATGTGACCTGTGAGTGTTAATCACATGGCGATGTGAACTAGATTATTGACTCTAGTGCAAGTGGGAGACTCTTGGAAATATGCCCTAGAGGCAATAATAAATTAGTTATTATTATATTTCCTTGTTCATGATAATCGTTTATTATCCATGCTATAATTGTATTGATAGGAAACTCAGATACATGTGTGGGTATATAGACAACATCATGTCCCTAGTAAGCCTCTAGTTGACTAGCTCGTTGATCAATATATGGTTACGGTTTCCTGACCATGGACATTGGATGTCATTGATAACGGGATCACATCATTAGGAGAATGATGTGATGGACAAGACCCAATCCTAAGCCTAGCACAAAGATCGTAGTTCAGATGCTCAAGCTTTTCTAATGTCAAGTATCATTTCCTTAGACCATGAGATTGTGCAACTCCGGATACCGTAGGAATGCTTTGGTGTACCAAACGCCACAACGTAATTGGGTGGCTATAAAGGTGCATTACAGGTATCTCCGAAAGTGTCTGTTGGGTTGGCACGAATCAAGATGGATTTGTCACTCCGCTGACGGAGAGGTATCTCTGGCCCACTCGGTAGGACATCATCATAATGTGCACAATGTGATCAAAGAGTTGATCACGGGATGATGTGTTACGGAACGAGTAAAGAGACTTGCCGTAACGAGATTGAACAAGGTATCGGGATACCGACGATCGAATCTCGGCAAGTACAATACCACTAGACAAAGGGAATTGTATACGGGAATGATTGAGTCCTTGACATCGTGGTTCATCCGATGAGATCATCGTGGAACATGTGGGAGCCAACATGGGTATCCAGATCCCGCTGTTGGTTATTGACCGGAGAACGCCTCGGTCATGTCTCAGATGGTTCCCGAACCCGTAGGGTCTACACACTTAAGGTTCGATGACGCTAGGGTTATAAAGGAAGTTTGTATGTGGTTACCGAATGTTGTTCGGTGTCCCGGATGAGATCCCGGACGTCACGAGGAGTTCCGGAATGGTTCGGAGGTAAATATTTATATATGGTAAGTCCTGTTTTGGTCACCGGAAAAGTTTGGGGTTTTTCCGGTAACGTACCGGGACCACCGGGAGGGTCCCGGGGGTCCACCAAGTGGGGCCACCAACCCCAGAAGGCTGCGTGGGCCAAGGGTGGGATGGGGACCAGCCCTAGGTGGGCTGGGGCGCCCCCCACCAAGGCCCAAGGCGTGGGAAGAGTGGGGAGGGGCAAACCCAAGGTCCAGATGGGCCTTAAGGCCCACCTAGTGGGTGCCCCCCTCTCTCCCCCCTTGGCCGCCCCCCTTAGATGGGATCTAGGGATGGACGCACCCCTTGGGGTGGGAAACCCTAAAGGGGGCGCAGCCCCCTTCCCCCCTATATATACTTGAGGTTTTGGGGCTGCCATACACATGAGAACATCTCTTCATGGTGCAGCCCTACCTCTCTCCTTCTCCTCTCTCGCGGTGCTTGGCGAAGCCCTGCAGGATTGCCATGCTCCTCCACCACCACCACGCCGTTGTGCTGCTGCTGGATGGAGTCTTCCTCAACCTCTCCCTCTCTCCTTGCTGGATCAAGGCATGGGAGACGTCACCGGGCTGTACGTGTGTTGAACGCGGAGGTGCCGTCGGTTCGACACTAGGATCTCCGGTGATTTGGATCACGACGAGTACGACTCCTTCAACCCCGTTCTCTTGAACGCTTCCGCTTAGCGATCTACAAGGGTATGTAGATGCACTCTCCTTCCCCTCGTTGCTGGTTTCTCCATAGATAGATCTTGGTGACACGTAGGAAAATTTTGAATTTCTGCTACGTTCCCCAACAACATTTTAATGCATTCTTCTTCTAACACTTTGGCACAATTTTTCTCTCCATCATACTCACGAAAGATATTAAAAAGATGAAGCGTATGAGACAAACTCAATTCCATTTTTTTCTAGTTTTCTTTTATAGACTAAACTAGTGCTAAAACAAGAAACAAAAAGATTCGATTGCAAGATTTAAAGATATACCTTCACTTACCTAGCCTCCCCGGCAACGGCACCAGAAAATAGCTTGATGTCTACTACACAACCTTCTTCTTGTAGACGTTGTTGGGCCTGCAAGTGCACATGTTTGTAGGACAGTAGCAAATTTCCCTCAAGTGGATGACCTAAGGTTTATCAATCCGCGGGATGCGTAGGATGAAGATGGTCTCTCTCAAGCAACCCTGCAACAAAATAACGAAGAGTCTCTTGTGTCCCCAACACACCCAATACAATGGTAAATTGTATAGGTGCACTAGTTCGGCGAAGAGATGGTGATACAAGTGCAATATGGATGGTAGATATAGGTTTTGTAATCTGAAAATATAAAAACAGCAAGGTAACAAGTGGTAAAAGTGAGCATAAACGGTATTGCAATGATAGGAAACAAGGCCTAGGGTTCATACTTTCACTAGTGCAAGTTCTCTCAACAATAATAACATAGATAGATCATATAACAATCCTCAACATGCAACAAAGAGTCACTCCAAAGCCACTAATAGCGGAGAACAAACATAGAGATTATGGTAGGGTAATGAAACCACCTCAAAGTTATTCTTTCCAATCAATCTGTTGGGCTATTCCTATAAGTGTCACAAACAGCCCTAGAGTTCGTACTAGAATAACACCTTAAGATACAAATCAACCAAAACCCTAATGTCACCTAGATACTCCATTGTCACCTCAAGTATCTGTGGATATGATTATACGATATGCATCACACAATCTCATATTCATCCAACTAACATAAAAGTACTTCAAAGAATGCCCCAAAGTTTCTACCGGAGAATCAAGAACGTGTGCCAACCCCTATGCATAGGTTCATGGGCGGAACCCGCAAGTTGGTCACCAAAACATACATCAAGTGGCACATGATATCCCATTGTCACCACGGATAAGCATGGCAAGACATACATCAAGTGTTCTCATAGAAGACTCAATCCGATAAGATAACTTCAAAGGGGAAACTCAATTCATCACAAGAGAGTAGAGGGGGAGAAACATCATAAGATCCAACTACAATAGCAAAGCTCGAGATACATCAAGATCGTGCCATAGAGGAACACACGAGAGAACACGAGAGAGAGAGAGAGATCAAACACATAGCTATCGGTACATACCCTCAGCCCCGAGGGTGAACTACTCCTCCTCGTCATGGATAGCGCCGGATGATGAAGATGGCCACGGTGATGGGATCCTCCTCAGCAGGGTGCCTAACGGGCTCCCAGAGGTTTTGGTGGCTACAGAGGCTTGCGCAGCGAACTCCTGATCTATCTTTTGTTCTGGAAGTTTTAGGGCACGAGGTATATATGGGTGAAAGGAGTACGTCGGTGGAGCTACGGGGCCCCATGAGGGGGGGCGCGCCTGGGTGGGCGCGCCCACCCTCGTGAGCACCTCCCGATCTTCCGACGTGGGGTCCAAGTCCATCGTGGGTTTCTTCCAAAATAACTTCTCCAGCTTGATTTCGCCGCTTTGACTCCGTCGATATTCCTTTTCCTCAAACACCAAATAGGCATAAACAACAAATCTGGCTGGGCCTCCTGCTAATAGGTTAGTCCCAAAATAATATAAAAGTGGAAAATAAAGCCCAATATTGCCTAAAACAGTAGATAATATAGCATGGAGCAATAAAAAATTATAGATACATTGGAGACGTATCACATATCCTTATTCCACTAATGATAATTTTGACCGCTGCCCACTAATCTACTCCTAGATCACTATTGTACTCCTTTGCCAAAAGCAGTGTAGGGTATACAATAGATCTAGTACATAGCATGGCATACTTTATAGAACCTATGGCTGAGGCATAGGGAATGACTTTCATTCTCTTTCTATCTTCTGCCGTGGTCGGGCTTTGAGTCTTACTCAATTTCACACCTTGCAACACAGGCAAGAACTCTTTCTTTGACTGTTCCATTTTGAACTACTTCAAAATCTTGTCAAGGTATGTACTCATTGAAAAAACTTATCAAGCATTTTGATCTATCTCTATAGATCTTGATACTCAATATGTAAGCAGCTTCACCGAGGTATTTCTTCGAAAAACTCCTTTCAAACACTCCTTTATGCTTTGCAGAATAATTCTACATTATTTCCAATCGACAATATGTCATTCACATATACTTATCAGAAATGTTGTAGTGCTCCCACTCACTTTCTTGTAAATACATGCTTCACCGCAAGTCTGTATAAAACTATAC